>CAMAPF010000098.1:0-422500 GCA_945859915.1 Cuscuta epithymum
GAAGGAACAACAAGTCCTCTTTTCTCCAGGCTCTTGAACCTATCTTGTGCAAGAGTGCTACATCCCTTTTATTTTGCAATATTATGCCATCAATATGGCACAAATTATCAGTTCCATACCTAAACCCTAATAGAAGAGTTTCACAAAGTGCAAACTTGGGGGTGGACATTTTTTACCCGCATCAACTAAAATCCCCAGACTAATTCCTCTAAAAAAAGGACGTATCAGTATTAGTTCCGGTTTATGTCTCCTGAATTTTTGCTTTAAACAGGTTCAGGGCCTGCTAGAAAACAGACCGGGAACCACTGGGGGGGGCGGTTACTACACATGGGATACCACAAGCCGGCCCATCAAAACCGATGTCCACCCCTAGTGCAAACGAATCAAATAGGGTCAAGAGGAAGAACCTTTAATTGCCGAAGGGAACCAGTGATTTCTTCGGATAATAGGACTTGAACAGGAGCAGGCTGAAATCTGAATTTGGCACAAGCTATTTAGATTGTATATAAAATGTAGAAAGAATGATAACGAAAATCGAACTAGGATACTACAAGAAACTATGGGCCTGGAATGACTATACTTTTTGTGGATATTCTAGAACGTACTACTCCCAAATCCCAACTCAAAAATAGCCTCAGCTAAACAATTAAAAGTCAAACATCGTCATCACTCTGTATATCAGTATAACACTACTTTATTTCTTTATTTCAGTTGCCTGCATGTGTATATATACTATACACTTCATATAAAAAACAAAACCAAATACATTTAGCAAATTATGTTGCAAATAATTACTCTACTTTATTTCTTTATTTCAGTTGCCTGCATGTATATATATAATATACACTTCATATAGAAAAGATAACCAAATACATTTAGCAAATTATGTTGTAAATAATCACTCATCTATAGTTATAATATGTTGAATACAAAATCTTGCTATACACTTTATTATAGATTTATAGATTATACATTAAGCACATTTATAAGCTATAAAATACAAAACACATTCTCATGTGTAAAACATGTAAGTGGCTGATGCTTTAACAACAACAAAAATACGAAGTATTTTTTTAAAATTCATATATACTTCATATATTTGTAGCTTAAAATAATTAACCTTGTGATCTTTTACTCTAGCAACACCACCCCCATAACATCCCCACCCGTCCCTGGATCCTATGGAAAAAAAGTTTCATACTTGCGCTTCCCAAGGCGTGGAGGAAAACACTTCAGTCTTTCTTGTTTAGAAACAACACGTCGGATATGCCTTTTCTGTTTCTCTTCATCCTCTTTGGCTATTTCTTGAATTATATCTGGCAAGCTGTAGATGACTAACAGCTTCTTAGAGACAACAAATATACGAAGTAATAAGGAATAAAGCCACTAACAGAGAGAAGGATTTGGAGAAGAAAAAAACAGTACCTGTCAATTTCTTTTGAAAGGTTCTTCATCTTTTTTTCTTCTGCTTCAACTTTCAACTGCTCTTTGCGTCTAGCCTTCTTGTTCCTTTCAACTCTAGTCACAACTTTGGTTTTTTGTACCCTTCATTATTTGTAATCAGTTAGAATTTCATAATACATACGGTGATATACTTCTAATGGTTTATATTATTTAAACTGTGAATTCAATTGAACGATGCACTACTAATGGGGTTAACCGGTTAATACCCCATTTGGTCCTTCAACTATACACCTTTACTCAATTTGGTACCCGACAACAAAAACAACAACATCCAAGTCTTAGTTTCAAAAGAATTTGGAGTTGGCTAACATGAAACGATATATGAAAATGGAGCTAAGAAGATTACAAATGATAAAAGATAAGACAAAGATAAAGATAAGATTAAAACAAAGATAAGATAAAAAGGATAAAGAAGATAAGCAAGATTAAAAAAGATTAAAAAGGGAAGAAAAAAAAGGATAAAAATGAAGGGGGGGAAAGATCAAAAAAAAAGATAAAAATGAAATCAGTCCTCACTCAATTTGATACAGGAAAATGCAATAAAAACCCAATTTAGTCCTCATGCATATTTCACCTTATCAAGAAATTTCCGTACATTCAAACCAAATTGGATCCAGACTATAATAAGGGAAACAATATTAAGTCCATCGGTCTAAAATCAGGTGTAAAATTAGTGAACAGGCAAAAACACAACTCTTGTTAAGAACCAAATATGTACGAGGACTAAATTGAGTTAAAATCTAAAAGTCAATAACTATATCGCGTCCAAAAAAAAGTTGACTGGCGATAATTTTAAAGTCCTCCTTCACTTAAAAAAAAGGAACCGTTTCGCTTTAAGAAGTTTGACCGGTGATAATGTTAACTGATCCCTGTAAATAACTAAATACACAGATTATTTTAAAAAAAATAAAAGTTAAATATTCAGAAAGTAAATTAATTTCTTTATATATAGTAAAAGATTAAATACTATTTGAGTTGACAATAGAATAGTAATCGGATACTTTATTTTGGGACGGAGGTAGTAGTACATGCACGACCGGTTATTAACCCTCAATAATATCCAATCATAATCGACAAATAAATAAATTTTCAATCCTGGCATTTCCTTGAACCTTGTCAATACACTTTTTCTTAGTCATATTTTGTAGGGTTTTGGAGGCTTTGGAGTGCTATTTATATACTACCTCTGTCCCAAATTGTTTTGCAAAGTCAACATTTTTTGGTCAACCAATGTTAAAGTTAAATCGTCTATATTGATAATCAATTCAATTTTAATAATTAAAATTTGGGGGAATTTGACTTTGCACCCTTCATTTTGGGTGATAATGGACTTTGCACCCCATTTTTAAAAAAGTTTGACTTTGCACCCCATCATAAACATTTTGTGAAGAAAAAATTTTGAATGGGGTGCAAACTTAAAGGACTTTTAAGTGAAATGGGGTGTAAAGTCCAATATCACCCAAAAAATGGGGTGCAAAGTCCAATATCACCCAACTACATTAAAATTTCTATAAAGTTGCAGAATCCAAATTAAAATTTAATTAAGAATTGATATTTTAATTAAGTGAATAAAATAAATCAGTTTGATCAAAAAGTCAATTTTGCAACTCAATTTGGGATGGAATATCATTCATGTATATTTGAGATTTTATAAATATTGAAAGATAAACATAATATGTGATCATTTTATCAAGTTATGGACTAAACCTTCCAAACCCCTACATCAAGACCTAAAAATACAAACCTCTTCTCTGGTTCCATATTTCCATCTTCGACCATATTATCAACGTCATCATCACTTGCATCATCCACATCAAGGAAATACATCTGACACATAGGGGGAATCACCAAACCAAATGAGCACATAAAAATGTAGGTAATGGAAAAAAAAATACTACACCCAGCCACACACTTACATTATCTTCATCAACTGTATCTCCAGGAACAGTTAAAGGAACAGGCTCGGGCCCCAACTCATCCCGATAAACTTTCTTCATTTCATCTGCAACGGCCACTGCCAATGCATCCTGAATACACCACAAAGAGATGAATACATAATTTACCATTAATAGAACAAAACAAACATTAAAGCAAAAAAAAAAGTTGATGATATGGTTTTACAAAAACCTGGTGGCATTCAGGGAATGGATTGAATGAGCATCCTGGGGGATCAACTTCCACGGCAGGTATAACAGAACTCTTGGACTGAATAAGCCGCCATGAAAAAAAGTATATATATAAATCTTCTGAACCAAAAAACTTTTTCTTTAAAATACGAATACAAATTTTTTACCTTTTTCCTTTTAACATTCTGTTCACCTACAGTAGTAGAAGCAAATCATGGTCAGGAAACACATTATTGTCATAATAAAAAATTACTCACTGCCCACAGCCAGTCCTTTTTATTTGGTTTGCATATAATTTCTATTTCTAAATTTATCCCTACCTAATAATCACAACATTCAAAACTATATACAACCCCTACACAGGAGGAAACTGTGAACTTCAGAAAGTTTAGAAATAAGAAGTGCATACAGAGTAATTATTCCAACTCACTTAACAACAATTCATTGATTTGTGTGTAGAAAGATAGTGGTCTATCTTTTTAAGTCAGAGAGAGCATATATGGAAATTCTAGTTACAGACGTGTTACGTGTACCTGTTTCACTCCATATGTCAACTATGCCAGAAGAAGCAGAAGCAGCAGCATCCTAATTCACATTTTAAAAAAAGCAGGTCAGCTGTCATCAAATATCAAATCACCGTCTTATTGCATAAACAAATATGATTGTAGAGGTGAGATGGGGCTGTGCAGGGAGATGCAGTACAGATACTCATTTAATAGTCAATAGAACCAGGTAGGTCTAAGGGTTCTTGAAGTCCAACCTTTTCACACATTTGAGAAGAACCTTTAGCCTTTTTTGCCCCTGTACTATTCATTTTTGACTTCCTAGTAGTTGAAGATGGCACTGGTTTAACAAAAACATTTTTCTGCAACAAACTTTGAAAATGAAGTACTTGGTCCCTCTTTTTTTCAATTTTCCGCTTGGCTGGAAGATCTGCAGGATAAACATATAAATGTTTTCAATTCACCATCATAGAGAGGAAGGCCAACTGCCCAACACTAATCCAAATGTTTACTTATGTTAGGCTTTTTTCAGGTCTTCAAGTAAATTTCACACATTTTGGTCTCATATATGCTACTCCATATGTAGTCGTACTGAAATAATAAAACTAAAAATAACTAATAATACCTATCGTTGGGTTCTTAGTAAGCGCACATTTTTCATGATTTTCTCATTTTTACAATATTTAAAGATTGTGAAATGTGAATAGCTTATTCCCCTAAGCTTCATCAATACTTACATTGAGGACCAATATTCCCCCAAGATGTACAATATATACCTCTAAGCTGCACAAAGCATATCTCTGAGATAAAAATCTAATAAGTCTAATATAGAATCAGCAACGAACCCAAAGGAGGGCAAATGGGCGGCGCCCGGGCCCCCTTCCCAAATCTTTTTCTCCTAGGTATATTTATCCCAAAATTTTAATATATATGTATTTGTATTTTTTTACATTGTCGCCTCTACTACCGGGAATTTCTGTGTCCGCCGCTGTATAAAATCATGACTTCACTAAACTTAACCAAACTTAAACATAGCTACGTCACTCATATTCTGCATTAATAACTGACTTTTTTTATTCCTTTAATTGTTTCCTCAACATATAAAGGAACACTAATTAAAAAAGCGATCAGTTAAGAATCCATACTTTCTGGCATATAGAATCATATATGATACCTCTCAAAAAAAGAATCATGCATGATACAGTATACGTCGATACGCTCATACGCACATGGCAGGTTGACAAGTTTTTGGGAATATGGGGGTAAAACAGAACGAGAGAAAATACCGCTGGACTTATCAACGTAGACGAGGGAGTCGCTAGGAACGTCAGCGAGAGAGCCACCGGAAAGAGCATCTTTGGTGGACTTGTCGAAAAAGTCCTCAATATCTTCCGTGCTTATGTTGGCTCTCCATGCCTTCTTACCCTTTCTGGAAGTCTTTGCTCTTTTTCCCATTGCTATGCAGTGATGGAACCAAGACTCGTGACTTGCAGAGTTGCAGGGGCACATTAACAAAGAAATCATATACATCACGAATATAGAAATAAACAAAGCTATAAAATTTGAATAAAATGACTATACTACAACCAATTAAGTTCTTCAAACCACTGTTTTTGAAATGATCTGTTGCGCCCATTAAAATCAGTTTGTGGACATTGAAACTCACGCGGTTGGAAAGGGCCTTTTGTCAGATAACGCCTCCTCAACTCATGTCTAATATTATAACATCATAAGTGTCAATCGGTTTACACAATCCAGGATCACTAACAATGTCATCTCCGACAACTCAACTTCTACTCGAGCCTTTTTAACATTATTTTAATTGTTAGGAATGACATTATCCGACAAAGAAACTAAATTTTTCGATGAAGAACCACCAATGCTTGGCCGCTTAGGTTTCGGTGTATAATATAGTAACATAGCAATTGCTTGTCAAACAACCTAGACCAACTTCAATTGAAATAGTACGAGTATAATTTTAAAAATTACATTATAACAATTTCTTTTTTGAGAGTTACATTATAACAAATTAACAACGTTAATTAAATCAAGAAATCCACAATTACAAATTAACATTATACTCTGGGATTAACATTATACTCTGGGATTAACATTTTTAATGAGATTGTCAGAATATAATTACCAAAAAATTCAATAGTTTATTTGAATTCAACAAATAAAAATATTCAACAATTAACATATTATTTGAGCTCAAAATATAAAATTTAACAAATAAACCATTTTAACTGATATTATCAGAAAACAATTAGGGTAAGGCATTAATCGGCTTACCTGAAGTCTAGAGATGGGAGCACTGTCGCACCGGACACCGAAAATTAAGCCGGAAATAAGAAGAAGGGCCGAACTACTGTGAAGCCCTGTGATTCTCGCCGAGAATCCGTCGTCGTCCAATCGTCCCGTCTTCCGTGGTCACTCTCCGACTCGCAGCCGGCAGCACTTGCCACTCGCTCCGTCGACTGTGGCTGAGAGCTTGAGATGCTCGCTCAGTGACTCATTCGCTGCTGTGATTGTGTGAAGTTGTACGCAGGGGCTAACGGCTAAAGGGCAGGGGTTTCACAACTTTGCTTGGATAGTTGGGCTGCCATGGTCTGGGTTAGACGGGCTGAGATGGCCCAAATGCACATCCACTGCTCCGCACAAGGCTAAAGGAGTAAGGGGAAGGGGAATTGGGTTTGGCTGCGGGGGCTCAATATAATTATTGTCTAAATTAGAACTTGCACCCCTTTTAAAAAAAATTGTGTTTGCACTCCTTTTTAAAAAATTTTGTTTTTGCACCCAACCTTATATGAAAAGACAAAAAAGTTCTCGACTAGGAATATGTTGAAGGTCAACAAAATAGTTAATGCGTGGGCATTTTCTTCTTTTCATATATATGGGGTTGGAGTGAAAAACAAATATTTTTAAAAACGAGGTGTAAAGTCCAATTTAGACAATAATATCAGGTATAAACTCAAATTGTTTTAATTTTTATATCTGACATTTGGTCTTTGGACTTGTGAGTCGTGACACTTGCTTCCCCAATTGTTTCTCAAATTACATTCAAGGTCATAAAAACTTTTGTTTATCAAATAGTAATAAATCTAATGATAAAGTGATAAATTTACTTTCAGTTTTACCCGTTCTTCATTTACTTAAATGTGTCTACGTTATACTTCGTAAGAGATTAGACAAAATAGTAAAATTAAACTTTACTAATTATTTGATAGCTAGTTGGATCGGAATATCACTAGTGGTATACCGGTATGAAGATAGAAGACAGAGCTAGCAAGTTTGAGAGAATTAAAGTCAGTATAGTATTAATGATTTCCGGACTGTTACATCTGCCCAATAGGCGGTTATTTATACTAGTCATAAAATATTTAGTGCATTAAATTGCACATACACATGTGAGCAAGTTATGGCCAAGAGCTTTAATGTAAGCTAGATCCGGTCATGCGGTGGAGCACCAAATGTGATAGTTGAGCACTAGAAGATGGCAGATCGAGGATCCTATGGGATGAGGCTGAAGACGAGAATGTTCTCGATCGATTGTCTTAGAAGTCCATTCTTCAAGTTGTTGTGACCCATGCCCCCCAGGCCACATTCATAACTCCTGTTTTGTTTAGGTCTAAACACTTCATTGGATCTAAAGTTATGATTCTTCAGCTTTTGTAATCAACATATGCATAATGATGATATGAAATTTTGATTTATTCTATACCCCACCAAAATTGGTAAGTGTAGTACAGTTATATGATAATCAAGGTTAATGATAGCAATAACCTCAAATTATGTCGCATTTATTTACATGATTTTTCAAAGGTTAATTTGTTCTTGTAAGACTACAATGAATAAGAGGTTACTATTTTAGATAGCCCGTGAAAGTTAGTCTCCTTTCTTTTAATGACAATAATTCCATTTAAAGACGCCATTTTTTAATACAAAATAAAAAGATCATTTAAAACAGTTGTTCTTGTACTTTTTAGACATGATTCAAATTTGTGCCTAAGCTTGTGTTGACATATGCTAATTTTGAGCTTAAACTATTGGGAGATTTTGGAGCTTTATTAGCACATTTTTTAATGCATCCCAGTATCCCATGATATATTATTGGGAAATTATCCTAAATATGACTAAATATGTTTGTCTATCCCAAAATTAAAATGAGACTATCATGTTTTTATTCCCACAATAGGACTAATTATTGTCATGTTATGAAAGTATCATACTTTAAACTTGGCAGTATTTTCCAAACTTGCCACTAATTACTCCTATTTTGGGACTAAAAACATGACAGTCATATTTTGGAATTTTTAAACCTTTTTACTCCAATTTCGGAAATTTTCTCATTATTATTACAACATATTTTCAGTCATATAGCATTTTCTAGGTATAATATTTTTCAAGTATTTTAGCTATTAAAGACTTGAAAACAATAATGTATAGTTCAAGGTCCATGTAGTACAGAGAGAGTACTACCAATCGCACCAAAACGCACCAAAACATAAATGCTTCAAGCTCCATGTATATTTAAAGGTCCATGTAGTAGAGAGTACTACATAATCCAATAATTTAGGGTTTTGATTTAAAAGAGTATTTTAATAATGAGAAGCACATTGTGTGTATTTCGAATAATATATAATACGAACTACTCTGTAATAATAAGGTGAAAATGTCAGATAGTCCCCCTACTATTATAAAATGTCAATTAAGCACACCAAGGGGCTGTTTACCTGGGACTTAATGAACTTAATGGATATGGTGACTTAATCATTCAGTTATAAAGTTGTGTTTACTTACAACTTAACAAAAAAGATGACTTATTCGCTCAGACAAATCATAACTTATTCGTTCAGCCCAAAAACTATACTCCTTCCGCTTCAGACCTGCAAACGGACGAGTTTTCTCGCTTTTAACCTCTGAGATAAGAATTCTGCCCTCTGAACTATTCTCTCCCTCTTCACATACACAACAGAGCAGCAGAGGGTCATTTTGTTTGGAAGCAGATCGAAACCTCCATCAACTTCTGTATTTCTTTGGATGATTCGTTAATTGAATATTTGCAAAATTCCTCTATTTCATATCAAAATAAAGTTCCGCTTCCCCATTTTTCCTAAAGATCGATGCGTCTTACTTGTTCCCAGACAAATCCTCTCTTATCGTCAAGATCTGGCAAGGATTATTTGTAAACCGCTATTGGTGGAATAATCAAATGCATTTGTGCTATGAGATTATATATATGTCAATTCATGTCGATTTAATGAAGCATTATCGTTCTTTTTAATTCATTAAGGTGAAGTTTATTCAATTTAGTTTTGCGTAGCTCTTCTCTTCAAATTAGATTATTGGTTACTGAATTGAATTTTAGATTTTTTTTTTAATTTTTCTTATCATGTAAGGTGATTCTCTTTTTTTTTATGTGTGATTCTTTTATTTTAGTGATTCATAATGTAATATTTTTAGGTGTATGAAATCGTCTTTAGGGACAATTCAGAATAAGGAAAATAATCTAATAATATAAACATTCAGTACTTGTAATAGACAGAAGGGTTATTTGGTTATTTAACATAATTCGGAATTCTCATTCAGCACACATAGTAAATAGTTTCATATCATAGTGTCACTTAATCCAGACAGACGTCTTAATACATTCAGGACTTAATGAGAAAAAAATAAACATCCCCCAACTCAAATATCGTTCAATTAAACCCATGAACTTGTAAAAAAACGTTCAAATTCGCTATTTATCATGTCACCAACAAGTTATGAGGTAAATTTCACACGTGGCGATACATGTGCATTATTTTCTCTTTTCTTTTTCTTGTTTCCCCTTTAACTTCCTTTTCTCTCGCACGCTTGTGGTTCATCACTTTATTGATGGAGTCCTCTTCTTTTTTTCTTTTTTTTTGCATGAAATGTAAATTATAGTAACATCCAGGCAAAATTTAACATGTACAATGTGTCCAAAAATCAAACGCCCCCCCCCCCCCCCCCCCCCCCATTTCGTGAGAAAAGGAGAGTGTGAAATGAAGCTTATAGTCGGTTCTAAGTCAATCTTGGCCTATACTAAAAAAAAATATGCGGCCAATAAGTCAAAAATCAAAACTATGAATGGTGTTGCAAGGTGCACGCACACAAATCAAATACATGTCCTATGTCGTGGCTTCCAAAAAGTCATTGACTCCACTTCAGAAGTTAATCAAGTCGTGTGGGTAGATGCTAAAGAGTATCTTGTACACCACGTGCTTGATCTTTGCAACAACTTCATCTTCTGTCTTCTTCTCTTCGTCAAATTTGGCCTCATTTCTTACTTGTCATATGTAATATGTCGCGGCACATAATGCAAGTCGCCCAGCCTTGGCTTTCATCGTTGCTCCTTTGTGCGTCTTGGTGATCCACTTGATTGCACACTAAGAAGTGTAGTCATCTGATGCACAAATCCTAGCCATGCTCTGATTCTATCACATACCCTGCAAGTAAAGGGACAGAGGAAAAAAGGTGTGGAATTGTCCCCAATCCACCCTTGCATAAATCACAGTTATTTACTATGATAAGGGGGCGGACTGATTGGGAGAGAATCGAGTCTTCAAGGTCCATCGTGAATTGAGACCCCATTTGTGTTAGTATTCACCGGGAGAAGAGCAGCAGCGGACAAATCAGGGAGAAGGAAGAAAATGCAAAAAAAAATCTCTAACCGGCCATGAAAATATGATTCACGAAGCTCCATGAGCAGCTATGTGACACCTTGGTGGATGAAGCCCGCCTACTTTTCTATTTGCTAGATGGTGCCATTTTTCCAGTGAATAAGGCGGCCAAAATGGATGAGTTGAATTGTTTGTCAAGGGTGGACGCACCAGGGAAAAGCAAGAGAAAGGGAAAGGAAAAGAAAGAATGACAAAACTAAGAGTTCCCGCCTTTCAAAAGACAAAAATAAAGCTAAATCTCGTGTGGACAAAAATACAACAAAAACTCATACTATTTGTCTAAAATACCCCTCAATGCTCTGAAAAATTAAAACAATCCTCTGCATCTCGTCTCCAACAAGACAGAAACTTTGAAATTGAAACTCCAGGAACCCTAAGTTCCGTAACGTGCTTCAGCCGCCGCCCTGCACCTCGACTCACGCCGCCGCTGGGCACCCTCCATCTCGACTCACGCCGTCGCCATTTCATCCCATGCTACCGCCACCGCAGCCTTCACCGCAGGCGGTTTCTCCCTCGTCTTTCTCTTCTTCTCTCTCCCACCCGTCTGACATCTCTCCGCCCATATCCAACCTCTCTCCTGCAATCTCTACCCTTCTCCGACCTTCTTTAACGACAGACCTCTGTGTTCGGCGGCGACAACGAGAGACCTCTTTGGTGATCCCCGGATCTGGTTCTACGGTGGCGATAGTATACTTCGATGGCGGCGGCGACAATAAACTTCTTTGGCAGCGTCAACTCAGTTTCAGATCTGAGTGGAGGAGACAGCGGCTTGGGAACATGGGAAGGCCCTGGGACGGCGAGGTAGGGCGGAAGAGGGGGCATGGCAAGAGGCTAGGGAGGTGGTTGGGGGCTGGGGAGGTTGCTGAGGGTTAGGGGGGGGGGTAATTGAGTCGGGGTGGGTTGGTCGTCAGCTGCCGCGGTCGGCGGTGGTCACTAGGTCACTCGGCGGCGGTAGTGACCGGAAGTTGGGGGTGAAGGTCACTGGATCGAGCTGTGTCACTAACCAGAGAATGGATGTGCTTGCTAGTCATTGAAGTCACTATCAGTGGCGGTGATAGTCATTTCAGCGACGGCGACTGGTCGGAGCGACGTAAGTGATTAACTGAAGCGGCGGACGGTAGACAATGGCGTTGGCGATTTAAAATTTGTGTGACTAATGTTTGTAACTGTAATTCTATCCGGTGGGGCAGCGGTTTTAACTGGCCGGGTGACGAAAGTCACTAAATGGGCGGGTGGACGTTTGTCACTGGGCGGTCGGACGTTGGTAACCGAACAGGCCGGCGGACATGGGTTACTGGACGGGCAGACATTAGTCATTGTGATGTTGGTCACTGGACTGTAGTAACTGAGATGGTAGTAACTTAAATGAAGTAACTGAACTGTAGTAACAGGACTTTAGTAATTGGGATGGAAGTCACTGGAACGGTAGTAACTGGTCGGGTCAGGTAGCTATAACTGTAACTGGTCGGGTAAAGTAACTACAACTATAACTTTAACTGTAACTGTAACTGTAACTGTAACTGATCGGGTCAGGTAACTATAACTGGTTGGGTCAAATAACTGTAACTGGTCGAGTCCGATAATTATAATTGATCCGGTCGAGTAAGTGTAACTGGTCAAATAATTATAATTAACATTGAATACTTCTAACTCAACGGGCTGATAATTGTAACCGGACGGGTTAAATAATTGTTAATAGTCACTGGATAACCGTAACTTCGGATATATGAAAATCATACATTTTTTTTAATCTTGGAAGTTGCTGAATTCCGACTTGATGTAGCATTTGAGGAACGTGTATAGATTATGGGCTGTGTGGTTAACAAAGCAGGGGCGGAGCATTTATTATTAGTAGGGAAAATTATCACGCATATAACTAAAACTGGAAGTGCTTCCCATCCTATGACTAGTTTAGTTTTATTCTTAATCTATGACCGCATATGCAGATCTCCCATGCACGTAGGGCTGAGCAAAACCCGATCCGACCCGAAAAACCCGATATTTTTTCCGGATATTATCCGAACCGAAGTGGATATCCGACCCGAAAAAACCCGGAACCGAAAATCCGATTAGTATTGGGCCTAGATCGGGTGGCGGGTAGGGTTTGTGAAATCCCAACCCGACCCGCCCGAATATTCGAAATATAGGTTAGTGTTTACTTTGAATATTTAAATTAATACTTGTGTTCAATTATTTGTGTAATTATTTGTGCAATTTGTATTAAATTATTTGGTTAAATTGAATGTGTAGTGTACTAATGTGTACAATTTTTATCAAAGTGGCATTCCAACACTTTAATTATTCAATTATAATGTGTTTTAATATAACCGAAATATCCGAAATATATTACATTATGTAGTGTGTACTTTGAATATGTTAAATTAATACTTGTGTTCAATTATTTGTGCAATTTGTGTTAAACTATTTGTGTAATTTGGAAGTTTAGTGCACTAGTGTGTAGAATTTTTGTCAAAGTGGCATTTAAACACTCTAATTATCCAATTATAATTTTTTTAATATAACCGAAAAATCTGAAACCCAACCCGATATCCGACAATATCCAACTTAAAAATATCCGAAATACCCGATTTGAAATATCAAAGGGTCGGGCCTAGTATTTAAATTAAAAAACCCGAACGGATTTAGGGTTCGCAAACCCGACCCGCCCGAACCCGACCCGTGCACAGCCCTACATGCACGTGTGTTTTGACTTTTAAGCCAATACCAAGACTATCCTCGTATGCAATGAATGAATAATTTTGTCATTCCTAAAATTGTGGCGATGCATATCACGTGGGTTCTCCTTATCATGATTTAGCATAAGAATCGGATTTGTAACTGCCGTGCGTATAACCGGTCCTTTAATAAATGGAATATCCTAAAAATAAGGAAGTAATTAATAGAAAGTAATTATTTTAATTAATTTTTCTCCGTTAACTGTACGTTATTTTCATCTTCATCCATTCACGTCTACCATTTCACGGCATTATCCATGGATTCCGTCCCCATAGGTTTCTCGGAAATGTGGATTATGATAAAATACGACGGCCAATGGGTGTCAAATACTTTGTTCTCTAGTATTCATGTTGCCGGCATAACTATACCATCGAATTGTACGTATGATTTTCTATGTTCTCAAGTTTGTGCTGCGATGGGAGAGCCCTATGCCGGGAAGATTATTAAGATCTCATACGTTTTTGCTGCGTGCCCACCCCCCGTGAATGTATGTGATGACGGTACTCTACTCTTTTATCTACAATTGAAGAGTTTGCAAAAGGACCCGATGCAAATGCCTTTGTGTGTTGAATTTGTATCTGGTGAGGAGGTTGATGCTACGACTGGAGAGGAACAGAGCATCACAATATGTTATGATATTCACAATGAAAGTGGAATTAATCCTACGAGTTATCTCGAAGAGCGTGGTGGCTTAAGTGATGAAGGCAATAATTTCAGTCACACTGTGGATGCAGACTTTTAACTTGAACATATTTCGAGTGCTGAAATTACGAGGTTAAATTCTCTCGTAGATGAAGAGATTCATAATATGCCTGTAGTCAAGCATTCCGAACCCACACGCATTGCATTGAATAGCATCTATAGAAGCAAGAAGGAACTTGATTTTCACTTAAATATGTATGCCATTACCAACTTTTTTCAATATAGAACGAAGACATCTTGCCCGAAGGTTTTGCATGTTGTGTGTGTTGATTACCCCAATTGCAAGTGGGTTGTGCATGTTGTGTGCATCGATAAAGTGTCATTGTTCCAAGTTAAAAGGTATGCATTCATTTCTCTGAATTTATTGCCTTGCATGTCTATTACTGCCTTGTCACTGTTTTGTTGTTTATACGTTGCCTGCATGTGTATTACTGCCCTTCATAACATTAGTTTTAAAACAAATGAGCAGTGGCAATGACGTATAAATTTAATTCCCTATGATGCTCTTTTATGGTGTCATTGCTTTGTATATTACTGCCTACGTAATATAAATTTACAGAATTTAATTCGGCAGTGTCTAGGACATATAAATTTAATGTCCTATTACGTTTTTTATGTTGTCAGTGTTTTGGTTTGTTGGGGAAAAAATTGTAAAAGGGAAATAAAATCACTATTTGAACTTGGGCATAAATATTATTCCCTTTGTGCAAATGTTATATTTTCGCTCCTCTTGCATTCATTTTTGCTTCATGTTAATGTATCTCATTACTGCCCTAGGTAATATAGTGTAAACATATTTAATTGCTTACTTAAAAGAACATATAAATTTAATGCCTTATTACGTACTTTTATTGTGTCACTTTTTAAATAAAAAAATTGCTTTAAGGGGAATAATTTCATTATTACAATGTGGGTATTTTTATTAATGCACTTTGATCAAATGTTATAATGGCCTCCCCTAGCCCTCCTTTTTGCATTAAGGTCTCTTTGCATGTCAATGTATCTCATAATTTTTCCCAATGTCCTAAATAATACCCTGTTTCCACTTCACTTTTAATGTCCTCTCCCCACTTTAATTGAATGACTATATATATTTTATGAAAGTCAGTTCGAATACATAGTGAATTTCCATCATGTGTTTACGTTATTTAATTAATTGTATAAATTGCCGAAATATATTTGAATTGGATTTTTTTTAATGTTTGCACTTTTTATGTGATCATAATTACATTATTTATTCTTTTTTTATTTCTTATTACATATGCATTAAGTTTGTGTTTATATTTTTATTCTGATCAATGTGCATTAAATTATTATCCACTGTATTGCCCATTAGATAATGCCTAATCTTATCAATTTTTTCCAGATTTGACTCTGAGCACACATGCCCCATTGATGTGCGTCAACGAAATAACCGCCAGGCTACGTCTAGGATTATTGCCGAACTAATCAAACACGAGTACGGTGATCCCTCCAATAAGCCATACCCTCCGAAATCAGTCATGCTTGATATGCATACCAAGTATGGCATTTACATGTCATACAAAAAAGCATGGATTGCCAAAGAAATAAAGAATTGGCAATGGAATTGGCTATGGGATCTGAAAAACAATCATATGCTCGGTTACCTTCCATGTGTCATGTGCTTGATAGGAGTAACCCATGTTCTATTGTTTCTTATTCCTACAAGGAAAATGGTGAATTTAAAAAAAAATCATGTGCCTTTCTGCATGGAAAGATGGTTGGATTCATTGCATTCCTGTTATAATTGTGGATGGGTCTTTTTTGAAGTCATATTACAAGGGTACATTACTCACTGCATGTACACAAGATGCAAATAAACAAATATTTCCATTGGCATTTGGTATTTGTAGTGGGGAAAATACTGAAAACTGGTCATGGTTCTTCAGCATGTTGAAGCGTTCGTTGACGCATAGGGATGATCTATATATTGTGTCTGATCGGCACGAGGGCATTATTAGTGCTGTGCATTCTGTATTTCCTCATGCGGAGCATGGGTATTGTGTTTACCACATTCTGGCTAATTTGAAAACAGGGTTTCGTGGCTCCCAAACAACCGTGTCATGGAAGTTTTTGCAAGCTGCTCGTGTAGGATTTGTGTATGAGTGTGAAGAGTACCTTCGCATGCTTGATAGTGAGGATGAACGTATTCGTACATATTTAGAGCGGATCGGTCACGACAAATGGTCTCGTGCATATGCCAGTCAGAATCGATACTCGGTTATGATGTCAAACAATGCGGAGTCATTAAATGCAGTTAATGCCACGGCCCGAGAATACCCAATCTGTAAGTTGATAGAGTTTATTATTGCTAGGATGCAAAAGTGGTTCTGTGAAAGGCGACAAACTTCAACGTCAAACACTTGTCGTTTATCTACACACTTTGAGTCCGAGCTAGTAGTTTTACAAGCTATGGCTGCCGTGATGACAATATTCCCCTCAACTCATTATCTTTATTTCACTGCTTTATTTGTCTTCATTCCACTGCTATTTCAATTAATTCTACATTTCTAAATATTTTATTTTGTTTTTGGTTATTTTATAATGAATTGTGCAGGTGAAACCATCATGTGCTTTTGAGTTTGAGGTGTTTGATAAGAAATCCCGCTCGTATGTTGTCAACTTGAAGGAATGTACGTGCACTTGTCGGGAATTTGAGCTTGATGGATTTTTGTGTGGACATTCCGTTGCTGCCATTCGCTCTCGACCAGGACTTTCTTGCTACGATTATATATCAGAATTCTATACAGCACATCGTTGGGCACAAACATATTGTGGCATTATTCATCATATTGGGAGTCCGGAGGGTTGGATGGTACCCTCCCATGTGAGTCAAATCACTTGCAAGCCCCCTGTCACGCCCCAGACCGCAATCCAAGCGCGTGTACAA
Source organism: Cuscuta epithymum (assembly GCA_945859915.1). Taxonomy (NCBI): domain Eukaryota; kingdom Viridiplantae; phylum Streptophyta; class Magnoliopsida; order Solanales; family Convolvulaceae; genus Cuscuta; species Cuscuta epithymum. The sequence continues at coordinate 17,147 of CAMAPF010000098.1, forward strand.
CCGCCGTGAAATCAAGTGATGTCACCCGCGAGTCAACCTCACTTGATTACACAAGGCGTTCGAGAAAAATAATCCATCCATACTCAGTAGTAAACATACATAACAACATCACATTTAAACCAATGAATAGCGGAAATATTCAACGGTAAGTCATAAGCCACAACCGGCCAATAACATGGGCATGCAAGCCCCAAAAGAATAGTTTATAACAAATAAAAATATCCATGAGCAATGGTTGGTAATTTGAAATAAAATGAGGAAGCACGAACCACGTCTTCCTTGATTTGATGTCACCCGTAGGAAGGTGCAGGTGGCAAGCCCTAGCTTCAACCTGAGAATGGTGGGGCCCCCCGAAGGGGTCAGTACAAGTACCGAGCGAGTAGCAGGCTAAATATAGAATAACTAGCGTTTCAAGTATAAGACCCAAACATAGGATGATACATATACGTATAGTCCTTCCCCCAAGTTTGAAATACATATTAGTATACATACACTTGGAAATACCCGACCCGTAGGTCATTGTTTATTTGGGAAAATAATAGTAGCCAATATCCTTGACTTAAATCCCAACCCACCCATATACCTATGAGTGTATAGAACTCCTCCTTGTTCAAATAAATTATCATAAGGACACCGTCCGGTCCTAGATCATTAACTGTAGCCTATGAGTTTTGAGGATACACGCCCGATCCTTGGGTACTCCACCCTATAACCGAGTTTTGAGGATAACCGCCCGATCCTTGGGTACTCCACCCTATATAACCGAGTTTTGAGGATAACCGCCCGATCCTTGGGTACTCCACCCTATATAACCGAGTTTTGAGGATAACCGCCCGATCCTTGGGTACTCCACCCTATATAACCGAGTTTTGAGGATAACCGCCCGATCCTTGGGTACTCCACCCTATATAACCGAGTTTTGAGGATAACCGCCCGATCCTTGGGTACTCCACCCTATATAACCGAGTTTTGAGGATAACCGCCCGATCCTTGGGTACTCCACCCTATATAACCGAGTTTTGAGGATAACCGCCCGATCCTTGGGTACTCCACCCTATATAACCGAGTTTTGAGGATAACCGCCCGATCCTTGGGTACTCCACCCTATATAACTGAGTTTTGAGGATAACCGCCCGATCCTTGGGTACTCCACCCGACCTATGACTTACCACATATCACACTAGATAGGGTCTATATCATATTTAGCCATTCATAACTAATCCAATACATAAAACTTATGTATCACATTCCATGCAAAGCCATACAATTATGTAAATGTACAATTAATTAATATCGACCGGTATTAATTAATCCATTATCCACCGGTCAACGTGGTCGTTGACCGCCATTTCAAACCTTGTACAAATCAACTTAATCATCGCATAATTAAGTTAAAATATTCATTTGTGCTTCTAATACACTTCAAGCAAATATGCATTTTATATAATTCTTCATATCATATTCTATGCATAAACAATCTATTTCTTTCATACAAACTTAACTATGTTGGGTAATCACATGTTTAAATATCTTTTAAACATCATTATGCACACATATAACATTTATTTAGGTAATCTCATAATTGACCCAAAAGTTATAAGATATTAAGCCGTCCACTCACCTTGAACTAGCGTATGAAGTTCTACTCTTCTTGGTTGAACTCCGGTGAAACTCCGGCGACTTTTGGTCAACTCCGGCGAAAACTCCGGCGACTTTTCCAACTTTGTGAAATCACTTGAGATACCCTTTACAAGTGCCTAACAAGGTTTTAACATCATAAAACCTTAATCAATACAAATAACCTATAAAAGGTTATTTTCCGGTGAACCGGTCGTTTTGGCTTCTAAGTCCGTTCTTGGACATAGAATCACTTTCCAACCCATTAATCCATACTTATAGCATGTAGAACCATACTAGGGGTCCTTCACATGATATATACCTCATATGGTAGAAGAAAAATAAAGGAGAAGTTATAATAAGGTCATTACCTTAATTATTCACACTTTTCCCAACTTTTTCCCTCTTTAATCTTCCTTCTTGGAACCCTATGGCTTGAGCTCGAATTTTGGCTATGGAAGATGAGTTTGCAGAGGTCTCCTTGTTCTCTTGGTGTGCCTTGGCCGAAATTATGGGGTGGGTGAGTGAGGAGATAGCCTCTTTGGCTTTTCTCTCAAAATAATGTGGGAATGGGTCCTCCCCATTGTACTTTTGATGCCAAATGCATCTCCTCCTCATTTCCTCTTGTCAACCCAGCTCTCAATTGATGTGTTTAGCACATAAAAACGTGGGGTGGCCCCCACTCATGTGGGAGGTCATCCCTTTGTGTCCCGATGTGTACAATCGGTCCCGAAAGTTGTATTTTTCGGACTGTTTTAAATATATTTTATTTTATCAGGTCAAATAAAATATATTATGTGCTCTTACTCATTATGACATGTATAATGAATATACATTCCCCAACTTTAATTTATAAACCTCCGAAATTCATTTCCGGGCTGTTATCTGTTAAATTGTCGGTACCGGTAATTGGGCCTCTTTTTCCCAATCGGTCAACTCTGCGCCTTTTCACGACCCAAATAAAATATCCACCACTATGTAAATATTATCTTGACCAAGATGAATAAAATATGTGGTCTCGGGAGTGTCGGGCGGCCCCCGCTCCGGGTGTGGGTCCCACGTGCAATTTACTATTCACGCGAAAGAAATAATAAAAAATTTACAACCTCGTAAATTCATTAATCCTTTAATAAGGTTCAATACATTATTTACATAAAAGTAAATATATTTGGGGACGGTGTTACAAGTTCACCCCCCCTTATTTGGGATTTCGTCCCCGAAATCCAAGTATCTAATCGAAAAGAAATGGGTATTGCTCCCTCATTGAGATCTCGGTCTCCCAAGTTTCTTCTTCGACTCGATCACTCCTCCAAAGAACCTTTACCATAGGAATCTCCTTATTCCTAAGCTTCTTCACTTGTTGACCAACAATCTTCACTGGTTCCACCGCATATTGCAAGTCCTCACGGATCTCTACCGGTGGTCTCTCAAGAATATGAGATGGGTCTCGTATGTACTTCTTGAGCACTGATACATGAAACACGTCATGTATCTTCTCAAGTTCAGGCGTCAACTTGAGACGGTAAGCCACGGCCCCTATTCTTTCAAGGATTTCAAATGGACCGATGTATCGGGGATTAAGCTTTCCCCTTGATACAAATCGAATGATGCCCTTCCAAGGAGAAATCCTTAGGAAGACCTCATCACCGACTTCGAACTCTAACGGTCTCCGCCGTTCATCAGCATAACTTTTCTGTCGGTCCTGAGCGGTCTTCAGTCTGTCCCGAATGATCCTCACCTTGGCCTTGGTGATCTCAACCAGCTCTATCCCTTCGAGTTTGGCCTCGCCAACCTCGTCCCAACACAACGGTGTTCCGCATTTCCTCCCATACAATGCCTCATATGGGGGCATGCCGATACTTGCCCGATAACTGTTGTTATAGGCAAACTCCATTAGGGCCAAATGCTTGTCCCAACTTCCTTGGAACTCCAGCGCACATGCCCTAAGCATGTCTTCCAAAATCTGTATCACCCGTTCAGACTGTCCATCCGTCTGTGGGTGAAAAGCTGTGCTAAACTTCAGTTTAGTACCCAACGATGCTTGAAACTTTGGCCAAAATCGGGATGTGAATCGTGGATCCCTATCCGAGACAATGGATATTGGGACTCCATGCAATCTCACAATCTCCTCTGTGTAGAGCTTGGCCAATCTTTCAAGAGGATAAGTAATGTTGATAGGCAGAAAGTGTGCACTCTTGGTGAGCCTATCAACCACTACCCGTACTGCGTCATAGTTGTTCACTGTTCGTGGTAGCCCCACCACGAAGTCCATGGTCACGTGCTCCCACTTCCACTCTGGGATGGTGAGTGGTTGCAAAAGCCCTGCCGGGTGCTGATGTTCTGCCTTAACTTGCTGGCAAGTAAGGCATCGACTCACATACTCTGCGATGTCTCTCTTCATACCTGACCACCAGTAACTTTCCTTCAAATCTCGGTACATCTTAGTACCTCCTGGATGCATAGCATAAGCTGAAGAATGAGCCTCCTCAAGTATAGACTTCTGGAGTTCCTCATTCTTTGGTATGCATACACGATCCTTAAACAATAATAGACCGTCATCACGTACTCGGAAGTTCTCAACGGGCCCCGCAAGGATCCTTTCACGGATCTTCTGACATTCCTCATCCATGGCCTGACTTCGACTAATCTCGCCCAATAGGGTGGGCCTAACCTCGAATCGAGCAATGAGAGCCCCACACATGGACACCTCCACGCGTGCCCTCAATGCCTGTAGACATGTGAGTAGCGTCCCTGTCGTATTCTTCCTGCTCAGTGCGTCGGCCACGACATTGGCCTTTCCGGGATGATAGTCGATGATCAAGTCATAGTCCTTGATCAACTCCATCCATCTCTTCTGCCTCATATTCAACTCTTTCTGAGTGAATACGTACTTCAAGCTCTTATGGTTTGTAAAAATGTGACATGTCTCCCCGTAGAGATAATGCCTCCAGATTTTCAGTGCAAACACTACCGCCCCTAATTCTAGATCATGGGTAGGGTAGTTCACCTCGTGCTTTCTTTATTGCCTTGAAGCATAGGCAATCACTTTACCGTTTTGCATCAGTACACATCCAAGCCCTTGGATGCTAGCATCACTGTAGATATCATACCATATCCCCTGTATGCGTAGGGCTAGGACTGGTGCTTCGGTAAGTCGTTTCTTCAGTTCAAGGAACCCTTTCTCACACTTGTCGTCCCATATAAACTTGGCCCCTTTCTTTGTGAGCTTCGTTAATGGGGACGCCAATACGGAGAATTTCTCAACAAATTTACGATAGTATCCCGCTAGGCCAAGGAAACTACGTATCTCTTTCACATTCTCGGGTCTCTCCCAATCCATGATAGCTTTTATCTTGGCGTTATCCACAGCAACGCCCGAACCAGATATGACATGACCGAGGAAACCAATCTCCTTGAGCCAAAATTCGCATTTAGAGAACTTGGCAAAGAGTTGCTTTTCCCTTAGCCGATCAAGTATAAGCCCCAAATGATGTTCGTGCTCCTCCTCGCTCTTGGAGTATATTAAGATATCGTCAATGAATACTATCACAAATTGGTCTAAGTATTCACTAAACACACGGTTCATCAAGTCCATGAATGCCGCCGGTGCGTTGGTTAAACCAAACGACATCACCGGGAATTCATAATGACCATATCTAGTGCGAAATGCACTCTTAGGTATGTCACTCTCCTTGATCTTCAACTGATGATACCCCGACCTCAAGTCAATCTTCGAGAACACTATTGCTCCTCGAAGTTGATCGAACAAGTCATCAATCCTCGGTAAGGGATACCTGTTCTTGATGGTGACCTTGTCCAACTGTCGGTAGTCGATACACATTCTTAATGTACCATCTTTCTTCTTTACGAATAGTACGGGTGCTCCCCACGGTGAATGACTGGGTCAGATGAACCCGTTGTCCAATAGTTCTTGTAGTTGGACCTTCAACTCTTGAAGTTCGGCCGGTGCCATTCGATAAGGAGGAATCGAATTGGGTTTGGTCCCCGGCTCCACTTCGATTACAAATTGAATCTCTCTATCGGGTGGAAGCCCCAGTAGGTCCTTGGGAAAGACGTCCGGGTACTTGCACACGACTCGAACATCCTTGATGTCGACTTCTTTCTTCGTATCATCTACCACGTAAGCAAGGTATGCGTGACATCCCTTCCTCATCATCTTCCGTGCTCTCATCACGGATATGATACAAGCATTAGATTTCCCCCGATCTCCTTCGAAACATAGCGTGTTTCCTTGATCATCCTCGAGCTCCAACACCTTGGTGTAACAATCTACTCGAGCATGGTGTTTCTCGAGCCAATCCATTCCTAGGATTGCATCGAACTCCAACATGCTCAGAGGTACGAAATCACAAGTCAAAGGTTGACCCGTCACTTCTACCTCACACGAGGGATAGTAATGATCTCTCTCCACGTCGTCTCTTAACGGTGTGGAGACTAGCAACGCTTGCGTCATAGGTGTCAATGGCACGCCAAGGCCCTCGGCGAACGCCTCACTCACGAATGAGCGTTGTGCCCCGGTATCGATGAGGATCCTCGCACACCTACCATTGATCTTTAATGTTCCTACATTTATACACCATGTAAGATACATTTTCTAGTGTTTTTACACATCTTTAGGAGGTTATTAAGTTAATACTAATGTTTGGAAACAAACGGGGTCCAAACGTAGAAGAACGGGGCGAAAAAAATCAACTTTCGGGTGTTGGGGGTCCACGCACGGCGTGCCTGGGTGGCACGCACGGCCGTGCGTGCAACAATCTCACCCTGCTTGCCACTGCCGGCCAGGCACGATGCCAGGCACGGCGTGCCTTCGGCCGTGCCTGGCCAAAAATTCCTTCGGACACACTGCCTTCCAGGCACGACGCCAGGCACGGCGTGCCTGCGGCCGTGCCTGGCCCAATTTTTTTTTTTTTTTTTTTCTTCTTCTTCGGGTGCCACTGCCTTCCAGGCACGATGCCAGGCACGGCGTGCCTGCGGGCGTGCCTGGCCAGCAGTGGCTGTTTCCAGCCCGATTCGGCCTAACTCACCCGGTTTGACCCCGGGGTGGCCCGCACTCAATCCCAACGACGTATATGACCAAAGTAAGCCTAGAAATACATGGGAAAACGTGTTTACCTGCAACGGAGTCCGGGTTTGCTCTCGCATCCGCCTCGGTCATTGCGTAGACCCTTGCTTGGGCCCCGCCTTGATTGACGGACGTAGCGTTGCTCCTCGTTGGTTCCGTATGGTTTCCTTCCACGGTGAGCCCTTCCTCGGCTTGCAATGTCTCTCGTTGCCTCCTCCATGGGCAACTTAATTTCATATGGGTTGTGCTCCCACATTTGTAGCACATCGGGGGCTCGTTGCACTTTCCAAAATGTTTCTTAGAGCAATTAGAACATTTGGATGGTCTTAAGGAGTTAGGAAAGGACGTGTGCCACTTTGAGTTCCTTTTCTTTTTCACCGGTGATGCCGGTGCCGTAAGAGTGCTTTCTCCTCCTTGGTCGTTTGCCCAAGGATGGGTTTGGCTGACAGTCATATCACGTTGGGAGGTGGCCCGATCTCGCCTCGCCTGACGCCTACGTTCGTTCCTCCTGGTGTTCATGTTACACATCGAGCCCACTTGATTAGCGTTTGCCGCTTGGCGGCCCTCACGGCCCCCATGGCCTATTCCTCTCCCCGTAAAGGCTCGTGACACAGCCCGGCTAGCCTCAAGGTAAGCTACCGACGCTTGTCCCTTAGGGTCATTTCTTGTTGCCATTCGCTTACCCTCCATTTCTGAAACGGAATTTGGACGAGTCTTTAGACTCCTATGAATGTCAATTGACAGAAAAACGTTATAGACACGTATCGACCCAAGTCACCACCATACCAATTGTTAAGGGTACCGTCTTAACAATTAGAGGCCTTGCAACTTAAGCACCAATAGTCCTATAAACGTTAAAATACAATGCTCATGGTTTTCGGTAAGGACTCTTTTGTAAAATCTTTTGTGAGAGGTTGATTATATAGTTTAGAACTGAGATGGCTCTGATACCACTTAATTGTCACGCCCCAGACCGCAATCCAAGCGCGTGTACAACCGCCGTGAAATCAAGTGATGTCACCCGCGAGTCAACCTCACTTGATTACACAAGGCGTTCGAGAAAAATAATCCATCCATACTCAGTAGTAAACATACATAACAACATCACATTTAAACCAATGAATAGCGGAAATATTCAACGGTAAGTCATAAGCCACAACCGGCCAATAACATGGGCATGCAAGCCCCAAAAGAATAGTTTATAACAAATAAAAATATCCATGAGCAATGGTTGGTAATTTGAAATAAAATGAGGAAGCACGAACCACGTCTTCCTTGATTTGATGTCACCCGTAGGAAGGTGCAGGTGGCAAGCCCTAGCTTCAACCTGAGAATGGTGGGGCCCCCCGAAGGGGTCAGTACAAGTACCGAGCGAGTAGCAGGCTAAATATAGAATAACTAGCGTTTCAAGTATAAGACCCAAACATAGGATGATACATATACGTATAGTCCTTCCCCCAAGTTTGAAATACATATTAGTATACATACACTTGGAAATACCCGACCCGTAGGTCATTGTTTATTTGGGAAAATAATAGTAGCCAATATCCTTGACTTAAATCCCAACCCACCCATATACCTATGAGTGTATAGAACTCCTCCTTGTTCAAATAAATTATCATAAGGACACCGTCCGGTCCTAGATCATTAACTGTAGCCTATGAGTTTTGAGGATACACGCCCGATCCTTGGGTACTCCACCCTATAACCGAGTTTTGAGGATAACCGCCCGATCCTTGGGTACTCCACCCTATATAACCGAGTTTTGAGGATAACCGCCCGATCCTTGGGTACTCCACCCTATATAACCGAGTTTTGAGGATAACCGCCCGATCCTTGGGTACTCCACCCTATATAACCGAGTTTTGAGGATAACCGCCCGATCCTTGGGTACTCCACCCTATATAACCGAGTTTTGAGGATAACCGCCCGATCCTTGGGTACTCCACCCTATATAACCGAGTTTTGAGGATAACCGCCCGATCCTTGGGTACTCCACCCTATATAACCGAGTTTTGAGGATAACCGCCCGATCCTTGGGTACTCCACCCTATATAACCGAGTTTTGAGGATAACCGCCCGATCCTTGGGTACTCCACCCTATATAACTGAGTTTTGAGGATAACCGCCCGATCCTTGGGTACTCCACCCGACCTATGACTTACCACATATCACACTAGATAGGGTCTATATCATATTTAGCCATTCATAACTAATCCAATACATAAAACTTATGTATCACATTCCATGCAAAGCCATACAATTATGTAAATGTACAATTAATTAATATCGACCGGTATTAATTAATCCATTATCCACCGGTCAACGTGGTCGTTGACCGCCATTTCAAACCTTGTACAAATCAACTTAATCATCGCATAATTAAGTTAAAATATTCATTTGTGCTTCTAATACACTTCAAGCAAATATGCATTTTATATAATTCTTCATATCATATTCTATGCATAAACAATCTATTTCTTTCATACAAACTTAACTATGTTGGGTAATCACATGTTTAAATATCTTTTAAACATCATTATGCACACATATAACATTTATTTAGGTAATCTCATAATTGACCCAAAAGTTATAAGATATTAAGCCGTCCACTCACCTTGAACTAGCGTATGAAGTTCTACTCTTCTTGGTTGAACTCCGGTGAAACTCCGGCGACTTTTGGTCAACTCCGGCGAAAACTCCGGCGACTTTTCCAACTTTGTGAAATCACTTGAGATACCCTTTACAAGTGCCTAACAAGGTTTTAACATCATAAAACCTTAATCAATACAAATAACCTATAAAAGGTTATTTTCCGGTGAACCGGTCGTTTTGGCTTCTAAGTCCGTTCTTGGACATAGAATCACTTTCCAACCCATTAATCCATACTTATAGCATGTAGAACCATACTAGGGGTCCTTCACATGATATATACCTCATATGGTAGAAGAAAAATAAAGGAGAAGTTATAATAAGGTCATTACCTTAATTATTCACACTTTTCCCAACTTTTTCCCTCTTTAATCTTCCTTCTTGGAACCCTATGGCTTGAGCTCGAATTTTGGCTATGGAAGATGAGTTTGCAGAGGTCTCCTTGTTCTCTTGGTGTGCCTTGGCCGAAATTATGGGGTGGGTGAGTGAGGAGATAGCCTCTTTGGCTTTTCTCTCAAAATAATGTGGGAATGGGTCCTCCCCATTGTACTTTTGATGCCAAATGCATCTCCTCCTCATTTCCTCTTGTCAACCCAGCTCTCAATTGATGTGTTTAGCACATAAAAACGTGGGGTGGCCCCCACTCATGTGGGAGGTCATCCCTTTGTGTCCCGATGTGTACAATCGGTCCCGAAAGTTGTATTTTTCGGACTGTTTTAAATATATTTTATTTTATCAGGTCAAATAAAATATATTATGTGCTCTTACTCATTATGACATGTATAATGAATATACATTCCCCAACTTTAATTTATAAACCTCCGAAATTCATTTCCGGGCTGTTATCTGTTAAATTGTCGGTACCGGTAATTGGGCCTCTTTTTCCCAATCGGTCAACTCTGCGCCTTTTCACGACCCAAATAAAATATCCACCACTATGTAAATATTATCTTGACCAAGATGAATAAAATATGTGGTCTCGGGAGTGTCGGGCGGCCCCCGCTCCGGGTGTGGGTCCCACGTGCAATTTACTATTCACGCGAAAGAAATAATAAAAAATTTACAACCTCGTAAATTCATTAATCCTTTAATAAGGTTCAATACATTATTTACATAAAAGTAAATATATTTGGGGACGGTGTTACACCCCCATCATGCGAATCACGACCTCCTGGAAGGCCGAAGAAGAGAAGGATTCCTTCTACTGGAGAACATGTTCGGAAACAAACATGCACTCATTGTCACGTGGTTGGACACAACCGAAAGACCTGTAGAAATCCGATTCCGCTACACATGCGTTAAAAACTGCTTTTAATTGCCTCTTTTTTAATATTGCTACGAATTTAGTGACATTCACCAGTTTGGTTTTGCTTTCTTTGTGAAAATTCTTGTTACTGTTATTTATTTCTGGATATCAATTCTGTATGACTTACTTCCCTCCATGTGTGAATGATCGTACTTTACTAGTTATTTAATGTCCATGTTAATAGTTTAATTCCCTACATAGACTGCATACCACTAATTACATTGCTTTTGCCAGGTCCTATAAGGTTTTTCATAAAAACTAACTCATCGCCCATGGCATTTTATTTACATTGCTTTATTTTCCCTGAAATTAACCTTCATACTTCAAAATTCACTAGTATCCTGTTAATGGCATACACGTACATGATAGTCTACTAATTCTTCCATGTACATGTTCATATTAATGCCCATGGGCCTTTCCATTTTCCCTGAACTTAACCTTCATACTTCAAAATTCACCAGTATCCTGTTAATGGCATACACGTACATGATAGTCTACTAATTCATCTAATACTCGGAATAATTCACTGTCTTGTAATGTTAATGGCACCTTTTTTTTACTTAATTCACAAGTCAAATGTTTTAAATCGTTGTCCAGTAACTTTATACATCTGTTATCAATTGTTCACACATAAATTCAAGCTATATAGGCAGTGTATCTATAAGAAGTGCAATAACATTTGTCTACTCCATCACATACCAAAACAATAAAATAAAATGTTAAACTTGTAACATAAATTTTCTCAAACCACCAACATTCAGAATCCAAGCAATACTGCAATGTATCATCTCCACTTGTCCTAATACCCATATCTCAACATTAAAAAAAACACGAAAGACATTAATTTCTCAAGGTTATGCTCCTATTACACCAAAATAAGCTAGTAGCTTTGTCGTCATCTTGCCGCGGTAAGCATTAATATCTTTAGGCCTCAGGTACTCCACATCTTTGCCCGTCATTAGATACTCAGCCATCTTCAACACAAACATCCCACAACTGTCACTGTTTGGGAATAAATAAAATTATCAATTAATGACTTAGTAATCAATTATACCAAACCATCATTGAACAAATTACATACCTATCATTTTGTTGTGGGCATTCTTTCACCATATGTATCTGCAAGAAGTCATCCTCCATAGGCCCCTCACTTCGCTCATTGTACACTCCTAGCTTATCCATCAGTCTAGGTAAATACATTTCATGCTCGGGAGGTAATGGTGAATGTGTATGTTTGTTTGTCCCCGACGAACGATAGAATCATACACACGTATGCACTTCTTACCTATGTCCAGCACTAGCAGAATCCAGTGGTTACCTGTATTAAATGTCATATAAACACTTACTTCCCTACCTCAAAAAACATATTGCCCTAAACATACTGTCATAAATTACTGCCCTACACATACTGTCTTAAATAACTCACCAAAGGAATTCAGTTGGATACTTGTATTCAATGGCATGTAGACATGCTCTGCTTCAGCCCATGGCAGTGCGTAGTCCAAACGTGTCCCAAGTATGGTACACATTATATTCTTATTTAAAGCACTTTCTGACACTGGCATTTGATTGCTAATGTGGTTCTCGTAATGATGTTTGACCAAAGGCATAAACATAGGGTCTGCTGTTGTAAATTTCTGCCGCAGCTTGTATTGTTCAGCTTTCATCCTCAAGAAATACATCCCTAACTCCGCATGCTTCACAAAACAATTTTTTCGCTTCATTATTCATTACTGCATTAGACTCGAGAATATACGTATTATGAAGAAAAAAATAATATTACACAATATAAATTTACCGTGTCACCTAACCAATTCCCTGGGAAGTAAATCGAGTAGTACCATGACTTCCTATCAATGCTTCCATCCCCGAATCCTCCTTTCACGCATTTGATCTTTAGGTGATCATATCATGCCTTGTATTTCTTGTCCTTGCTTTTTTGGTGGTTTTTAATTAGTCCTTCATGCATGATTTCTGCTGTTTTTCAAGCATTGCTGCAGTTGGCATTTCGGAAGGATCTAAACTGAACGGGCCCACTATAGCATGCGGCACATCGTCACCTATATCTTGCTCCTTTCATTTATCTCGTTTCATCCGTTTATCTTTACGGGGCCGAGAGAAGGTGAATCTTTTTTGCCGTTTGGACTGTCGTTTTGGCATACCATCAACCGCCAGCAGGGTTGTGTCCCCTGTGTATACCTGATCGAAGCATAAAAATGTATTCATATATACACTTAATACACTACCTCCAATAAGCATACTGTCCTAACTAATTTCCAATTCATTCATTCCCAACTCACCAAATATACATACTGTCTTAAAGCTATTGTCCTAAATTATTGCCACACCCATTAATGTGCTACTCACAACTCACCAAACCATTCACTAGTATAAATGTAATATTACTTGAATTAGTAGAAAATATAATATTCATTTATATATATTGTCCTAAACATACTTTCCTAACTAATATCCAATTCATTCACGTACAACTCACCAAATACGCATACTGCCTTAAAGATACTTCCCTAAATTATTGCCACACGCATTAATCTGCTATTAACAACTCACCAAAGCATTCACTATTAATGTAATAATACTTGATTTAGTATAAAATCTTATATTCATGTATACATTGTCCTAAATCTTATTTACCACAATCTGGGAGTCAATTGGTTCTACACTTTTGTCGCTTATTGTTGGGTCAATGTCTTCAATCCCCTTGTCATTTTCAGTATGCACCATTTCAGCCTCTGTTGCACTCCTCTCCTGCTTATCCTACATGACCACCAAAATAATTCAAATCAATAGTTCATGCTACAATATCAGTCATCATATATATGCTGAAAACACATTATACTGCTTTCGAGCATATTTATTTAATATTCAGGAGCTTTAATGACCTGTAATATATAACGAGAGTATTATTATAGTTTATAATATTCAAATACCCTACTCAACTATATAAGTTTATATGCAAGGGCAATAATATACTAATCTTTGGACCTTTATAGAATTAAAAATATATACTATGAAAACTTATGAATATAGAATAGTATATTTATTATAGCAATCTTTGTTATATGATACATACCTTGCCAGTGGTGAGCAATTCTCTTTCATTTACGTCTAGTCCACTGGCCTGTGTGTGACACCGCACCCGAACGTCCTTGAAAATTCAAATTTAAAAATTTGAATGTTTATGTATTGAATTTCTGATTCCCAAACAATTGCGAAACGATTGTTGTTTTAAGTAATTAACGATTGATTATTATACTGTTCGAACTCGTATATTAGTATCGGGCCTTTTTAATAAATAAAAGAGCCTGGCATTATCTAAATAGTGATACATAACGTTTCAAGACAAGTTGAGGAGGGGCGGGCGGCCCAGATATTATTTTGGGCTCAACCCGCTAAAATAGCAAGTATTCGAGAATGGCGTCGTAGGCCCACTCGGGGGCGACCCACATGGCTTGTAGCCCAATAATATGGATGACAAATGTCAAAATAAGTGATAGGATGATTTGAGATGAATACAAATGCCTATGATACCATCTTTGGCATTATTGAGCTAAATAATGAGAGTAGGATTTTCTTCTATGATACCCACCAAGTAAATTATTGAGATGAACCTACACATATTGGAGATCAATAATGTGATGAAGGAAGTTGACTTGTTCTAAATAAATTAGGATGAGTACAAAAAGGCATCTTTGACAAAAGATAAAACAATAGGACCCATCTTCCCATTTTTGGAAGTATTGGTAGATATTTTGGACTCCAAGTTGAATGGGATCAATTGTGAACCATTACACATGGACTTAGTACCTGCAAGACAAATGAAAAGAGGTGAGAAGACTATATGGGGCGGGCTCTTGGCTCACATGCACAAAAACTCCAAGAGAAAACAAAAGAGGGAGGTCCACCCCATATTTGATTGCAAACCAAATATCTCCCATGTTCTTTTGAGAGCCACATACTCTTTTAGCATGTTTAGGGTCTCCTAATACACTCCCCCTACACCCCATTCGAACCCCCAAAGAGATAAGAGAGCAAGGGAGTCCACACAACCCAAGAGAGAAAGAAGGAGGAGAGCAGTCCGCAGGTTCGTTCTTCAGTGCGTAGCTCTGATTGTTTGAGCCATAACTTGAGATTTACCCATCCAAATAAGGCGTGCGAGATACCAACAGAAAGATCTCAAGACGAGGAATCCGTGAAGGTCTGGTTTGCATCAATCGGAGTAGTGGAAGGCTTCCAAATCGACCGAGCAAAACACGACCTCGCAGAATACGTTTTTGTATTCAAAGTAAGTTTGAATCCAAAACCTTCCTCTCTATTGTCTAAACCATATAAGTGATTGAAGAACTATTATACACTGATTGAAGTGTATAAAATGTTATTATAAAGTGACTTTAATTGTTGTAAAAGTTAGATACTAATCTAGACAAAACCTTGAAAGGTTAGGGAACGATTTCGTCGGGAAACACCCGTTCTAGGGACTGTTTTTGTGCCTTCGGTTAGGAGTTGAACTAGCACTTTGAAGAGGCTGTTTAACACTCAATTCCAAGCAAGGAATCAGTCCTCAATCTTCCTTGGCCGAGGCTTGGGTCATTGGATCGAGAAGGAAAGTTTTAAAGCTCATTTGAGGTGAGGATCGACATCTAGTTGCTTACAACTTGTAGGTTAAGCATGAGATTACCTAAATGCCCAAATAATGTTTTCCATGGATTATGATGATAAATTATTGATGGAATATTGATCTATTTTCCAAAGAATGAAATGAGAAATGATTTGGCAAGGTATTGATAAAAATGGAGTTAAATGAACTATTGTGTGAAATAGTCATTTTACTCATGTGTGAATTGTGTAGATACATAAATGATTATTTATGTATTACATTGAATTATTAAGTTGCTGCTACATATCTCTAAATATGTAGGGTTTTATAAATGGAATATATGATGGATAAGAATAATCTTAATAGTATGGAAATACTAGTTAATGATTGTTGTAATTGTTAAGGGAATTGAATCTAAGGATTTGATTATAATTGATGTACTTGATTGTGATGCAAGTGACAAATTTGATGTAATGTGATGCTAAGACCATGGTTGGGCAGTCCGTAGGGATGTCCCAAAATAGATTATTGATATTACAATTCTAGGCATAGTGAGTGCTTAGGAATTGGGGTCTATGCCAATGTAAGGAGATGTACTTGAGCCCGTGCTCATAGAATTGCATTGGGTAGACATGATGAGGTGATTGTTGTGCATGGTGATGTAGTCGAGTTGGACTCGAGAAATGCACGGTGGAGTAGTTAGCTTATGTTAATTAAGGTGCATGGTGATGTAGTCGAGTTGGACTCGAGAAATGCACGGTGGAGTAGTTAGCTTATGTTAATTAAGGTGCATGGTGATGTAGTCGAGTTGGACTCGAGAATGCAAACATATGTGTTAGGGTTGAACCCTATGTATTGTTGTGACTAGGGGTCACGGGATTTTGGGGTATGTTTGATAAACAAACCTTGGGCCTACGGGCCGACTACTTGACTTTATATATAAAGTAAGTATATTTTTTTAAAAAGGGGTAACTTGGGGTTACGGCCTAGATTATACTATCACCCTATTTGAGGGTCTTGTGTTTGAAATACTTGTTGTATATCTATTAGATGCCATCCACACCAGCACTTTATAGCCCTATAGAGTGCTGACCCCTTCGGGGGCGTCCCACCACCATTTTTCAGGTTGAGGCTAGAGCTTGCTTCCTGTGCTCGTTGCTCGAGAGATCATCTAGGAGCGAAGACTTGGTTCGTGCTTCCTCCATTCGGATTTTAAACATTAATAAACATGCTCATGGATATTTTACTATGGAGCCTGCGTGCTCATGAATAGCCCGGTGTGGCCTTTTTGTTTTAAACAATGTTTTCCGCTGCATTATGAATTACTTATTATGTTTGTTTATGGATGTATATGTGTGAATGATATTCAAGACGCCTTGTATAATATGAATGTGTTGGACTGCGGTTGACTATTCGTATTGTACGGCGGGTTGTTGACGTGTCCGGATAGGTCCGGGGCGTGACACTGTGTCAGGAACAGTTTGATAATCAAATAGGTAATACACATTTCTAATATAACAACTTCGCCACACAGTTATTGTAAAAACGAAATACCTTTTCACCATCCATTTCACTGCCTTGTGGATTCTTGTTATTGCCCAAGAATTGCTCACAAATGATATCAACCTGAGCACGTAGCTGCTGTGTATCCAGCACTCCAATTTCTTCATTGCTCTGGAAATCATGTTGCTCCTCTTGCCTCTCCTCTTGCCCTGTCATATATATATATATATATATATATATATATATATATATATATATATATATATATACTCCATCTGTTCTTTTTTATTAGTCCTTCTTTCCTTTTTGGGACGTTTTTTTTATTTGTCTCCTTTCCCTTTAAGGAAAGTTTTTGAGAAAATACCCCCACTTTTATTACTTTTAATTCACTTACTTTTTACAAACTACTTTCTCTTTCCTACTTTATCATCACTTTACTCTTTTTAATATATCATATTTCCTACTTTATCATTTACCATACACACTCTATACTTACCCTACTACTTTATTATTAAAACTCGTGTCAAACCCTAAGGGGACTAATAATAAAGAATGGAGGGAGTATATATGTACACATTTTTATATAATATTAGTTATGCTTAATTCACACCACTGACATTACATCCTGGCTCTGCCATTGGTCTGCGGTGGTAATAATTTGAGTGAAGGTGTGATAAAATAAATAAACAAACAAACAAATAAATAAATAAATAAATAAATAAATAAATAAATAAATAAATAAATAAATAAATAAATAAATATATAAATAAATAAATAAATAAATAAATTAATAAATAAATAAATAAATGAATAAATCAATCAATAAAAACCGCAGATCTATTGTGGAACGTGCGGCCCAGATGGGTTCGATAGATGAGCTGGAAAATGAAGGATGATTATTTTTTTATTTATAATTAAATTTTCACAAAAATAAATACTATAATTTTCTATAATATTTCTAATGGTATTCATATTGCTAATAAAAAAGTTGAAAAAAACTTTAGTTTTTCTTAAATTTATTTTTAGCCGATTTTTTGTTTTAAAAATTTTAAATATCATATGAAAGATCATTAAAAGGTTAAAACTAATTGCATCTTTTTTTAAAGAATTAAAACAAAAATGAAAAAGTTACCAATCATCATTTCAATCATCATTTACCCCAGTGCCGCAAAGGCTCCCACCTATGGTGGGGTAAGAGGGGGTCGGATGTACGCAGTCTTACCCCTGTACTAAAGCACAGAGAGACTATTTCCGTATGACCCATAATGAAAATCGCGTCCAAAAATTGCATTGACTGACTGTTGCTTCATACTAAAGAAGCGCAGACAGTTTGGTTAGCCATTTTGCTTTATTCCATCATATTCTCAAGCCAAAAAACAATGAATCTTTGACTCCATTGCAAATGATGGGAAAAAATGAAAAAGTTATAACAATTGCAAAATTGAAAAACAATAACTATGCCATGTGGCAGCATTGGAGGGTGGGGGTGATGTTCACCCTCTTTTGAAGTGGTGAACAAAATTGTTCTCGAAGAAGATAAGGTTATGCATCGGATGGATTGATACAGATAGTTTATACTATCTTTATTGAGAAAAAAATTCAATTTCAAAATTTTGATCAACTACATATTTTTATTGAATTGGAAATTATTTATAATATAAAAATTTATATGAAAATGTTCTTTGTTAAATGCGCTTTAATAAAAGTATAAAATTTATAACTTTCATAATATTATACTAATCAAAATCTTAATTCCAATTTATGAAGTTGCAAAGTTTTTTGGGGGGCGGATGTAATATTGTGTGGATTTACCCCTTGAATACTATATGTTTATAATTGACTGTGTTTCCTTAAAAAAAAATGGATGTTATCTCCCCCAATTTTGGGAAAAGTTATTTTAGGAATAATTTGAAGAACTTTATTTCTATACTTTCTTTCAAACACTTCAATATACTCCCTCCGTATCTAATTAGATGTCTTAATTGCTTTTCACAGAGTTTAAGACAATTACTCTAGACTATTAAAAAATAGGAGGTTTTTGGCACTGTAGCGATACTGAGGGTATGTTTGGCACGACTAGCTGAAAAGACACTTTTGTGAGCTTTTTTGTAACTGTTAGCTTTCAGTGACTAAAAAGAAAAGGTGAGAGCTGTTTGGTAAAAAGCCGACTGTTTGATTAAGTTCTGTTTAGTATGCAAGCTGTTAGGATAAATTAATACTAAAAGTCAAGGACTTTTCTTAGATGCTACTCCCCATAGCATATCAAGAAAGATCTTTTTTTTAAACTCTTGAAATTTGTCATGCCAAACATATAACTAAAAGTTTTTAAAGACTTTTTAAACAATAGAAAACCTAGAAGGTAGAGACTTATGTCTGTCAAACATGCACTGAAGCTACGTTTTGAGTGATCCAAAAAGGGAGGCAATTAATTTGATACATCAAAAAAGAAAAGCGTGACAACTAAACAGATACGGAGAGAGCATGTTTTTACGTCCGGAAAACGCTAACAAGTTTTTTTTTAATGAAAAGTAGGCTCAAACACTACTCCCTAAATAGTACTACCTCCGTCCCTGATTGTTCTTCCAAATTAAAGTGGCACGGTGATTAAGAAAGTGAGAATTGTGTGGTGGAGAGTTGTGCAGAGGAGAGAGAAATGCTGTGAACCACAAATTCTTTGCCAAAAAGGGAAATTGAAGTTCTTTTTGGGACAGACCAAAAAGGAAAGTTGGAAGTAAATTTAGGGACGGAGGGAGTACTACGTACGTAGTGCTACGTAATACGTAGTAATCATTGTTTTTATTTAAATAGATATCATGTACGTAGTATATAAATGAGTCGGAGATGGTTGAGAAGAGAAGAAAAGAATCACTTCTGATTTTTTTTTAATGAAAGATAAATATATACTACGTAAATAACTGCAAAATATACACAACATCCAAATCCAAAGGGCATCCCCTCGTAGCTTAAGCATTACAAAGACAAAAATTGCTTAGGCATCATGTTTAAGAGCTTACACAGTACACTATTCTTGTATAGACCAAAAACATTGCCCATATTCCTCCCTAATAAACACCACCTAGCAAACCAGTTACTTCCCTAATAAGGAGCACTAGAAACACTATAAGTTGTCAGCACCAAAAAGAGTTCTTTAATCATTTCCAAATTCCAAACATGGCTCAATATCAAATTAGCACTAGAACAACCTACTATTCATACTCACGATTGCATCCCAAATACACAAACGGAAATAAACTTTTTACAAGTTCAATGAGTCGGATATGATTGAGAAGAGAAAAAAAAGAACCACTCCTGGTCAAAAACTCATCTACTCCGTACTTTTTATTATGATAATCCTATTTTATTTGGGTCTAAAAAGTCTTAAGTTTTTAAGTTACTACTACCTCCGTCCCGCTAGAAGGTTCTCATAACAAAACGATACAGTTATTTAGTTGATAATTAAATAAAGTATTTCGGGTATATTTTGAGAAATAATTTTAATAGATATATATTAAAATGTGTTAGTATTGATAATTGTGATGTTATAAATGTATTATTTGAAATATTTAATGACTAATTTGTCACTTAAGATTGTTAATTATTTTCTAAAATAGAAATGAGAACGTTTTAACGGACGTCCAAAAAAGGAAAGTGAAAATCTTCTAATGGAAATAGTAGAAAAATAAGACAAAAATGACCATTTTCCCGCTCAAAGCAGCGGGTCAATACAGGTCGGCTTTAGGAGATCTTTGAAATAGGCTGACCAAAGGTCCAAAAGTACAATGCATTTATTGAGTAATCTGACGCGGGGTGGGTTCCTAGTGTGCACGCCGGCAGGGTAATAGTCATCAACAATGTTTGATGTATCCACTCTTATACTCACTTTATACTCACCATGTTTGTAGAGGTTTTTTTTGTCTGTGAACCCGGTTCATAGACAATATTTTGTTTGTGCAAAATATTGTCTGTGAACCGGGATTCATAGAAAAAAAAGCACTTCAAAAACATAGATGGGTACAAAAGTGAGTATAAGAGTGAATACAAATATATTTTTGAATAACCATTATACTCCGTATGCAGCAATTCAACAGCTTTTTAAATGCCCATTTATTGCCACTAAACGATGATTGGACTGAAGAGTTATATCGGTCTTGGAAATGCAAGCAGAAAACTTAGGTCTTGTAATTTTGTGTAGACCAGGGTTAGCCTAATATTGGCCAATGAGATCTTAATTAAAGCCTAATTTATTTATCGTGACATTTTTTTTCGGCTTATCGTCAGTATTTTCACCAAAAAATGCAATTTTTGTTTTCACGGGATAAATTGTGAAATAGTAAAAAAAGAGTAAGGTTGAAATCACGTTTTTTGCTCTATTGGTTGAAGTTATTGTTAAGGAATCATTTTAATTATTTTTACATATAATTTTTAATTTGATTTATTAATAGCAAATATTTTAAGCCCTTTTTAAGCCAAAAGATGAAAAACACTTCTTTTATTTTTGAGAAAACTGTCAAATAGGTCCTCGAACTTTCATAAAAAGGTCAAATAAGTCCTTATATAGGAGGCTTTGTCTGGCCATCGCGATTTGGGACGGTTCCTGATGGAATTTTTTGATGAACATTTTTGAGCATCTTATTCATCAAGTCTAGTTTACTCATATCGGGAACCGCCCCAAATCGCGATGGCGGGACAAAGCCTCCTATATAAGGACTTATTTGACCTTTTTATGGAAGTTCGAGGACCTATTTGACAGTTTCCCCTTTATTTTTTGCAAACACTCTTGATGGAGTATATGGCTCAGGAACCCCCGGCCCATAGACTCCTGCTTCCCCCACAAAGGCCCATTGAGCCCAAGGAGCATCTGAGGCCCGAATACAGCGGCCCAGGTCTCGAAAAAGCCCAAAGTACACACTGAGGTGCCTTTCGGCCTCCTTGGCCGAAGGCTCCAAAACTCACAGGATAGCCTTTTTTGGGCATACGAAGCCACTGGGAGAAAACGGCAGAAAACAGGAGCCTTCGGCACTGTTGAGCCCTCTGCATCAGAGAAGCCTTCGGCTGAACCAAGCCTTCGGCTACACAGGGTCCTCGGCTGCATGAATCCCTCGGCTGCATGAAGAGCCTTCAGCTAAACAGACTCAATCATCAAAGATTCCATTTGGAGACAGCCAACCACCGCATTTAATGCGACGTCACATCCACCCACCGCATTCAATGCGGTGAACATGCCACTGCCGGTGCCACCCCGATTGATGTGACCCCTCGTCTGTTGGATTACTGACACGTGTACTCTCATCGCATTTATTGCTGCTATAAATAGCAGCCCATTTCTCCTTGTAAACGATCCAGATCCACATCCCAACACGCTGAGTTCATTTAATAAATCGACTCTCTCTCCTCCTATTTTGCTCTGACTTCTCTCTAGTTATTCCCGCAATAACCCCTCGGATAAGATACCCCCCGGGTAGACTATCCACCAACTCTTATTTCGATTATTACACAATTCAACGAGTAAAGTAAAAAACTACGTGTTTGATAAAGAAGTTGGTTGATAAGGATGATAAACTGAAATTATGAATTACCAAACGGGGTCAAAATTCACGATAAGTTTGTTTCCACGTACTTGTTTGTTTTTACACCTATAATGCTAATTTAATCTCTATTCAATTATATATATTGTCAAATTGTTTGTGGTATTGGAACCATGTGTTTGGAGAATGGTTCTACTTATGTTATTGATATGTCAATGAACGTCTATTTTGTGGTGAAACACTTTGTTATTTTTGTTATTGGCTATGAAATAATGTTAATCGCTATTTTAGTTTGTTATTTAGTTGATAATTAAATAAAGTATTTAGGGTATATTTTGAGAAATAATAATAACAAGTATATATTATAATGTGTTTGTATTAATAACTGTGATGTTATAAATGTATTATTTTGTAATATTTAATGACTAATTTGTCATTTAAGATTGTTAATTATTTCCTAAAATAGAAATGAGAACATTCTAATGAACGTCCAAAAAAGGAAAGTGAGAATCTTCTAATGGGAAAAATAAGACAAAAATGACCATTTTCCCGCTCAAAGCAACGAGTCAATACAAGTCGGCTTTAGGAGATCTTTGAAATAGGAAAAGTACAATGCATTTATTGAGTAATCCGACGCGGGGTGGGTTCATGGTGTGCACGCCGGCAGGGTAATAGCAATTATATGCAGCAATTCAACAGCTTTTTAAATGCCCATTTATTGCCACTAAACGATGATTGGACTTTAGAGTTATATATATATCGGTCTTGGAAATGCAAGCAGAAAATTGGGTAAATTGCACCATATCCCTCTCTCTGTTATACAATACATGCATACTATCTCCTTGGGAATAAGTGTCACTTTGGTCCTCAAAGTTGCAAAAAAGGAGTCAAATAAGTCCTTATATAAAAAATTCTGTCCGGACGTGCCATTTGAGGTGGCTCCCGGTGGAATTTTTTGATTAAATTTTTTGAGCATCTTATTCATTAAGTCTAGTTTACTCATACCAAATTTCAGATAAAAATTCAATCGGGAAGACATTCAAATGAATTTTTGAAGATAAATGTGTCGTTAAAAGCGCAGTTATCTTCAAGAATTCATTTGAATGTCTCCCCGGTTGAATTTTTAGCTGAAATTTGGTATGAGTAAACTAGACTTAATGAATAAGATGCTCAAAAAATTTCATCAAAAAAATCTACCGGGAGCCACCTCAAATGGCACGTTCGGACAGAATCTTCTATATAAAGACTTATTTGACCCTTTTTTGCAACTTCGAGGACCAAACTGACCCTTTACTCTATCTCCTTGTGTTTTTTAAAACCAAAAAATTATTGTTACACATTTTTTGTACACACACTTACACACTCGTGTTTGTGAAGTGTTTTTTTTGTCTGTATACAGACACAACGCATTTGAAGTGTCTGTGAAATAAGTTGTGTCTGTATACAGACAAAACAAAACACTTCACAGACACGGGTGTGTAAGTGTGTACAAAAATGTGTACCTCAAGTCTTGTTGTTTTTAAAATACACAAAACCCACTTATGTTTTATAAAACGTTGCATATACTATCCACAATGATGCACGTGTGATGCACTTGCTTTTTGGTGCGACTTGTTGTAGAATTTTATAGGGGTGAGCATAAAACCCGAACCGAACCGGTACCGAACCGTCTCGTAATGGTACCGAACCGAATAACGGGTATTTAAACGGTTCTATATATTTTTGTCTCGTACCGAAACCGTACCGTTTGAAACAGGTACGGGACCTGTCCTAGATTTTGAGAACCGAAAAATACCGGACCGAACCGTTTGAAAATAATGCACTTGAATTTTTTATATTTTTTCCATACCAATTCAATAGATCTCTTTTATAGACCAATAATTTTATAGCCCAAGTATGTATTTATGCGTCCTTAAAATAACTAAATGTGTGTGTTTATATATATATATAATATATATTATTGTTTTTTCTTTTTAGATAATTTATGTTATATTTTGGTATGTATTGAAAGAATATTAAAATGTTAAAGAAATCATTAATGACTTCATTTCTAGTAATGCTATTGTACACGACTTTTTGTTGTATCACGTATGTGCAATTTTACAACTTAATTAATATGGTTTAAATTTTAGCTCTCAAGGTTCAACTATAAATAAAATTAGAACAATGGAGTATTATTTAACCTAGAATGAAGAAGAAGAAGAACGTTGAGGATTTCTATTATATTCAACAATTTGATGATTTTTTTAATATTTTTACATGATTAAGTAAATTAAGGATGATATTTATCTCGTGCGTCATCGTTTTGCTATACTCTTTCTTAGTTGTGTTGCGCTATTTGTTTATTTGTGAATTTGATGATATATGCAATTTCTTGTATTTATATCAACATTTCTTGTGAGTTGGTTGGTGTGATGATATCTAATAATTGCAAGATTTGTTCAAATTTTTTAGCATGTGTTTGGCATTGTACCGTATCGTTTTGTACCGTTCCGAAATGACATGGTACCGAATGGTTCCATTCTTGAAACCGGACCGTACCGGACCATTAAAAACCTCACGGATAGTTAATGTCAATTTTAGCACGTGTGATGCACTTGCATACCAAAATTATTTTAGCACTTCATTATACGTATTGCACTTTATTTACAGATCTTAGAACTTATTATTAGTTCTATTGAAGAGGTGTTTTGGTAATTATTTATAATCAAACGTTTGAAATAGAAGTTGTGGTTCTTGATTTGGAGCAAGAAACGTACTTAGATGCATCCAGGCCAATGACCTACGATTTGGGTGCAACGAATTACAAAGCATGGGTAGAGTACAAGAAGGATAGATCAGTAATTGTTTCCCCAAACAGTACAATAATAACTTTCAGCCGAAAAAGGAGGTCCTCCCTTATTTTTTTGGCTGAAAATAAAGATAAGCCATAAGAGCCCATCTCATGAGTGTTTGGCATATTTTTTTGTTTTTTTTTTTTGCATTTTAAGGCTTTTCAGACATTTTTTGATCCTTCAGACGGCCACTAAGGGAGTGTTTGCGATTGCTTGTGCTTTTTAAAAGTGATTTTTTTAAGAGATTATTGGAAAAGTGATTTATAGTAAAAGTTGGTAGTGTTTGAGAATAGAAGTGATTAAAGTGAGAAAGTAAAAGTTGAAGTGTTTGATAAAAAAGTGATTATTGATGTAAAGTTTTATTGAAGTACAAGAACACCCCTAAATAAATTTTGAATCCATACATCTCATTCACTGAATACTCAAAATCATTACCCATCCCTAGCCTCTGATTTGCACGACGAAGACGACGGTAGAGAATTCTCCTCAATTCTTTCCGATGCAAACACCTTTCTAATTGGATTAGTTCTCCAGATTTTGATTTAAAAAGGGTTTGCAATTAGTTCTCACTCACCGTTCCAACTGTACTCATGAAAGGCATTTTAGAAACAAAAAATGGAGCAAATGTCTGAAGCCTGCGATTTTGAACTGTTGAAATTTTGCAATTGAAACCTCCAATTTTTTCATGTACTCCAAATTCTCTCTCACAGAGTAGAATTATTAAGATGCTCTTGTGTCATCCTTCACTAGTTGAGAAAGGGCGAAGGTAGGAAGATGTAAAGCATGAGTTTAATAAAATACTTCGTATATACTATTAGGGTGCAGAGAACTATGGAGGGGGGAGAAGAAGCTGGCGCAGAGAACTATGGAGGGGGGAAGAAGCTGACGCAGGGAACTATGGAATTCGTCAGAAGATTGGAAGAGTGAAGGGTATGTTGGGGTTAAATTAAATAATTGACCATTATAACTGCCACTAGAGTTGGGAGTTATTTACAAAAAACCTAGAAGCTGTTAAAAGCACTCCTACCCCAGCTTCCAGCTTTTGACTTTAAACTGCTTTTTTAAAGCAAAAGTTAGAATTACCAAACACTTTTTTTGACTTTTTTTAATCTAAAAGCTCCAAAGCACTTTTTTTAATCAAAGGAAAACACTCCCTAAATGTTGTCCATTTTATTCCAATTTTTAAGATTTCAATCCAAGTGAAACCAGGTAGAATTTGAAGGGACGGAAAGAGCACAATGTAATAACCACGAAACATCAAAATACGTTCATTGTAATCGACTAATTGTACAGATAGCCCTTTGAGTCAATAGAGGTTATGCAGCCAGCTGAATATTACCCCGTAATACCTAAACTTTGATTAGAAAACCCAATCCATTCATCTCGCAACGCTTCAAATCGATGAACCAAAAACAAAAAAGATGAACCAAATACTCCATATCTGAGATGGCAAAAGGAAAGGTTCAATGGCTCGTGCTAGAGAAGCTAGATACATATATTCAAATCAAGCCCTGAGGACGAGGAGGAGAGTGGAACTATGCCGGATGTTGTAGTCGGCAAGCGTCTTACAGTCCTCCAGTTGCCTTCCCCCGACGATGAGGCGCTGCCGGTCAGGCGGATAGCCTGCCGAATCCTCTATTTGTTCCTTCAATTCACCAACAGTGTCCGATGATTCGACCTCTAAGGTAACCGTCTTCTCCCTCAGGGTGTTCACAAAGATCCGCATCGACGACGACGAAGACCACGCGCCTCCGGTTCTCTTCCGCCGCACGCTCCTTGAAGCACGCGCCCTGGGGTTGCAGCCCTCAGCATCTGGTGCTCTGCTCTTTCCAGTGGCAGAGGCATACACATGAAGGGGCTGGGAGAGATCCACCGACTTCAAAAACCACCGCCACGATCGATCATCAGTGAGCGGAATAGAGACGAACACCAACTTCTCTCCGTCCACCCTCGTCGCGTACTTCCCGAACAGATCCAAACTCGTTTCCTCTTCGTCGGTGTTCATCGCCGAATGCACCTCCGCCACGAGATCTTCGTGGCCACTGTGGCGACTCAAGAAACGCATCGTTTTTGGCGGATCTGAATAATCCACAGACCCGAGATCTCCTCGCTTTATCATTTCCCCGCCCCAAAACAACAAAGCCACAACTTCTTCCGCATTGCCTCCTGCGCTCATTATTGATTAGGAGAAAAAAAAACAAAGTGTAAAAGAAAACAAAACGCATCTACTCCGTAATTAAGTAAATGTCTTGCCTGCCATCTTCCCTTCGATCGATTTCACCTTGTACTGTCTTACTCGGAGTCGAGGTAAAATTATGCATGGTGCTAAAAAAGGAAATGTGTATTCAGGGATCTATGTATTGGCTATGGTAGGCTGAAGCCCAGGATAACTTGGAAAATTTTCAATTTTTTTAGTGTAATTTTTTTTCACATTTAGTCCACCCCTCTAATATTTAAGCCTAGTATAATTCCTTTCAGCCCAGGGCATCTCAGATTCCTGGATCCGCCCCTGTGTGTATTTATATAGAGATCCCAAAAAAGTAAAGTGTGTCTTTTATTAAGGGACGGATGAAGTATTAAAATGCTCCGGACCTCCGGTAATGATACTTAACTTTGAACAATGATACGATAGTATGTTTTAATACAAAATTATTTTGAACATAAAAATTGTACTCGTATTAAATGTTCCTCATTTTTAAATACTTTTATGAAAACTTTTATGAAAATATAAAATTTATAAATTATATACAAATATAATAATTAAAATTATTATTTAAAGTTTGTCATCATTGACTAAGAAAAATGAATCACTCTGGATTCAAGTTTTTAAGATAATCTCTATTAAGTAAGGATGTTATCTTTTGGACTGAATTTGCTGGTCTAATCTGGTCTGGTCTGATCTGAACTGGTCTGATCTGAACTGGTCTGGTCTGGGAACATCTGGTCTCTGTGTATTTTATAACTACAGAAGTCAAGTCTGATCTGGTCTAATCTGGTCTGGGACTGAAAAGTATCCAAAAGAAAACATCTTAAGGGAGTGTTTGCAACAACTTATGCTTAAAAAAACACTTTTGGAGTGATTTGGAAAAAGTGATTAGTAGTAAAAATTGATAGTGTTTGAGAAAAAAGTGATTTTAAAAAACAAAAGTTGGTAGTGTTTGGTAAAATAAGTGCTTTTTGTGTAATAGAAAAGGGAAAAACACTTTTCACACGAAAGCCGAGAAAAGTAAAAATTGATAGTGTTTTGTAAATAAATGTTTTTTAAGCCAAAAGCCGATAAATGCTTTTTTAAGCACTTGCAAACATTCCCTAAATCGAACAGAGTTGGGTATTGAAAAGCGAATCACCTTGGATATAAACACTTAGGGCCTGTTTACTAACAGAGATATTTTCCAGAAAACTGGAAAACAGAAAACAAGAAACTCGTTTACCAAAGAAAATTACTGGAAAACTGGAGAAAGAAAAAAAGAAAAACACGTTTACCAAATCGTTTCCCAAAACGAAAAAAAATGAGACATGTCTCTCTTTTTCTTAATGATTTAGAGAAGTGACTTTTACTAGTTTTCCAAATTTGGAAAACGCAGATGCTACAGTGCCGCTACAATGAATTTGCATACTTACACCTAGTGGTGGGTCAGGTCCCGCTCCAATGTTGATTCCATTCCAGTACCTTCATCCTTGTACCTTAACCCTTACCCTACCCACCCAACCCCCACCCCTACCCACATGCCACTACCCACATGCCCCTACCTCGGTCCCACCCTGACCCACCCTCGTATATTACCCCTTACCACATGCCCCTACCTCGACCCCACCTTACTGCCATCCTACCCCCACCCTACCGTCATCCTACCCCCACCGCCGCCATCCTACCCCCACCCTACCCTTCCCCCACCCTGATCGCGGCCCCACCCTACCACCATCCTACCCCAACTCCCTACCCTACCCATACTTTACCCCAACCCTACCCATTTCCATTACCCCTAACCACGACCCTAACCCACCCACTACCCCCACCCAACCCCCAACCCCTAGACCTTACCACCCCACCCCGACCATACCCCACCCCACCCCACCCATACCTTCCCTACCCCAACCCCTACGAGTAGGCCAGTATGGGTGGGTATGAAGGGTTGTAGGGGATCATGGGTAGAGTTTAAGATCATGGTAAGGGTATGGGTAGGGGTCAAAGGTGTGGGATTAGGTGTAAGGTGGGGGTACGAGGTATAGGGCCGCCCCTATGACTACGGTTATGTAGATGATTATTTTAACTATTTTGTCATATAATTTTTCCATTTTTTAATTAATAAACTATATTGTATATATGATTTTTCATAATGCACTCAACTCAGTCGCTTCATTCAAAATTTCATCAATTACAACATATTCATCCAATTCAATCAATTTTAGTGCTGCTGAACCTGCTATTATGTTATTTATGTATTTTATATTTTAATATACATATTATATTCTGGCCCCCTTATATTAAAGTCTGGCTCCATCCTGTAAGCAGTTGTAATTGTATTTCTTAATTTCTTAATTATTCGAGTTAATCATACATTGAAATTTTAAGTACTTCTCATATATATTAGTTGTTTATTATATCAATATGTGAAAATTTACATTTATGATTTTGTTAGTATTTCTAAAGAGTTCTATTCCTTGTGTCCCACTAACATTGGCGGTTATAGTTGACCGACAATAAAATTAATTTTGCCCGGTGATGCTTAGGTAATTAGTACGGAGTAATATCTAAAATTTCGCAAATGAATCAAGTGTAATTAAACACAAAAACAAAACTTCAATAACATATTAATTTGTACTCAAAATCAAAGAATAAAATGTAATTTTGTTGAAAAGGTTTATTAAATACATCTGCTAAAATATATTCATGGAGTAGTGATATACACTATTTCTTAGTGCATAAGTTTGTTATTTTAGTATTGTTTGATTGTTGTTTTTAATTGTTTAGTTTAGTTTGTGATGTACTCTATAGATTTATTTTGTAGGTTTTAATTTGTATTTTTAGTGTGTATTTTGTTGTAAGTACCATAAGGGATGCAAGGAAGTATTATAGGCACCAAAGGAAGGCAAGATGAATGGTGGAAATATAACCCGGTCGGGTTGAAATATAACCCGGTCGGGTTGGAAGTGACATATGAAGCCAAAGGGAAGCTACGCACCAAAACCCGGTCGGGTTGGTATAAAACCCGGTCGGGTTGAGTTGACAAGATCAAAAGAACGTGTCCAAGATCAAGAGAACGTGGGAAATATCCGATTTGATACGTAACCCGGTCGGGTTTTGACCCAACCCGGCCGGGTTGAATGTGATATCAGCACCTTCCGAGCAATTAAGGATACCCGATCGGGTATTCTACATACCCGGTCGGGTATCAGACTCAGCCACCTCAAAATATCTATAAATACACCTCCTTTTCCTCCCATTTAAAGCACCAATTCACATATACTTCTAATCTCAGTTTAGACAAGTTATTACTTTATATCTTCTTCATGTTTAGTCTCCAAATGAGGAGCTAAACTCTTCCATCTTGGTTTTGCTACTTTGAAGCTTAATGAATTGTAAGTTGTGAGTTATTTTCTTTAATCTTCTTCCTTGAATATTAATTAATTCCTATTCCTATTACATATTAATATTTTGAGCATTACTTAATGCATGCGTCTCATGGTTAATAACCTAAGGGGAATTAATTATATTGATTAAACCGATAAACCGCTTGTGTTGAGGTTATCAATCTCAATCGTTTTCATCTCTATTTTATTGCTACTATCGAGTGAATATACGGCGCGTGTTCTATATTAACTCGATAGTAAGTTTTATTAATGAACGCGTCTCGTTATTAATAACTACCCTCGATGAATTGGATATACTCCTCGATTGAGTATTCGAGAGGAAGATAGTTAAAGATATAACCGGGATCGACGAACATTTCATTAAGTGGATAAAAGCAAAGTCAAGTCTTCTTCTCATTAATTAAAACACATAAGTCGTTCATCTTCGTGTTTAATTTATTAAACCAAATCAAACTAAAAAACCCCTTTTTATTACTAGTTCTATAAAAAGAAAAATATTCTTTTCCCTGTGGATACGAACCTTACTACACTATACTACGTATTAGTGTTGTATTGATTAATTACTTTGAGTGCACACCACGACAAAGTGCACGTCAAGTAGCTTTAGTAAAAAAGGGAAAATACTTTATTGCTTTAGAGATCAGCTCTGTAACTTATTGCTTTGTGCCTTTGTTGGTGGTGTAAATGTGTAACGATCGTATAATAGCTTCTCGTGTAGATGAATGAATAAAATATGCTTCCTATGTCACAAAAAACCTTTGCGATCTTGTTCTTTTTTTTTTTGTGTTTTGCAATGAAAGAAACGAAAGAGCAGCAAAATAGACCTATTCAGGGCCCGTTTGGTGACGGCTGCAACGGCTGAAATGGCTGAAATGGCTGAAGTGAGAGTGGTAATATTGTGGCTGAAATGGCTGATTGAATGTA
This sequence comes from Cuscuta epithymum, assembly GCA_945859915.1. NCBI lineage: Eukaryota > Viridiplantae > Streptophyta > Magnoliopsida > Solanales > Convolvulaceae > Cuscuta > Cuscuta epithymum. The sequence continues at coordinate 48,804 of CAMAPF010000098.1, forward strand.
AAATTACAATAAAGGGTACTAATTTATTTCAACGGAGATCACTCTATATTGTTGTCGAAGCTACAGATTGTTCCTGAGAAACAAAAGCAATATGTTGAACTCATTACACGGGAGCAATAAGTAGTATCAAACCAATTTGATTAAACAAGATATTTAGCATAGATTAAAATATTCAAGAACCCTTCTCACTAAATCGATGTATGAACAATTGGGGAGGAACAAAACCTCTAATAATCATTATCATATGTGTAGGCCGGGAACAACTGGGAGCAACATGGGTTTGGAAAGAAGAAGAAGAGAGCTTACCTTTAGAAAAAATGGAGCAATTACCGTCAATCGAAAAGAAGATCGAGGTCGAAACAATTGCCCATGTATATTTCAACTAGTTATACAACGCGCGTTGCGCGAGAAGATAATGCCCAATATTATTTTATGATAAGATATGAGATTAAGATTTGTCAAAGGTGACATATAGTAATATAATAAAAAATGTGTAATCCATGATGATTTGGTGTTTTTAGCACATAGTAACCGTTCTGAAAAAAGAATCTAAGATAATAGATTTTTTTAAAAAAGTAAAATAATAGATTTCCATGATATAAAGTTGCAATTTACGGGATTATGTTAAAAAATGCTTAAATGGATTAAAAATTTGACAAGGTTCATATAGTTACTATGTATAAAACAATGTCATTAGAATAAAAAAATGTTGACGCCAATATGTTGTGTGAGACTGTGATGTCTTTAGTAGGACTTTGGTGGAATTTGTGTGCTGAGATGACCCATAAGCAGGGCCGGTCCTGGGGCATGGGCAGGAGGGGCATGCGCTCAGGGCCCTTTGCTCCTGTAGGGCCCATAAAATTTTAAAATATGTGTGTATGTATGTACATAAATATTTTAAATATATATAAATTATATTTTATAAAAAATAAAAAATAAAATCAAACTTATATTTTTAGATACTTCTAATTTGTTATTTACCATGTACACGATACAAGTCTATAATTTTGAAACATCCACATTAGAATTCATTGGGAACATATTTCACCATTTCTTTTGAATCATTAAGGATTATTACATTAATTTTAATCTTTTAGTGTACATGTCTTATGTATATCCATTGATATATTTCACAAATTTCTTCCGATTCTCTCATTTAGTGAAAGATTGAACTTTAGTGTCCATAATTTAGAAACTTAGAATTTATTTTTGTCTAGTGAAAGTGTGATTTAAAATATGAAAAAGTTACTCATACAAGATATAACTTTCACAAATTCCCTTGATTCGAAATTTTTATTGCGCCTTATAGTTGCACTACTTGTTTCATTCGGTTGTTAGGTATATTATATCCTCGAATGTCACTTATCAATACGCTCTTTATATATTTTCTAACCATATGCTTTGTTAGTTTTTTATGTGTTATACTCGTATTTTGACGGTAAAATTGTATAATTTTAAATTATAGCTTTTCGTGTGCTATCCCTAAGGCCCAGTCTATTTGTATTGTCCTGGGCCCATAAAATGTCAGGACCGGGCCTGCCCATAAGCCGTCATAGTTTTGACTGGACCTAGAAGAGGCAACCAATTCAATAGAGAATGTAAGTATAAAATAGAAAGCATACCAAGAAAAGGATAGAAAAAAGTGGAGGAAACATGACATCAAAGAAAGCATGCAAAGAATAGAAAAAAATAGCCTGACAAATCAGTCTGGTGCTAACTTCTACTTGAACTTTAGTGTAACCCCTTCCCCTACACTATAAAAGTGATTAATAATTGCATTGTAAATATGAATCGATGATTCATCTCGCACGGGAAAGTTGGTTGCTTGACTACTTGCTTCCTATAAATGGCCTGAACGTGCATGGAGTGAAAATTCCCTCTGTGTTCAAACTTTCAGGGAAAGTTGGTTGCTTGACTACTTGCTTCCTATAATATGAATCGATGATTCCTTAAGGTTGCACCTCCACTGCTTATCTGGTTGATCTGAAAATTTGCATCACTGCTTGCTATACTTCGGAATTAAGGGTGCTTTCATCATTTTTTTGTTTCTTCGATCTTTTCTATTTGATGGAATTTTTACTTGGTGTGGACATATAGTTTAGGGATTCACTAAAGCCTCATCTATTTCTGACTTTAATTCATTTATTCTCCTGAAAAAACAAACAGAAAAACTTTGATATGCAAGAAAAAGCTTCATCTAAGTTCAGTTTGGATGGAAGGTTTTGGAGGGCAGAGTCAATCCTTCATATGCAAATGAGATTTTTCAAAAATTGAAGGAATAACATAATAACTGATCATATAACATTTCAATTACCATTTTATTTGATTTTGTAAACACTGTAGTGAGAAAGTATTTTGGTCCCACTCTTTTTAGGTCATGTCACTTTTGATCCTTAGACTTTCTTTCTTTTCACTTTTGGCACACAACTATTAATTCTTGCAACTTCTGATCACTCATTTGGCCATTTTGTGTACAGCTCCGGTTGATTATTTGCAGAATAAGTGATAGGTAGGGTCACAAACTCACATGTGTCTAGAAAGCAAGAAGTCCACAGTCTCACATTAAGAAGTCCTTTTTCATGCATTTTATGTCCCAAACAACATCTTACTATGATGGAGTAATTTGAAATTTTCAAATATACCAAAAATTTGAACATTCCAAAATGTGACCAGAATATCAGGTTGACCAGAAGCTCCCATGTATTATTCACTAAATTTGGTTTTGAGAGATATTGGATAGACGAAATCCCTAAACTTTTTTCTAACTGTTATTTTTCAATCCTTATCAACTCTGAGCTTTCTAGATTTGTTAAATCATTTGTGTCCTACATTTGTGGTATTGGGTGTGTTCCTCCAAAATAGCCTTAAACTCATATAGAATACACCCTTAAAGAAATAAAGCACAAGTTTAAAAAACGGTGGTACCATATTCTCTATTTCTCTTATTTTAAAATGAAGGCTCTTTTAATATGTGCTCTTAGAAATATGTTCTTTTAAGGCTTGTAGTCAACTGTTATATAAAGTTAAAGCCAATCTATGGGTCACTCAAAGAGGCATAGCAAGCTGCTCTACTTCTAAATATGTTATTTTAAGTCTTGTTGAGTTAGTGTTTTTAAAGGTAGAAGTGTATCTTAAAAACTTAAGAGCAAGCTTTATTTTAATTCAAGATCAAATGCAGCTCATAATGTTTTTTTTTGCTTTAAAATCTCCCTAAGATGTAGTACAGTAGAAGCAATACTAAGATTGAAACTACCAAAAACACCAGTACAACAAGGTGATACTAAATTTAGTTATTTTCTCTATTTTCCTTTATTCTTAGATAACAGATGCAATTGGTTTAGTTAGGTGGTGCTGCAAAGTCCCCATGATAATAAGTACAGAAAAGTCAAATAAACATAGTTAATAAACACAGTTAAACAAGAATACACTCAACTATCATATTTTCTATAAACTCAGTATGATTGCCTATATCTTATGAAGAGTTTCTCGATGTTTAGTCCTATTCTAATGAACAATATAATGGACCTATAGTGTGAAGAGTATCTTGAGATTTAGTCTTGTTATAAACAGAAGCACATATACTTCTCATGGTAATTTTATTTGCGTTATGATATTTACAAAGGCGGGGATGCTCGTTTTAAACTTCTGTCAGTCCATTAAGAGTGCTTTACTGCAGGTTCTATCTTTTCACATATTATATTGTTTATGGATCCTCTATTTGGCAGGTGGCCTAACTCTGTAAGAACATCTAGGATGGAAGACAGGGATTTTAACAGCTTTAAGACAGGATGCTATTTATCTTATTTAATCTCAAATCTGAAGCCTATCCATAAAGTTGAAACTTTTAGTCCCTCATGCCCCAAATTAGCTTCTTGATCATTCTCTTTTCTTGTCTCTAAAAAAATACATTCTCATTTCCAAGTAAAACATAGTTATTACAAAACCATGTGAAAATGCAGTAAATCTCCAAGTGGTTAGGGTAAAAAAAAGAGGTGATACAAACTCAATGGTAGTTGACTAATAAGAGGGTAATATAGAGATAAACATCAAAGCAATCTATAATATTCTTGGGTGATGCTTACAATCACAACCAAAAGGCATAACAGATTCAATAGAATAAAATTGTAGCAGAAAAAAGACATTCAAAAAGGGTGTTCTTCTTTTGGTATTGAATGTCAAGGTTTAGTATAAACTGCACATGTATCTAAACTTGATCAGCTCTAAAATGTATGAAAGTGATACTTAACAGTCGTAGTAATTATATTAAAATTACCAGACCCGTGATGGACAGGATGTAGGCCTGGGGATGAAATTCCTAGGTTATAAGTCATAACCGGTTATCAGTCTAATAATCTTTATCTTTAAAAAATTGAAGATAATACCTTTACCTTAACCATAAGAAGATCAAAGGGAAGAAGGAGGTGAGTAGAGGGGGCGATAATCTTCCGCGAGTTTGTCGATTCTCAGCGGCTAACCTAACAGGTATGGTGAAATGAGTGGGAACTGGAAAGCTGCGGAATTGAGCCAGGCTTTACTAACGAGGACGGTAGATAGATGGATAAACGTTTATCGAGAAGCAAAGTAGAAGATAGATTACATTAACTCAAGCACATAGTACATGTTTATCAAGCTATGATGTACCACCAACAAATTTTTAATACGAACAATATCCTTACCTTGATTCATGCTTATAATTTTGTAGAAAGAGGGTTAAGATGGTCTTCTGATTAGCCAGCCAACAGTAAAATAATGCATTTCAACTCAAAAAGTAGGCATATACTTGTTTTTTCTACTTATAATAATTATCAGTCAATGAAGCTAATTCTCTGGGTTTGGCATTTTTTTTTTCAAAATTCAGGCTTATAAGCCCATTTAATGTCCTCCAAATGGCGACCTAGTAATGTCATAGGAGTACATTCATTGTACTAAATAAGCATGGCAATAGGTCGGGGCAGGGCGGGTACTGCAAGACCCAGACCCGCCCCGTGACTTGGCGGGGCGGGTCCGCCCCGCCCCGTGACCTGCACGGGTCCAAACTTGTTGACCCATGACCCGCCCCGCCGTAACCTAATTAGCTAGTATGTATTTTTATTTGTGGGAAATTGTTACCAATTGAATCTAGATAAAGTTTATCTCTAAATAATAATTAAAAATCAATATATTAAATAAATTCATGATACCCTAAAAATTTCAAAAAGTAAGGAAAAATTACTCAGATTTGAATAGTTAATCTATTTAATTATACTAATAATTGAACATATGTATTAAAATGCTATATATAAAGAAGACATTGATAATACGGCGTTCATCTCATTCTAATAAATGTATTATAATATATTATAAGATCAAAAAAATTATGATTTACTGTATACACACATATGTATGTTGAAGTATATTTGTAGTACGATAGTATAATTTAAGAAAAAATATGTATGCTTATGTATTGAGCAGGTAGGGGCGGGGCGGCACGGGTCAATACTAATACCCGGACCCGCCCCATTGTATAGGCGGGGCGGGGCAGACCCGCCTATTTGGAAGACGTGGCGGGCCGGACCCGCCCCAAATGTCTCGGGCCAAGGCGGGTCACTGCGGGTCCGGTTTTTTTGACATCCCTAGTACTAAAGCAACCTTGGGTTTTCAAACAAGGGGTAAATTACAAGATTTGCTTCTTGTACACCCCGTGTACAAACGGAAAACATCTATTTAGACCTCTGAGTGGAGGTCCTCTGTGGGATCCGGCAATCCGGTGTCTGTTCCTGAGTTCTGAGAGTGCATTTCTACGCATCATCTTGATTTCCATCTTATCGTTCATTTGGTGCTAGACACTCTGCGGCATGGGAGAGGATCCTATCCCCCCCCCCCCACCCCCCCCCCCACCCCCCGAACATCTAATCCATCCATCACGCAACAGATTCGTTTTGTTCGCTTAATTAGGATGTCAATTTTTAATTATATTTCAATTTGAAGTTTACAACTTTGAAGAGATTTCAATGTAGTTTATGAATATGTAAATTTTAATTATTAAAAATTGAATTAATTATCAATAAGAAGGTTTGATTTTTATTATTGGTTAACCAAAAAATGTTGACTTTGCATAACAATTTGGGACGTATGAAGTAGTTAGCATGTAGAATAACCGAACAATGGACGCAACTCGTTAAATTGTACGGCGGAACGGAAATGGCCTTAGAGATAATGGCCGTGTTTGGGAAACGGCGGATCAGCCGGTTTTTGGCGTTTCAATCAATATTGGCACTTTTGTTTTGGTCAAATCGTTGAATCAGGCGTTTGGTAGATAGCTGAGGGGAGCAGCGTTTTTGTTCCAAAACGCCAAAACTCAACAAGCTGGTTAGAGCAGCGTTTGAGTTCGGCGGTTTTGCCTAATCTGCACAAAAGTCCGTCTAGCCCTTAGTCGGTGGAGAATGGGAGACTGCAATATTGCTGATGCACTTCGAGAAAGATCCAGTGAAACGGGTGAAGATTAATGGAGATGTGTGATAATTGTTAAATTATTTGCGTGTACCTGTTCTCCCACCCCAAGAAAAAACGAATACAAGTTAAATTACAGGTTAGAGGTTATATGATTTTCGACCTGTTCGGATAAGAAACGAATAAGATTCATTGCATAGAGCCAAAGAGGTATTGAATACAAATGTTGCTGCAGTAGTGAGTGGATTTGATATATGGTCAGATGCCTTATTTTGGTCTTTTTTTATTTTTTTGTTTTGGTCTTTTATGATTAATTAATAAAGGGCGTCTGAATTTTTACTTTCTGTTTGGAGATATTTTTTGTGTTTAGAGATATTTTTGTTGACGGTGTTTGAGAGGTATCCTTGTATGTTTGCCGTTTTTTTTAATTTGGTCTTTTATGATTAAAGGTTAGACATATATGTCCTTACATGTAATTTTATCTAGAAAAAGTTGTGTCCAAACAGCTAATTAACCAAACAGTTTTTTTACAATCCGCTAACTTAATTATCAGCCGGTCAAAACGCCAAATCAATCCGCCGGTCAAAACCGCTAACTCAACCCGCTAACAGCTAATCGCTAACCGCTGATTACCAAACAAGCCCAATAAGCTTGAGTCACGTACTCCTTTTTTTGTTTGTTAAATCAAAACTGGAAAACAAAATTAAAGTATCATAAAAGGTTCAAAAACACAAAAATAATCACAAAAAACAATAATTCATAACGATAAGAATAAAAAATGAAAGCATAAAATAGGTAAATTGAAAAAATGAAAAAATATAAAGAAATTTGTCAAAATAAAAACGTAAATTAATTTTAAAAAATGAACTAGAGAAATGTAATAAAACATTTAGAAAATTTTAAACGTACAAACATAAAATAATAAAACTTAAAAAGGTTTTGAAAAGTTAAAAATGTATGGAAACATAAGATATATATTTTTTGTAATTTATTTCTTAAAAACTGGGTAATATACACATGTAAAAATTACAAAACTGTCAAAATATAAAAACAAAATGAAAATTGATAGAAGTTAAAATATAAATACAAAAGTAAAAACATAATAAAACTTAAAATAAGTATATAAAATTGTAAAAACAAAAACTTTTAAAAACAAATCATTTCCTAAAAGCAAAGCAGATAATATTTTTTTGAAGGCTAAGACAACCATGAAAATTTAAAAAATGAATAAAGTGTACGAGTTATAAAATATACTACGTTCAAAATTTTCAGAAATATAAAAAAAATTACAATATATGCAGAAAAATAAAAAATAAATAAATATAAAATATGATTTTTAATTTGATATTTTTAAACAGTTACAAATTTTAATTATCATAAACCGTCTTTTTTATCTTTATTTTTTGTTGCACATTATTTCTTTGTGTTTCATTTCGTTGATTTATTTGCAAATGTTGTGTCTTATTGTTTATTCATGTTTCTTGTTGTTGATTTCATAAGTCCAGATTTGTTATCATTTGTGTGTGTTGGTTTTTATTCCAAAGTTGAAAAAATATATAGAAATTTAAATAAACAACAAAAATAAAAAATCCTTTGTATAGTCATGCATGTTCTAATCAAATTCTTGTGCTTTTTAATGAAAGAAACAGAAGAGCAGCAAAACGCCGAAAAGACCTCTTTAGTAAATCACACATAGGAGTAGATTCATTGTACTGATGATTATAGAGCATCAAATTATAATGATATTCAGAGGGTTTGCTTCTTGCTATATTGCACGTAACGACCCTTTGCTTATTTGGAGAGTTTCCAAAGAGTTATAGAGTTTCAAAAAAGGGAGATTTGCTTCTTTGGAGAACTTTCGTTCGTTTGGTGCTCGAAACTCCGCCGTGTGGGAGAGGATCCTATTCCACCCCATGAACATCAATAACCAAAGTTTGAGTGAAAAAAAACCAATGCAGCATCCGATCCATCCCACACGCAATGATTCAAATCGATAAACCAAAAACCAAAAACAAAATGAACTACATATTCCATGGCTAGTGCTAAAAAGGGTAACTATATGCAAATATACTAACAACCGCATACCCTGCGGACAAGCTGGAGAGTGCAATGCTGCTGGATGTTGTAGTAAGCAGCCGTCTTACCGTCCTCCCATTGAAGACTCAAACACGGATGTGGCTATCGTCTCCACCACGCTCCATGGATCACGCGCTCTGAGGTTGCGGTCCTCGGTATCTGGTGCTCTCCTTTCTCCGGTGGCAACGACATAAACGTGAACGGGCTGTGATAGATCCATCGCCTGCAGAAACCACCGCCACGATCGATTGTCGGTGAGCGGAACAGAGACGAACACCAATTTCTCTCCGTCCACCTTTTCGGGGTACTTCCCGAACAGACTCAAACTCGTTTCCTCTTCATCGGTGTTCATCGCCAAATGCACCTTCGCCACGAGATCCTCATAGGCACTGTAGCGGCTCAAGAAACACATCGTTTTCGGGGGATCCGAATAGTCCACAGAGCCGAGATCTCCTCGCTTTATCATTTCCCCTCCCCAAAACAGCAAAGCCACAACTTCTTGAGCATTGCGTCCTACGCTCATCAATGATTAGGAGAAAAACAACAAGTACCAAGGAAAACAAAAAAGATCTGCTTAATAAAATGTCTTGCCTGGCATCTTTTCCCTTCGATCAATATCACCTTCAACTGTGTTAAGGGAAGGATGAAGATAGGGTTACAGATTATTGGGACGGATAGGTTATATTTTAAAGTTTACCCCTTAATAGTGTTTAACTTCTAAATAGTACTCATGGACTCATGGTGGTGATTTAAAAAGGAATATAACATAAATTTTTCAAACTTTAAAAGGATGTGTGTTAAACATCATATCCCAAATTTAAAGACCAGTACGAAGTACTTCCTCGGTTATTAAATAAATGCAACAATCAATATTTCGCATTTGTTGAGATACAACTATGACCATTAATATATATAATTTTGTATTAATAAAAAAATAAAAAAATAGATTTTGAAAATTTACAATGAGACCAATTTAACAATATTTTTTCATAAAATAATATTAATACATTGATAAATAAAACGTAGTCAAAGTAGAACATGTGAATAGTGTAAAATTTCATATGTTGCATTTACTTCACATGTCTTACTAACCTAACTGTGACCTTAGCAGCGAAGTAAACACCTCCTAACTGTCCTAAGTGTATAGTACTCCTCCTAGTCCATTAAGTACTTTAAGGACACCGCCGCTCCTCGGTTAATAGCTCGTATTCTATGAGCTTTGAGGACTTATCTTGGTCCTGTGTACTCCACCAATTAATTTTGAGTTTTGAGGACAATTACCATCTTTGGGTACTCCACCAATTATATTCCGAGTTTTTAGGGCAATCCCGTCCTTGGGTACTCTACTAATTATATTACGAGATTTGAGGACTATCTCATCCTTGGATACTCCATCATATCTTATGATCTACCACATGTCATACTTAGAAGATAAGGTCTATATCATTATCAATATAAAAGACTAAACCATGTCTTATAGGCTAAGAACCAAGCAGGGCCTAACCGGCGCCGGTTCACTTGTTTTATTCCTGAACCGAAGTGGCAATGACCAAATTAACCGGCACTGGTTCTAGGCCTGACTGGCGCCGGTCAACGCCCATGCCCTCGATTAAGGCTCTGTTGACCACCTGAATCAATCCCGATTGCTACGAAACTCAAACACCGTGTAATAAGTTACAAGTAATCAATATATGCAATTTTGTCCATTCAAAACATCACATATGTTTTTTATGCATTTTAAACCATTTGCATGCATATTTCAATAGTTAAATTCATATAGGCCTAATCACATTGGCTAATCACACGATTAAACTCTTTTAAACATCATTATGAACACATATAGCATTTTTTAGGAATCTCATGCTTAACCCAAGAGTTATAAGACATTAAGCCGTCAACTCACCTTAAATTATTTTTAAAGAAGTTCTACCCTCTTCGGTTGGCCTCTGGTGACTTTCGGTGGACTCCAACGATACCTCTGGCAACTCCCTCAATTCCGCGAGAGTACTAGGAACAACTTAGACGAGCCCCTAACAAGGATTCATCATCCCAAACCCCATATCAATACAAAAACCTCTAAAAGGTTATTTTCCAGTGAAACAGTAACCTTTGGCTTCTAAGTCCGTTCATGGACTTAGAACCACCTTCCAACCCCTCATTCTATCTCTCTACCCATGTAGAAGAAGCTTAAGGGTTTAACATATGATTTATTTAATTAAATGGGATTCATGAAGGAAGATAAAAGGTTAATGAGATATTACCTTTGTTTACCAAACTCTTCATTTCTTTTTCCCACATAATCTTCTCTTTGGACCTTCAATTCTCCTTGTTTGAGCTTGTTTGTAACATTGGAGAGAGTGTTTTTCTTTAAAGTATTGTAACCTCTTTATTTATACTCTAAATCTTATAAAATATATATTAAAATTAATATAATTTTTTATTATTTTTAATATGACACAAGTATTGCATATGCAACTGCAACAACTTTTCTGATCATTTTTATATTCATGTGCTAAAATTAAGATCTCATTGTTAAAATATTTCTTCTCACAACGAGATCTTAATTTTAGCATTTAGTTCTATTTAGAAAAAAAATTAATCTAAAAAAGTTCCACCAATTGAAACTTTAATTTTTCTTTCTAAAACATTACATACGGATTATTGAATTGGTGCTATATGAAAGATCATAACAAATTGTTTTTTTTATCATCAAACGGGCCTCTATTCATATCAAAAGATTCAGGATCATTACATCAAGCAAAAGGAAAATAAAACTGACACCAACTAAAACTTCAACAACTACGACTGTAACCCTATGGTGAGACTTTGAGACGGTCACCCCTGAGAGAGCAACACGAATCGCTAACCATGTAGTGGGTTTGACACAGCCAAACCTATTCCCATAGATCCAACCATACCCAATGACATAAAGAGACGCAAAAAACTCAAACAAACTGTCAAAACCAACAACAAAAGTGGACACAAGAAAATAAATAACAAACAGATAAAAACTACAAGAAAAGCGTTCACGAACTCTAGCACCTCGTACATCCCATGGTGGTGGTTCAGGAGGAGGTCTTACCACCGGTACCATGCTAATTGATACTCCGTGACCTTTGGCTGCCAAAGGCCATGCATCAATCCTCCGTCCCTGCATAACCAAACTCATCCCTGTCCCATGCAACCAGAGTAAACGGATAGGCGGCGCCGATCTTCTCCAACGACGACAACAACGCATCATCCTCGAACCTTGACCACAACGCCGATCATCTCGAGCCATGACAGCAAATCCGCCCTTCGAGGACGAAGCACAAACAACAACAACCGTCCTTCGATTAAAATCGAAAACGGAAATAACGGCCGTCCTTCGATTAAAATCGAAGACGGAAAAAGCGGTCGTCCTTCGATTAAAATCGAAGACGGAAAAAGACTCAAAGCGGCCGAAGCCCTAGAGAGAAGCTTGAAATTCCTATTAATATCGTTCTTCATCATAACAAATTGTTAGTGTGGTATATTTTTGTAAGAGTTAGAATACAAATAAAAAAGTTACATCACTTCAAAGAAAAACGAGATTTTTTTATCTACCCCCCACCCTACCTGCCTTACAAACTACCCTGTACCGGTGGGCGTAGCTCAACTGCTAGCGAGAGAGTGCCACAAGGGTTAGATCTCGGGTTCGAATCCCGGCAACTGCCCTAAGAAGTTACTATGCTGAAAAATGCATAGGGTCTCTGTAAGTACTGGGGACGGAGCCCCACTCTCTATCTGTCAGGTTGTAATTATAGTCCAAAACTTACATTCTCCCATCGTGCTGTCCGGTCGGTGATGGGGGCCCCTCAGGGATGGAGTGTCAGTGGTCATCCTTTTTTTACAAACTACCCTGTACCCTGTCCCTCAACCGGAAATCCGGAAATGAGGCTTCCGAATGAGTCAAACAAAATACCCCCCTCCGGGCCCTCCCCCATTCACCCGAAATCTCTCTTTCCGATTATAGTTATTCTAGAAACCTTTAAAAACCTCCCATTATTATGGATTTCATGTTGACCTCTCCCGTAAAATAAGAAAAAACCCACTTTATAATACCGAATACAATTCACCTTTGTAAAAGTCTGCCCCATACTTACCCAACTATTTTTGTACATAAGCATAGTCCCCATTACCCAACTTACATCTCCCACGAAAATTACATCATCACGAGCCTGTTTGGTAGCATCAAAATCGGCTGTTTTGGTTTATTGTGCTGAAATTTATGAAGTTCTGGCTGAAGTGGCTGCATTAGCTGATTCTGCTGATTTAAGAAAAAATTATTTTTAAAATATATATTATTAATAAAATGAAGAAAATTTTTATGTAAAAAGGGATAAAGTACAAATATACCCCTGTAGTATGGGTGTTGGAATAGATATATCCCTGTTCTATTTTAGAGAAAAAATATACCCCTGAACTTTAAAAAAAGTGCAAAAATATCCCTCATGTTCTTATAAAGGGGCAACTTAATCCTTATTGACTTTAAATTAATAAAATAAATTTCAAAAAGCACCAAATATAAATTATAAATTCGAAATTTAAAAACAAAAAAAATAAAAAATGTAATAGTGTCCAATTCTCCCTTTTATAGTTTTTATATTACAATTTGATAGTGTTTAAGTATGAAATATTATTTCAAAATTTTATTATATGTTTAAGATTCTTTCGAAAAGGTGCTAACATATTTTTTGCAATATAGAGAAAAATTAATTTTTTTCACTCTTTGCACTATAAAATTACATATTTTGAAATAATATTTTATACTAAAAATATTAAATTGTGATATAAAAACAATAAAGGGAGAAATGGAAACAAGTACATTTTTTTTATTTTTTTTTTAATTTTGATTTATAAACTTATTTTTGGTCTTTTTTGAAATTTATTTTATAAATTTAAAGTCAATAAGGATTAATTTTCTCCTTTATAAAGAATGAGGGATATTTTTGCACCTTTTTAAAAGTTCAGGGGTATATTTGTTCCGGAAAATAGAACAGAGGTATATTTGTTCCTCCACCTATATTACAGGGGTATATATGTAGTTATGTACCTTTTCCCCCAATACAGCCAATACAACCAGTACAACCAGAAAAGTAACTTTAACCTTACTTTTTCTGCTTATTACACAATTCAGCGCGCGAAAGCAAAAGTTACGTGTTTGGTGAAAAAGTTGGCTGATAAGCCGAAAAACAATGTTATCAAACGGCCTCCACAATGAAAATCCAATATTGAAAACAATGAAAACCTCGTTTTAGGCTTTGTTTCTAAACTCTGTCTCGGCTAAAATAAGGGTTTATAGACTTTCTTAATAGGGAAAAGAGAAAAATGAGCATAATTGAGCTGCACACGATGTGCAATCATCACGGGCATGTCCGTGCGCACCTGTTTGAGAGCAGCGTGCGCACATTTCGTCCAACAATTCTAGTTGCAGATCATAGCACACGTCTTTGGTGGCGTTTCCCCCTGTTTTTTTTATCCTTGAGTTCGCATTTGGTCCCGTGTTTGGTACTTGAATTCTTTCTTTTTCAAATTCATGTTCTTCAAGTGTCGTATATCTTCTCTGCTTCTCAATTGATCTTGAAAGTGTCTCTAAATCTCAAATGAAATTCTCCAACGGCAGTGTCAGCCTCAATTTTCTGATTTTAACTCTAAAAAGACCAAACGCAAACGAAAACTCGATAAACCATAACTTGAATTAAATTGGCACATTGTGACTTATTTTAGTTATGGAAATTGTACAAAATCAATCCCAACCACGTATAAAATGCGTGTTGAAATACGGAATCATCACATCACACTTCCTCTTTAGTTTTCAATGGCGAAAATGTCCAGTAATGTCTTCTGTCTTCTTATTCAATGATCTTTGCTGAAAGGCAATGTCAACCTCCGGCTCATTTTGATCTCTTATAACAGCTATTCCTAACACCGAACAATTATACATCGTTTTCTTACAAGTTACAACCCATATTGATCTTACCATACATGTTCAAAATGAAAATGGGAAAATTGGAGGCGAGACCATATAAATAAGTTTTTCATAACATATACTCTTGATTGTATTATACAAAAAAATGTACGTATGCAGACATTAGTTTTATTTCAATGTCTGTGTAGACGGACATTTTTTTATATACTAAGAATTAAGAGTTAGATTGCACCGAAACAAATGTTTGTGTACACAAACTAAACTTATATATGTACGATCACTTTTTGTCTACACAGACAACTAACAACTAATATTTGTGTAAACCGACATTGGTTTTCTTGCAATCACCCTGACAAATCTGTGAAAAATGTAGCACAATCAATGTGAAAAATGCAAATCAATTTTTGTTAACACAAACAATTTACACTTTTTTAGTGTCTTGAGGACAACTAAAGTGTGTGTAATCCGGAGTCTAAAGATGTTTTCTTTTGAACTGAAATTTGTTAGTCTGCTCTGGTTTAATCTGGTCTGATATGATCTGAACTGGTCTGATCTGGTAAATGTCTGATCTTTGTGTATTTTATAACTATGGAAGTCTGAACTGGTCTGGTCTGATCCGTAAGTCACGTGTACACCAAGTGGTTTATATATCTGGGGAAAGTAGTGCATTTGTCATCATGAACTGACTTGGTGGTGTCAAGGTGTGAAGTGTGAACAGTAAACAGCAGGGAAGTTGGTCGTTTCACTTGTATTCCCGGTGAGAAATTGATTATGAGCCTGGTGTCAAGCATCATCTTCTATAGTACATTTTCACCTCATCGGAGTAACCCAGTTGAAGTTGAAATCGATCGAAGGCAGAAGATGGCAGGCACGACATTTTCTCAATTCGATAGATGCTTTTTTCGTTTTCCTCCTAATTTTCCAAATTATTAATGAGTGCAGGAGGCAATGGGAAAAAAAGCAATTGTGGTTATGTTATTTTGGGGCGGGGAGATGATTAAAAGGGGAGATCTCAGGTCCGTCGATTATTCTGACCCGCCGAAAACGATGCGCTTCCTGAATCGCAAATGTGCGCGTGAGCAACTGTGCCGAAAACCCCGCTGTTCTTTAATGCGGGGTGATATTCATTTTTTTTAAAGAACTGTCATAATCGAATTAAAGAACGCATATTGTACATCTTATGAGAACATAATGTCCCTGTTTGTATTTCAGCGGGTTGGAACCAATCCGCTACAAAATGTAGCATTTTGCTTTGACAAAAACGACGGTTTGGAGATAAATCCGCTGCTAGCCAAACATACCCAATGTATGTGATTTGTGCGTTCTATTTAAGAAATTGAAGTCACTAATATTGACAACTAATGGAATTGAAGTAGCAAATATTCAATATTTTCTTTGCACAAAAATGATTTAATGTTGATTCACGAAGTTTAAATTTGTAAGAAACTTACTCCGTATTTCTTGAGATGGACTTCCTTCCTGACATGGGCTGAACTATGGTATAACACCACCTATCATCGCTCAATTAATATGACACCTTTTGAGGCTCTTTATGGGCGTCCCCCGCCCAGACTTCGCCCTTATAAGGATGGTACGTCTCCGCTGCCAGAGATTGATAAGCAGCGACGTTCTCGGGAGGAGGTTCTCCAGGTCCTCCGCAACAATTTGGTTTTAGCAGCAAACCGTACGAAGCAGCTTGCGGACATTGGAAGACGGGATGTCCACCATGACATTGGAGACTGGGTATATTTGAAACTACAACCATTTCGTCAACCGTCAGTTTTTAAACGAGTTAATAAGAAATTGGCGTGTAAGTTCTATGGTCCCTTTAAAATATTAGAG
Source organism: Cuscuta epithymum (assembly GCA_945859915.1). Classification (NCBI taxonomy): domain Eukaryota; kingdom Viridiplantae; phylum Streptophyta; class Magnoliopsida; order Solanales; family Convolvulaceae; genus Cuscuta; species Cuscuta epithymum. Next base: position 65,101 of record CAMAPF010000098.1, read on the forward strand.
AAACTTGGGGATGTCGCCTATCGGCTTGAACTGCCCATTGGCTCACGAATTCATCCGGTTTTTCATGTTTCACTCCTTAAGAAGTACATTGGGGAGGGTATTCCTTCTACTGCAACTTTGCCACCATACTCTGAGGATGGCCAGCCCGTTTTTGAACCAGACCAAGTTATTCGCTTCCGCAATATTATGACTAGTTCACGAATTTGTCGGGAAGCTTTGATTCAATGGGCATTCCTAGAACCAGAAGACGCAACTTGGGAACCAGTGGAAATGATCAAGCGGCAGTTTCCAGACTTCAACCTTGAGGCCAAGGTTCGTCTTCGAGAGGACGGCAATGATGAGGAGATTGCGGACAGATTAGTACGTCGTAGCAAGCGTGCACGCAGGGATAATATTCGGCTCAAGGACTACAAGACTTAGACCTGGATAACATGATGTTTCATTATTAATTAGCTTATTTAATTATTTATTACTTTATTAGCCAATACGTAGGAGCCTGGCAGTCTTAGTTTCCTTGTAGGTTTCTTTAGCCTAAGTGCTGCAGGAGTCTTTATCCTTGCTGCGTAAGGTGTATTAGGCAGCAGACTAAACTTGGGGTATAAATATACCCTGTTAGAGTTAATAAAGTTTTATGCGATTCTTTAGCTAAAAAGCTTGGTCATCTATCACCTTGAGATAGAACATAGGTCTTCTTTACACCGTGAGTAAAGAGTCGTTGATTTCTGCACTTGAATTCTCTTCATCTGCACATTACTCATGCTAGAAGTAGGTGTTCGGAGTCAGGGTTATAAGATCTATTTCTTTAATCATCCTCATTGTAATCTTAACCATTTGACTAGTGATTATTTGAATTAATAAATTTTGGAATTTTACTTTAAAAATCACACACCCTACTAATATGAGCATATTATTATTATTTTAAAATTAAATACAAAAAACTAGCAACAAATACGAGTTTTTTTGTTTCAACAATGTTTGATGTACCCACTCTTATACTCACCATATTTATGAAATGTTTTTTTATTGTCTGTGAACTGGGGTTCACAGGAAAAAACACACATATATAGATACAAAAGTGGATATAACATAACAGGGCACGTGAGACAGAGAAAAATTATTACTCCCTCCGTCCCACTTTAAGGTTCCCACACGATTTACGATGTTTGATTGACCATAAAGTTATGGGAAAATATCACAAATAGATTAAAAAGTGAAAATAATATCACTTTTGTCACTCTTTATTTTTCTTTTCAAAAATAGACCATGTGGAGGTTCCTTTTCACAAATAGACTGTACGGAGGTAACCGACTGTAAAGCATGAGCCGACTTCATGATTCCGTATCATTCTTCACACGTGTCAGTCCATTAATAGAGCATGAGCCCACTCTCACTTATGGATGAATTAATAGGAAGTTCAAACTTCCCCAATCAATCCATTTTTTTTAAATAGAAAAATGCAAGAATTCATGAAAAACCCAAAAGGTGTTAAAATAAATAAAAAATAATAAAAGTCACAACAGTAAATAATTGTTAAAACACAAAGTAAAAATATAAAATTAAAAAACAAACGTAATAAAAGTTGAAAAATTTTAAAATTGTAAGTTACATACATATTCAAATCAGATAAATTTGATACTTATAGAAACAAATATAAAAATTCAAAATAAGCTTATCATAAATTATGAACACAAAACTCAAAAATAAAAATAAAAAACGTTTAAAATAGTTTAAAATGTTGAAAAATTGCAAAAAAAACTGGTATAAAATTCTGTAATTTAATCTTAAACATGGTAATCTTAAATATGGTAAATAAAATTTAAAAATATTATATCTCAAAATAATGAAAAAAATAATAAATTTCATAAAAAGTAAAAATAGTTAAAACATTTAAAAATCATATAGATATGGTACAAAAATGAAAAAGTCAAAAAATATATTAATATAATTAAAAATGTAACAAATAAGGTTCACAATATGATTTTTTAAATGTAATGTTTTTAAATATAACAAAAAATCATAAAAAATATAAAAATCGAAAATTTTATATAAACAAGTATGAAATGTTTAAAACCAACAACTTTGAAATTATTTCAAAGTACGTAAAATAACAGAAAAAATGTTTTTAAAATATTAAATAATATGGAAAATAATGATAAGGTTGTATCAAAAAGTAATTGTTTTGAAAAATTAGTGGTAAAAGTAAAAATATATCACATAAAGTTATACGGAGTAAAAAAATAAGATATCTAATGTAGCCTAAGAGATTTTAAAATCAAAATAAATTCAGAGAATAAAAATAAGAAAAATTGAAATACACAGCTTGGAAATAATTCAAAAAAATTAAAAAACACTTAAACCTTTGTAATTATTTTTACTCCTATTATGTTATTATTATTAGTCTCTTGTGTGCTGTTTCTATTTGTTTCTTTTGGTTTATAATTATGAAATTTTAGTTTTTGATTGTTTCTTTATGTTTGTAGTTGGTGTTTATATTCATAAATATAAAGTTTTCATTTTAGGTGTTTCTATAGTAATCTATATAGATATTTAGAAAATTAATGTAATCTAAAAGTCTTTAAAATTAAAATAAACTCATAGAATAAAAATATGAAAAATTAAGATAATGAACTTCAGGAAAAAATAAAAAATTGTAAAAATATGAATTTTATAATGTAAAATTTTTTAAAGCACTTAAACTATTTCAACATTATTATTTTATTATTATTTGTTGTTGCCTATTGTTTCTATGTGTTTCTTTTTGTTTATAATCATGAAATTTTTGTTTTTTATTGTTTCTTTATGTTTTAAGTTGTTGTTTACTTTCACAAATCTAATTTTATCATTTTAGGTGTTTGTTTATAAATCTACATAGACAATTTGATTTTAAGGAAGTTGCAAAGCTAATAAAAAATTAAATGTAAAACAAAAATCTAAATCAATAAAAACAAGAATTAACAACACGATGCAACAATAATCAACACGTTGCAACAAAAAATCACATTTTGCAACAAAAAGCAACATGCTGCAACAAAAACAATGTACGTGATACAACAATGAAAAACAAAAATAAACATACATAAGTGTCACAATAGGTATATAATTCAATTCAAATTGAGACTGTATGTATTTCTAGATGCAGTAATTTGTTATATTAAGCATAATGTTTATCTCTATAAACTATATTTCAGCCAATTGTAGTTTCCAGGTTGTTTATAGTTTCTCGTTTTTGAGATTTCTTACAAGACTTGCAAAATGATCTTCAAATGTCTCGTTGTTGATGTTGAGCATGCCACGTTTCAGGTTTACTATATTCCAGCATTGCTCTGAAGACATCTTGTAAGTAAATAACTCTTCTTTTTATGTTTTTATTATAAGAGTGAAGATGAAGAAACATGGAAGATGAAGTGCCTCAAACCATAAATACCTGCAAGTTTATATGTCCTATCAAATACAAAAATCAATGAATTGTCTGAGAAGATCGAAAATTGAAAATAAAATAAACAGACAAACCATAAGGGAGAGCATATGGAGATTCAATCTCAACCTTAGCTCGACTGAAATTTCCACACAGTAGTCTTCCTTGTGAATGAGGCATTAACCGGTTTGCAATTCCAGCAATTTTCTAACAATACCACGACATAAAGTTTAAACTTTAGTTCATGATTTTCAGGAACTCCAAATGGGAATAATAGAATAGGTGAGTCTTAACAAGGACCTAAGCGGAGACCTGATTATTTGAACGGACTAAATCAAATCATCAATTGGTGCGGAATCAGACTAAACATAGTAATAAAAACACATTATATCCAAAACATCAAACTATAATCCTAGGAACTATATTACCAGCTTGATCAAGGGTATAACTCTAATGATAATGAGCATGTTTATTGATGGACGAAATCAAGTAGTCGCAAAGGAAATAAGAGTATACATGCATAAAGGTAGAACTCCAAATGTTTGCATACAGAAAACTCCTTAGAGACTCAAATCCGTTTTTTTCCAAATAGAAATGGAAGCAGAGACTGCCATGGATATCGGGACCATTTCCAGATGCCTCAAATGGAAAGAGAAAACCATATCAATCAAAAGCTTTAATTTGGCAATTGGATAAATAATAGTTCCAATATGTATTCCCCATCTAAACATGATACAATGAACCCTATATTATTCCATATCATGAAAACCTTCATCATGAAAGGCCATGTATGTAGAATTAGAAAAGTATGGTCATTTTTACAGAGCCACGATTTACATTCACAAGGAAACTAATAAGTGAATACTACTCCAGCCAATGAGAATATGTGAAAAACACAAGCAGAATTCAAACGAATTCTAATGTAGTTGTACATTTGTATATATGCAGATTGGCTAAAGCAAGAAAGACAACAACAAAAACAACATTACACGGGAAGCAAGCCAGGAACTAAAAAGACTAAATATGAAATATCAGTTACAATACACTCACAGGCTCAACTAAAGCTGAAAGTAAATTTTAACAAAAATAAATCAGAAAGTAAAATAAAGCTTAACTGTATGAATTGTAACAAAAATTAAAGTGAATTTAAATTGCACAAAATCTCAAACACATACCTGAAATTGGAAACCAGCAAACTCATGCCACGATTCAGCAAGCAACGGAGTTGCCGAGCAAACACGGACGCAGGGCGGAGAGCGAAGCACGGAACAACACAGGATGGAGGGCAAAGGGCGGAGAACGAAGCACAGAGCAGCACAAGATGGAGCGCAAAGGGCTGACGGCGGAGGCGCGGAGGCCAGAGCTACAGAGGCCGGAGGCGCGGAGGCCGGAGGCGTGGAGGCCGGAGGCGCGGAGGCCGGAGGTGCGGAGGCCGGAGGCGCGGAGGTTGGAGGCGCGGAGGCCGGAGGCGCGGAGGCCGGAGGCGCAATCGGAGTTCGGCAAGAGGAGAATAGCCGCACACGTCTGCTAATTCAGTTCGACAGGCCGGGAGGATGAACGAACAAGGTCTGAGTTATTGAGGGTCACACCGCCAACGATCGTTCTCTGTTCGACTGATTTAGGAAGTAGGTTATTTTTGAAATAAAAAATTAGAAGTGAAAAGGAAAAAGCTCGTAATTGAAAAGTAAAATATCCGGTGATACAATTGAAATGCAATTACAAAATGTGGCTTAAACGGGATATTTCCACTAAAGTTAACTGATCTCTGTCATTAATAGAATTATTTTTAGTAAATAAAATTTACATATTCAGAAACTACATTAAAACCGCTACAAAACCTACAAAAAATAATTTAAATTTCATAAACTTTTAATATATAAAGTAAAAGATTAAGAACAATGCACGTTGACCGGAGAATAGTGTACGTGAACCTGGCACGGAGGGAGTATAACATAACGGGCTAGCCAATTCGGCCCGAAGTATTTACTGGCCTGGATATAGCGATATCCTACTCCGCAAGTTATACCACTGTCTTACAAAAGGACCATCCCAGTTGAGATATTCACATATCGATACCATCCCAACAAGAAGAAAAGGATCTCAGAAGCATGGCACCCACACCCGATGCAGATGATGAGATCAAGGACGAGAAGAACCCCAGGCCCCTCGATGAAGACGATATTGCTCTCCTCAAGACATACGTACTGTTCTTTTAAACCCTAGTTCTTCTTCTTCTCATGTTTCTTGATTTACGATCAGTGTGGCCTAACGAGACAAAGTCGCTGCACTGCTGAACAACTTTTGTATAGTAGTGCGAGTTAAATCGGAAAATCGTGCAAAGATGTTTCCTTTTTTTTTTTTCACAATTCAAGGATTTACAGCCTCAGATTTACTCAAAATTTAAACTTGTAGGTAGTAAAGTTTTCCATTTCGCCTACTGCGATCTAGGATTTTGATTCTTGACGTATTTGAATCCTTTCAATTAAGGTTGTACACTAGGGCATGTGTTGTGAAGGTTGTTTAGCTGAAAGTTTAATTAGGATAGTTATGTGGAGAATAAAAGGTAAAAAGTTGACACTTTATATAAGTTCTTCGTATGAAACATGCCCTATGGGTTCAGTACATTAGGTAGCTCCCTACTGCTGAAGCTTATTATTTAGCATGATTCTTCAATCAGAATGATGTTTTGATGTAGAAGTGATCTTCTAAAACCATGTTCCAATGAGAACTCCACCCAACCAGTTCTGATGTCAGTGTAACACTAGTGTCATGGTGTATGAAATTAGTCTAATATTCATATCCAATCAAGATACTATTTAACTATTTGCTTTCTACCAGAACAAACTTGTTTTGTTGGTATCTTAGAGTATTCTTTACAGAAGCATGGTGGAGCTGTTGTTTTGGCATATCTATATATCGACTTTCTAACTCGATTTCATGTTGAAACTATTTCTCCAGGGTCTGGGACCTTATTCAAATAGTATAAAGAAAGCTGAAAAAGAAATTAAGGAAATGGCAAAGAAGATCAATGATTTATGTGGTATGTTTTAAAGGTTTTATTTCGCTATACCTTTGTCTTTTCTTGATACTCATGCATACAGAATGTGAATAAATTTTGGCTGTTTGTTGTGGAAAATCATATCTTAGGGTAATAGGGTGTGCTTGTTAGGGGGTTTGAGGAATGGGGAATACGAATGAAATAATAGTTTGTTATTTATAGTATTCTTCTATTTTACTATGGGTTTCATCAACTACTTTTGGGTATTCAGCCATACCCCTCCCAAATGGAGGGTATAAATCCATTCATATATCCTAAAGCTTACCAAGCACACCTGAGAGAGTGAAGCCAACATATAGCAGTGTTTTCCTGCTGCTTTCCTGTTTCAGCATTGGAATGCTTTACATAAATTTTATTTAACTTCAGGTATCAAGGAATCTGACACTGGTCTGGCTGCACCAAGTCAATGGGATCTTGTTTCGGATAAGCAAATGATGCAGGAGGAGCAACCACTTCAGGTGCGTATAGGGGTGGTGCAAACAAGCACACCGAACTCTAACTTGAGCATGCTTGAGCTTGAACTTGATAAGAATGCACTAGCTGGAGCTCAAACGAGCCTAATATTTTGGGCCAGAGCTCGAATGGAGTTCGATCCAGGCTTGACTTGAGCTTGTTTCGACTTCTGTTCATTAAGTTTAAAGGTTTGAGCTCAAACAAGGTGCTTGAATTTGAGTTTGAGTTACAGCTCAAAATAAATTTTCTATTTTCGAAATTATTAATATTTTATTTATGAATACAAATAAAAAATAAACAATATATACCATGTATAATATTTGTACTTTACCGTTTTCATTTTCATTTGTTTCACTCTCCTTCAATAGTTTTTTTACTCCTTATTTACCATCTATAAAAATTTAAAATATATATACACTTACTATATAAATACATAAATACATAAAAGATATGTAAGTGTTATATATATATTATGGCTCACGGGTCACGAGCCAAAAGGAATTAAGCTCGAGCTCGGCTCGATTGCTTAATGTGCCGGATTGAGTTCGGTTTGAGTTCAAGTTTGAATGAATTCGAGTCAAGTTTTAACCGAGTGGCTCACAAGTAGCTTGGGTGGCTCGACTAGTTTGCACCCCTAGGTGTGCATATATGGTCAAGGCGTAAATAGTGTGTCTATTGTAACTTACATATTGTGTTGTATATGCCAATGAAACCATGATTCTGTATTTGTCAACAGGTGGCAAGATGTACAAAAATAATCAGTCCAAATACTGAAGATGCAAAATATGTTATAAATGTAAAACAAATAGCCAAGGTAGTCTAGCTTTCTCTTAAATGCTTATATATCTTTTTGCTCATCTATGCTTTTAAATTCATACTTTATATGTTAACAAGTTGATTATTGGCATGCAACCATTTTGTATCTTGTGTATATATGAAAAGAAATGCTTAGATTGTGACAGAAGGCAAGTTTAGTTTTTTTAATAACAATAATGAACTTACAGAATATCCTTTTAGATCTCTCTTATTAGCATGGTTGGGATACAGTCCCAGGTCTAGAACAAACTAATGAAACAGAGGTAGAGTTGATGAAGATTTCTGTTCAATACTTGGGAGAGAGAGAGAGAGAGAGAGAGAGAGAGATTTTATTTCAGAAAACATAACCGGAAGACTCCTGAAGTACTTTAATCCTTTCGATCCATCCTGCCCAGTACCAACCTTACATATCTTACTTTAGCATCTAAAATCTTAATATCTATAAATTCTATAGCATGAAATTTATGTGTAAGAAGAAGAAATGGCATGCCATCTTGTATGGATTTCATTTTTTCTGTTCGTTTACTTGGTGACTAACCTTGTGTGCTCTCAAGAAAAAGCTTTGAAGGGTTGATTGATTTTACTCTTTATTCCCTACAGTTTGTTGTTGGATTGGGCGACAAAGTTTCACCAACCGATATTGAAGAGGGCATGCGAGTTGGGTAGGTTCTCTTTCTGTGATTCATGTAAAAAGCAAATGCTAAAGCAGTTTCAACTTTAAGTCAAGTAGTTTACTTCTCCCAAGTGTATGTAGTTGACTGGCTAAGAACTACAAAGGTTCTTTGAGTAACTGTCATAGCATGATGTCTGTTATGACTGTATTGGAGTTTTGAACTTTTCTGTGTTTTCAATTGCTGTTTTCCTTGTATTATGACTTCTGAGGGTTAGAGAGTAGCATTGTGATGCTTGTTGGTGAATTTAATTTACTATCAAATGTATTCAGAGTTGATCGGAACAAATATCAAATCCAGATTCCCTTGCCCCCCAAAATTGATCCAAGTGTCACCATGATGACTGTTGAGGAAAAGCCTGATGTGACATATAATGATGTTGGTGGATGCAAGGAACAAATTGAAAAGATGAGGGAGGTATTCTTCTTACTTTTTGATTTTATGTTGTTTCAATGTTTCCCCTTCCCCTTCTCCTTATGACTTTGTTGCAGAGTAATTCTTGGTAATGATACATGAATGTTAAAATATTAGGTTGTTGAGCTGCCAATGCTCCACCCAGAAAAGTTTGTGAAGCTTGGTATTGACCCACCCAAAGGTGTTCTCTGCTATGGCCCACCTGGAACAGGGAAAACACTACTGGCCAGAGCAGTGGCTAATAGAACAGATGCTTGCTTCATCCGTGTCATTGGCAGTGAACTTGTCCAGAAATATGTTGGTGAAGGAGCTCGGATGGTTCGCGAACTCTTTCAGGTTTAAAAAAATACACAGATGGGGTAATTTTATTTGTGAAGTACAAGTATTCTGATTTTTATCATATGTAAATTTCAAATGACAGATGGCACGCTCTAAAAAGGCTTGCATTGTGTTCTTTGACGAAGTGGATGCCATTGGGGGAGCAAGGTTTGATGATGGGGTTGGGGGAGACAATGAAGTTCAACGGACTATGCTTGAAATTGTGAACCAACTCGATGGCTTTGATGCACGTGGAAATATCAAAGTTCTCATGGCAACCAATAGGTAAGTGAAAGACAAATTATTTATAGTTCATTGTTTTTGTCACTCAGTACTCTTACTGTCTCAAGAAAAGTTTTCATACTTAAAGACTTATTCCCCCCATTAAAGTTCAATTTGACTAAAAGAATCATATTTCCATTATAATACATTTATAAGAAAAGCATCATAAACAAGTTTTTTTACCAGAGCATCATAAACAAATTAAGTATGTCAGATCTAGTTAAACTGACAAATAAAGTTTTTTAATGTATAGCTAAAATTGACAATCTCCAGTAGTTGTACCTTCACTAATTTTTGAAGTATCATCAACGTGTTCTATATTTCTTCAGACCAGACACTCTTGATCCAGCATTGTTGCGTCCTGGGCGGTTAGATCGCAAAGTTGAGTTTGGATTGCCTGATCTGGAAAGTAGGGCACAGATTTTCAAGATCCATACGAGAACGATGAACTGTGAAAGGGACATCCGTTTTGAACTCCTAGCTCGTCTTTGTCCCAACTCTACTGGTAAGGCCTTCTTGTTCTATACTGCTGCCAATTACTAATTTCTCTTTTAGCTGGCCTTAATCATTGGTTATATGTTTGATTATGGGTTTAGGGGCTGACATACGGAGTGTGTGCACGGAGGCGGGGATGTATGCAATCAGAGCAAGGAGAAAGACAGTGACAGAGAAGGACTTTCTAGATGCTGTCAACAAAGTCATCAAGGGGTATCAGAAATTTAGTGCCACTCCTAAGTACATGGTCTACAATTGATTCATTCCTAAGCCAGTGCCCAGTGGTGGTGTTGGCGGTGAGGACGCGGGGTATGGGTAAGGTCACCTGAAAAAGAGTCAAAACCATACCGTGTGCCCAATGCACGGCGTTATTAGTGATCTCAGAACTTGGAACTTTGTTCATGTTGTTGACCTTATAGGCTATAGTTATCCACCCAGACGTTTGTTAGTGAGATTCTGTTCTCATAGCTTGCAACTGTATCAGTCCTCATCTCTTATTCTCTCATGCCGTAGACGTTGACTGCAGTTTTCAATTCTGAAGCTTCCGAAATTTCATTTAATGGTCGTTTTGTATTATGGCTTGAACAAGTGTGTTGCCAATTTAAAAAAATTACTCCCTCCGTCCCATTGGACTTTGCCAACTTTCCCTTTTTGGTTATCCTAAAAAACTTTCCCACATTCCTATTAAGGCAACTAATTTGTGGTTCTGCACATTTCTCTTTTCCTCTGCACAAATTTTAACTACACAGTTTTTACTATTCTTATTTCTTACCTACTTTGCACTTGGCAAAGTTTGCTGGGACGGAGGTAGTATGATTTTGAGTATGTTGTGATAGGTACCAGTGGTGAAACTGGGTCAGACCGGTCAGGTCAGGCTTGGGCTTGGCTGGTCCTGGTTCTTAGTATTCAAGGCCTGGTATTGACCCGGTTTAGGCCCAAACAGTACCTGTCCTGCAGTCCTGGGCCAGTGGGCTGGTACCTGCTGATTATTGTTTTTTTTCTAATTCTAGGCGTTTGGCCAGGAACGGGCTTGGGCCTGACCCAAAATCCTAGCCCGTATCCCACCTCTATATCCTCTGGTTTTTATCGAAAATTGGGCCCATCCCATTATCAAACAGTACTGGTCCTGGTTGGGCCTGATTGCCTAGGCCCAGTCCACTACTAGGTACCACAACTTGGTTCCATACATATGCACACAGAATTTCAACGGCTAGGATATTTGCACACCTAGGATGTTTTCTTCAAATCAATTCATACTTTCGCAATATTAAAATACATAGAGACCAGTCATTTACCAGACAAGTTTAGAATAAATCAGATCGGATCATATTAGACTAGTAAATTTCAGTTCAAAAGAAAAAATCTTTACTTAAAACATCTTTAATTGTAAGTACAAAAAATATCTATCCAACCCAGTAATTTATAGGTACTTTTACATTCGATATGCCTTTTCATAATCATTTGTTTTATATAACTTGAGTTATAAAATGATGATGTGTTCTTCTAACCATAATTTTTAAATTTGTTATTACAACTGTTATATAATTCCTTAATTGATGCAGATGCTTATATAATACGATAGTATGACAAATAAATTTTGTTTTTGTGCTATAGCATTTAATTAATTCGTAACATACACATAGCGTGCTTATTAGTTAGACTCGTTGCAAGTGTGATTCAAATTCTATATTTAAATTATATAAATTAATATATTGAGTTAAAATATTTTAAAAGCATTATGCAAAAGTTCGGTATGTATATAATATGAGCACGGCCAAAGCATTATGATAATTTTTTACCTAACGACTCTTATCGTTGTATAATTATTGTACACGATTTCAAGAAACAACAACAATATATTCCCTCCATCCCAAATTATTTTACAACAATGATTTACAAGGTTGATTCAATATGAAGTTAATCATTCCTTGACAATTTTTAAGTTAATGATGGCAACAAATATTTGTATATCTAGAAATAAGATCAAATTCTATTGGATTGCAAACACTAGATCCAAAAGTGATTATACATTCATAAATTGTGTAGCAGTGTAGAACAAGGAAAATATATTTGAAAATCATGTTGAAATAAATAAGGTAACAAAAGAAAAGTATCAAATCTATTCTAGTCCAATATTATAAGATTCCAAGTTCAAGTCCAATAATATCAATAAAATAAACTGCATCAAATCTTATAGTTTCTTAAATATAGAAAACTCCAACCCAATATAATTAAATTAACTCTCCTACGGTTAGTTAGTGACTCCAAATGGGCTTCAGTCACTATTAAATCAGATAAAATTAAAACATATGAAATTTATTTATTTTTTGCTTTCAAATTGAGGCGGTAAGTCATTTGTCACAATAACAAACACCTATGCTATTATGAAGAATGCTTCAAACGAATTTAAAGTTTTCTATATATAACTCATACTTCCTCGATCCCATATTGTAAAATACATTTGACTTTGATCTACAAAAAGAGAAAGGTGGAATGATTGAAAATTATAAAATGAGAAATTAAAATGTAATTTAATTGATGAAGATGTTCAACTTTGGCAACCCAAAACTGATTATATCTTACAAAAATTTGAGTACTACAAGTCTACAACTCAGTGAGAACTAATATAGATTATAGACTAAAGAAAAATTAAAATTATATATGATGCATGATAACCATTTAACAAACAAATTTATAATTAATTGTGATTAGCTCATAATAGATATTCATTTTATTCAAATTTATGATCATATAAATAATTCATGATTTCTATTACGGAGTATTATTTGCGATCTTTATCCGAATCAAAGTAACATTCTCGGGCATATACCTGTCAATGGGTCGGGTCCGGGCCGGAACGTAGTGTTCCGGACCCGAACCCGTTAAGTAAATAAAGGACCCGGACCCGACCCGTTTACCCGGCGGGTCTGAAAATTTAGACCCGTACCTGGACCCAACGGGTCTCGGAACTGGGTCGGGTAGACCCGCCCCGCCGAGTATCACATGCAGAACATTATAATTTTTTTGAAAATAACAAGACATGTATATGAAATGTAAATCAAAGTGCACAAATTTAAAAGGAAAATATATCTTCACTTTTCAAAACAATCAAGGTTTGTCATAGAAAATTAGTATTTTATCCAATATAGTATCAGTTCTTGTAGATACGTACAATTCCGCACCATTTTCATCTTCTGGGGAAAATGGTTTTGCCTGTTTCAGCCAAAGGCTTGGAGAGACAAGTCAGACAACTATTTTCTGAGATTTCTTCATTCAAGTTGCCGTATTTACGGGCGAAAAGTAAAGGAATGAGCCTTCTTTTGCTGCGCCATAAGTCAAGGGTTAGAGCATCGCATTTGTAATGCGATGGTCATCGGTTCGATTCCGATAGCTGGCTTTTACATATGGAAAATCGCCTTTTGAAATCTTTGAAATAATAGTAACAATTGACTCACATTGGAATTTGTAACTATTTTAATCAAAATTTTGCTCCCTTTCTAATAAAACTAATAAAATAAAATAAAAATCTTTTCAAAACTTATTTCCTTTAGTAGCCATTCTAACATTAAAATGAGTCAATGTTAAAAGAAAAACACAAGTTATTCAACTGTGTGAAGCAATAAGTAAGCGAAATCAGTAGGAATACCGGCTATAAGACAAAAAAATATACCACTATACCAGTGAATAAGTCTTTTAAAATGAGGTAAACGAACATGTATAAGTTACAAATAAATAACCTAGGTGAAATTGTTTTTGTAATCATACACACGTACGAGAGTTCACTACCAAATAGGAATATTTGGTAGTGAATTATAAAAAAAAAACATTACTAATTTAGCAGCTATCCACTGGCTATGAGGTGCTCTATTATTCATCCTAATTCAAAAAAAAAAGGATGACACTCCTGTAAATTGGACTTTAATTACAAGTTTGACAGATATAGAATGGGGCTATGATCCTGATACTTGCAGAGCCCCTATGTCTTTTTAACATAATAACTTCTCATCACAGTTGCCGGATTCGAACTCGGGACATACCCCTTGTGGCACCCCTATATACTAATTGAGTTACGCCTACCAGTTATTCATTCTAATTCAAATATTGTATATTATGAGGTGCACCGTGAGATGCTCTATACATAATTCGAATGCAAGTAATAGGTATGCTTTTTTTTCGAATACTAGTACAGTTCAATTCAATTATATTCGAATTATATAGAAAAATTTATTAATTTACTTATTTATTTATTTACATTCATATGTTATACTACACTTTATAAATAAATATACTTCAATGTATAAATATTAATAACATAACATTTATGTAAAATACTAGTAGCTATAATGCATATTTTAATTTGAATGTTCCTATTTTGCCAAGTCCAAATAGCTTATTTTAAAGTTATAATTCTCCGTTGATTTATTTATATTGATGTTAAATTTGAAGAAGTGACTTGTAGATATATTTTGTTTGTTATGTAATATGAAAATGAGTTAAAAGGAGGGGCAAACTATAACGTTTGATAAAATAAGATCCGAATATTAAATGAATACGAATATCCGATAACTATACGAATACAAATAATATTGTCATGTATTCGGTTCGATTTGTTTACAACCAGTTCCACATACATTCATTTTAGGTTATTCTATCAGCGGTAAGTGGTTCTTGCCGGGAAACAATATTTTTGACCTCTTTCAGTTTGCAACGAAGTTACATCTGTAGTATAATACTAATCTTCATGACGGAATTGTAATGTTTTCTCTATTTTGCCCTATCCCCTTCTCCTTCATATCCCCAAAACACTAATAGTAGCTTTCCAAAACGTTTCTCCCCTTGATTTCAAAAAGCTGTGAGACGGTTGACAGGAGAGACTCAGAGACCTGGTTTTAAAACCCCTGACTCAGTGTATGCTGGAGAATGCACCTGCTCGGAAATTCTGGCACAATTCTTGGGCAGCAGCTTCTATCCGCATTCGATCCTGCAGTTATGTCAGACATCATTGATCTAAAATTCCAATTATAAACTAATAAAACACACTTTTAGGCCCCTGAACATGACTTGTTGGAATGTTGGGCCCACCAACCCCTAATCAAGCCTACTGCGCCTCTTTTGCATCTTTATTTAAATCATATCATGTTTTATATAAATGCAAGACAAAGAAGGGACCAGAGTAAAAAAGGGGGAGAGGGAAGGCTCAGTGAGCCTTAGAAGCCCTTGTTTGGTTCAAAAGGGGAATGGGAAGAACATAGGGAAGGGAACGAGGTGAAGGTGCTTAAACAAATTATTATGTTTGGTTCAAATGAGTCTGAAAAACTATTATTGAAAAAATATGTGTGAAATTATAGCATTTGAATGATAATTTTTGTTCAGTTTGAAAATATTTATTAGGCTATTAACAATAACAATAATGTAGAACAATTGTGCCACAAAAAAGGGAGAAGATTAAAAATTAACTCCGCCAAAAATCTCCCAGATTGAGGACGTGACTTGTGAGGATTTTGGATGATTCTACACTTCCTACACTTTCATGCCCCTCTAACCCACCCAACCAAGTACCCAACTCCTTCACTCCCCCCCCCCCCCTCCAACCAGACCAAGGCTAAGTTTACCATAACATGTAGTCATGTAGCATAACTCCATTTGGAGGTCTAGGAAATCAATGGGGCAAACAAACCAAATTCATAAGTTTAAAATGGGTTTGGGGTTTGGGAAATTATATATAAAAGGCCCAAAACCAAACATGACACAATACTTACCTTTCCTTCAAATCTAATCACAAGGTGGCCTTGTCTTGATTCTCGATAGCCACCTGAATTGTCCTTGCAAGAATGAATCAGCTAGATCATGGATTTTGTTTTAATTGTTTTTCATAGAGATTATATAGAGCATACACTTTTCATTTGATGATGTTTTACACCCTTACCAATATAAATGTCTGGGAATTGAAGACACAGCTTTGATAGAGGTTGAGCAACTTCCATCTGCATTATAGTGTATGTTAAAGTTTCCTGGTCAGAGTACAACTTGCGGAGCCATTTAGTTTATATTATAAAGACTATGAGGGTATACTTGGTACACCAGGGTAACTTTTTGACAAGCTCTGTTTGATTGGCAGAATTTATTTGATAAAATCGTGCTGATTTCATAAAATATTTAAGTAGCTTTACATATCAGCTTCACGAGCTTATAATGTATAATCAGCTCAACGTTCTTACACTAAAATTAATATGAGCTTACGTTTCGTGTCATTTTGTATTCCTAAGCAACCAATTATCTAAAATTAAAACCAACCAGCTTTGGCGTTATAAGCTCCCAACTAATTTAGCTGCTAAATTAGTTTTCTCAAAGGATGACAAACTTTTTAGGGATGGAGGTAGTATGATATAAGTTTGAAAAAATATAAGTTTTTAGAGGCGGAGGTGCTATATAAGCTCCTAATTACTCCTTGGTAGCCTAAATTTATAAATATGATACTACGTACAACTAAAGAGAACTCAAAGCATTTCCACATGAAACTAATCTGTAATGGGGACGATGGTGTAACCATTTTGTATGTTTACTTTACTAGCAAAAAAAACAATTGGATAACCACACACAATAACACGAATCATTGGTATTAATTACATATACGTGTAAAACGATATTTTCATTCTAACTTACGTCGAAAAGATTTGTTTTGAAGCACTTTGCAAAAAATGGTTCAGCTGATGGAAGAAGTCCTTGAGATTTTGTCAATTTAATTAAACAATCCCATTGCTTCTCTAGTTCAGCAACATTCGATGCAGTAAGAATGATCACATTATGGCACTTGATCTGCACAAGTCAATGACATTAGTTGACATTATTAGAACCAGAATTGTTACCCGGAAGGAAACATCATTCAATTTGCTCATCTTTTATGACAAGACATACATGCAATAAAAAGACAAAACTGCATAGAAGTCTATCCTAGTTCTGCATGGGTATGCTTCATTTTGCTCAGCTTTTGTGACAAGACATGCATGATATAAAGAGAGAAAGCTGCATACAAGTCTATCCTATTGACCATGGGGTTGTTTACTTTTTTCTATTCATTCCTTTCTGGATTAAAATGTCCATTCTGGGTTGTTTACATTTGTATATGAGGGTGTTTGCGTTGTGTGTTGAATAAACAGACTGAATTGGGAAGATAATCAATTTAATATTATTATTGTGTTATATTGTCAATGAACAATGTTATTTATTACGCCTCTACCTTCTAGCTTTTGTACTATTTAAAAGGTATCTAAAAGCTTGTAGTTGTATGTTTGGCATGACATTTTTAAGAGCTTTTCAAAAAATAAAAGATCTTTTTTGAGATGCTACGAGTAGCATATGAGAAAAGTATGTGGTTTTTAGCATTAATTAGTCCCAACAGCTTGTATACCAAACAAAACTATAACAAACAGTCAGTTTTTTACCAAAACAGCTACCACCTTTTCTTTTTAAGATCTTTTCAGTCACTAAAAGTTAACTGTTACTCAAAAGCTCACAAAAGTGTCTATTCAGCTAATTGTGCCAAACATACCCTTAATAGGTATCTTAATATGAAGGACTACTATATTCTACTTGTCACGGCGGTAAGGCGAGGCACGGCACCTAGGTGACAATTAAGCGACTACTTATATCATACTACCGCCGTCCCTAAAAACTTTGTCATCTTTAAAACTTTGACCAACTATATATTTTTATTAGAAATTATTTATGATATAAAAATGATATGAAAATTTTCTTTGTTAAAAGTAATTCAATAAAAGTATAAAATTTATAACTTCCATAATATTATAGGGGAAAATGATTAAAATACCCCAAACTTTGAAGGGGTGTGAGATGAACACCCCAAACTTGCATATGTAATTTAAAAACCCCAAACTTGCATATGTAATTTAAAAACCCCAAACTTTATATAAACAATTATTTTAGCACCATAGTCAAGTATTATTTTTTTCAAAAATGTAAATTTATGGTGCTAAATGCATAAATTAAATATTTTTGAATTCATGAAGACACAATTAACATTCTAAATTTATATTGCAAAATAAATGATGTTACCACATAAGTTTACATTAGTGAAAGAAATAATACATGACTATGGTGTGAAAATAACTTTTTATATAAAGTTTGGGATATTTAAATTACATATGCAAGTTTGGGGTGTTTACCTTACACCCCTTCAAAGTTTGGGGTATTTCTATTATTTTTCCCTAATATTATACTAATCAAATTCATGGTTCATACTTTACGAGAAGGCAAAGTTTAGGGACGGAGGTAGTATGTAATATGTGTACCTATATATATCATAAAAACACCATTTTATACAAAAAAAAATGATAGTTTTAGAATTAAATAAAAACAGAAAGAAAGTAATATTGTAGCGGCTACACTGAGAATATAACCTGCTGTAAAAAAGTAAATTACATTGCAAAAACAGAACAACAAATGATACTGATTAAACACGGAGTATGAAGTTCCAAACAAATAATACTACGTACTAATTAAGTATTTAAATATCAATAGTTCAAATTTTATTCAAAACGAAGGATCTGCCTTGGAAAAAAATCATCGTTTAACTTGCGACTTGCAGCAGTCGACGGAAGGAGTTGCCATGAAAGAGGTCGTCGTTGACATTCCTTGGTCTCCTTTTCTAATATTCTACTTTCCAGATCTGATTTTTGGGGATGGGTTTCTAAAATCGAATCTGGTTAGACAATTGGACAGTGCCATGGACGCCTGGACGACACCTTTGTCGCCTAATCTTCTTCAGGCGAGGCGATGCCTCCCCAGCTCGTGGACGCCTAGTCGCCGACTAGGCAACGCCTAAGCAATGCTGTAACCAGTATGACTATATTACAACTTAATGATTAAGTCAGTTTTTAGACTTAATGAACTAGTCGTGCTTTCAATTAAGTCATAAATAAAATGGCTTTGTGGTTGAATGAATAAGTCTCTATTCTGACTAAGTCCTTAAGTCTTACATAGGGATATAGCCTTGTATGTAGATCATCTAGTATTGGGAAATATGTGGCTGAGATTTCAACAATAATAGTGATAATAAACAATGACAATAAACAACACTAATACTCTGTAATAAAGTACTTCTTTATGCAACAAGAGATGACGATGCAATTACACAAAGAAAAGCCATAAGGTCACCATGAGCGAATAAAAACTACTTTAACATATTACAACCGAAAATAGATGCTCTTTAAAACCATGTTATCGGACACAGGGTTTGAACAACAACAAAGAAGTATCACGCAAGTAATAAAAATGTATACATTCAATTGTAAAGGTAGTCCATAATCTCAAAAAGAGAACTTCCCTCATAAAATCTCCTAAACTCAAAAAAATGTAAAACAATAAAATAGTGTGCACAAAAATTTGTGCAAGACCATCTATGGTGAGACGGTTAACACTAGTTGGGAAAAAAATCCTCCATGCAAACTTTATCAAAAGTATTGATTTTATTTTACTAAGTAATAAGTATTAGTCATCATTAAAATAGAATGTCTTAAATTTATGATCAAATGTACTACCTTGTTCTTTTTTAGTTGCAACTTTGGTGAATTTTATACTATTCATGTGCTCTACTTTAACTGTATTTTATTTATTAACATATTATTAATTAAAATTTTGAAATATTGTTAAATTACTCTCTAATTTAAATTTTAAAAATCTGAATTTTTTATTTTTTACTAATAAGGAATGAAATGTATTAATGGTCAAATTTGTGTGTTGGCAAACGTGAAAATTGAAATGTTGCAACTAAAAAAGAACGGAGGAAGTATTACTTAAAACACACAGAAATCATCTCATGATCATCTCACCGTGAGAGATCTCACAAGAGATCTACCTTCCTAATCCTTAAAGCAGTCTCAAAAAAAGTTTCAATGTCATGAAGCAATAAATTGTTTCTCATCTTCCAAATGAGTCAAAGAAATAGCTAAACAAATGGCTAAAATATCTATATATATACTATTCTAAGAAGCTTATCCAAATACATAGATACAACTGCAAAACACATATTTAAGCTTTATTCTTACTGCTCTGCTAAAATGTCATTATTGAAGTTGTTGATGCAAACTGAATGTAAGCCAAAGTACACTATAAAGAAAATAACTAACACCACATTGTTCAACACTTTGGGTGAATGAAAACAAAAAAGAAGTATCACATGCAACCAAACCAACATAGTAGTGAACATCAATATCAGAAGATCATAATAATTTGATATTATGGTATTAAATAGGACATCAGATGCAGGCCAACATACCAAAGGCACCTCCAGATCTTCATGATGCAGCAATTCTGTAATACCCTCAGGCAATTGTGCCATCTGGAATAGGAAACACGAAAGAAGGAAATATTACACAAACTCAAAGATTCTCACACCGCCAACTTTAAACATGACCAAATTGTATGTCACTGGATCTATCTCACTAGTTTTATATATCTTCCATAAGCATGTATTCCCAAATTACTTTGTATGTCAATATATTTCTGCCTGCACGAATAGTGCCCGTTTGGTAGCACTCATTTTTTCCTTGTCTGCCTTATCAACCAAATCAATCATATTTTCTCCAAAACACTAAGTTATTAGGATGTGCTGCTTCTATCATCCTTTATATACTATTTTTTACACTCATCAAGAATATTTTTGATGCAATTGGGATAACGTAAAACCTCAATATAGGAAAACCTCTATCAGGCCCTCAAATATTTTGATTATCAAATATTTAGGCCCTCATTTAGATTTTTTGTGTGTATATCTCTATTCAGTTAAAACCTTTCAATTACAAAAGAACTTGTTTGGTCCCAATGATGATCTTATATAGAAGTTATACCGTAATTCAGATTATTCTGCCATTTGAGCAGATTTAACCTCACAAACAGGTTCATAGTATTTGTAAGTTCAGTATTTAACAAAAGAAGATCTGAAGTAGACATGAGGGAAAGATTGAGTAGAAATCAAGGACATTTCATATTTACATATGATGCAACCTCATTCTTATCCCCAGTGCATTTTTCACCAATCATTTGCCTCAGATATTCTTCAAATTCTTCATCAGGAGCCTACAACCAAGAGTAATACAACACTTAATTTGCTAAAACACTATATAGATTTTAATACAAGCTCTAGAAAAGATAAGATCATTTCAAGAATATGACCAAGAAATAATGTTAAAAAAATATTGCACACCAAACGGACACCAAAAGCTTTTGCAACTCCTGCTACAGTAACATCTGAAGGCAAAGGCCCAACCCCTCCATAGATAAACACCTGCATTGTCCATGAAGCAAAAACAAAATGAGGTTGGGATAACATGATAGGACTCCCATCAAAATAACAGTAAAACGGTATATTAATGCTGAACTTCTGAGAATAACAATGGCAGAAAACCAGGGAAAACAGAAAAGTAACGGGACTGATTCGACCGCGTCCCCCTCACCCAACCAACTACCCAATTTCTGCTTACCTTTATTCTATTCACATCTCCTGTTTATATTCTTTTCCTTATGGGCCGGCCAAAGCTAAATAGTACCTGGCCCGGAACCCTCCCATACATTATTACAATTATTTAATATAATTCTATTATTATTATACTAATCTGTCCGGTTCCTATCATATCTCCCCCCTTAGAAAACCACCTTGTCCTCAAAGCGGGTGATAGGAAACAGCTCTGACCATCATCTTCATCCTTGCGCCTCTCCCTTCTCAGTACCTCACTGATTTGTTAACCAGGAGATTCAGTACTTAATACTTCAAAATTACCGATGTTTCTGCGGCAGAGGATCTGTTTAGTGAAGTTCCATTCCTTTTGGCAGCCTTCAAGCACTCAATATCCATAAATGCTTCCGTGCTTTCCTGAAACTCCTCAAAGATTCTCTCTTCTGAAACTATCAATGTGCTGGATGCAGATTTGATGTTATTCAACTCAATGTCTGCAACAAGCCCTATGCAGACTTCTCCATTTACCATCCACTTTTCTGTACGGCAGTTGGGATCACAGCAGCGGTTCCCCTTTAGCACATGCATCAATTACCTCACTACCATCAAGTGTCATGGAGTAAAAATGCTTGACCCATCAGTACATATTCCTTTGGCCGTGCCTCATAAGCATGGACATCAAGCATCTCTCCAATGTATGCAATGATTAGGTGCGGACCGTAGTACAGACCCAGGGAGGCTACCGCCCCCGCAACAATTTTTTTTTAGTGTATACAAAAAATAATTTTCACCCTCAAAAAATAATTTTCACCCCCCGAAAAATATTTTGAACCCCCAAGATGAATTTCCTGGGTCCGCCCCTGGCAATGATGAAGCACCCTTCAGATACATCTTCAAGAACTTGCAGCCCATACCCCTTTTGCTACATTTATACCACTTTGCTGGTAATGGTTCACCTTTAGGTGCCTCCCATTCTGCGAGGGCATTTGTGAAGCCAATTATAGCACTCCTTTGCCCATCCATCTTGCTTACTGCAAGTTTGCAACAAACTGAGATGAGTATAGTGACCTTTGAAATGGTATGTATCCATAAGTTGCAGTACTCTTTTTTTATATATTATCCCCTGATGGCAAATTTGGCATATATGCATTTACAGTACTCCTGTTGTGGTTTTCAGGTGTGTTTGAAGGGAAGTTCATACCTCAAACAGATGGAAAATAGCCTTGATGATCATTTGAGATATTTACTGGAGAATAAGGAGCAGAAAGTCCATCTGCAGCCTTGGGGTTCATAATTGCTTGAAATGCGGTAAAAGAGTGCATCACAGAAGTTGAGTGTTGATTGTGCACTGCTGATTCAGCCTCTTCATAATCTGAGGCTTGAGCAATGTTAAGGCTAGCCATATCTATAACATGTGATGTTGCTTGATAAGCATATTGTCGGGGTTTAGAATAAAGTGTAATGCCCAATTCAGAGCTGTTCACATCTTTTGCGGTGCAAAATTGAACATGTTACAGATTGAGGTGCAAAATTGAACATGTTACAGATTGAGGTGCGAAATTGTTCAATTCTTCACCATCTGGAAAAGCAGGAAGCCAGGAATAGCTAATTGAGGCGCAAAATTGAACAATTCTCTTTTGAGAAAGCCTCCTACAGAAGCTCCCCAATGTCCTCAATTATTAACTTGACATCTGCACGCCAAAATCCTATTGATGCACCATGGCTGATGAAACACAGTCCAATCAATCGATCAAAAATGTGAGGCAGAGGGAGATAGGAACTGTATCAATGCATTGAAAGCAATTCATTCACACTCTCTAGTTAATGCTTTACTCCAGCCATAATAGTAAAGCTATTATTATTTGAAATCCAGGCCCCTTTAGGGTCTCCAGCAGTCTCGCTGGTACATTCTTGTCCAAATGTCTGTTTTCTTCTTTGCTGGAAGATCGAAGTTCTTATCCTCTCCTAGTGATAAGAACTCTTCCCAAGAATAAATCACAATGTCAAAGCTCTCTAACTCATCCTTGTGTTCTGGTGTCACTTTCTTAAAACTGACAACCCTTTTTAAGTACTGTGAAGCCTTTGGAATGATTTTTAGAAGCAGAACATAGAAGAAGAGCTGAGTATTACCAGTTTTCCATTTCATTCCTAAATCATTACAGATCCTCAGCATGTGAATGATAGAATTATTTGTAATAGCAGGGTTTGTCTTGTAAAACTTCAACAGCCAACATAATTGTGCACAATAGTGCTGCATCCAATTCAGATTATCGAACGGCCAAGGCACCAAGTCTGGGAAGTTTTCTTCTCCCCATTCCCTTATAAGAGAGCCAATAGCTCTTGCAGCAACAGAATGAACTCCAGGGATAAGAGCCTGAGGGACAGCAGCTTTGTCTCCAGAGAATAATTATCAGCTTCTCTAGTGGCATTTTGAACTAGATTGGCGAGCCTCGGAACATCCTCAACACTATTTGGAACCAACTGGACTCTCTCTTCTTCATTTTCTCTGGAGCGTGAAAACATTATACCTTCAGATAGGTTGCCGCTGATTAACTCACTCCTGATGAAATGTTGAAGTCTGTGAACGGTGAGAAGCTGCTCGCAATGGAGCCTGTGAACTGTGAGCATCTTCCAGCGCCGACGACTGCGAACTGGTGAGATCTGCTCGTGATGACGATCGGTGAGGAGCGACTAGTGGCGGCGAAATGGTAGAAAAGAGGAACGGTGAGGCTGAGCCCTTGCTTCCAAAATTCCGAAAACGTCTCACGGTCCTCAATCTTCCTCTAAGTCGCCTGCGATTCTGGTGTATTAGCTTGTTATGCAGGTCAACCTTCTTTGTTCCTGTCTGAGCAATCATCCGCTTCAGCCTAGTTCTCATCTCTGCCAAATTGTGTTCAGCCTTTTCTATTCTCTTCTCCATTTGTGGATGCGTACACTAATTCTCCACTTCAGCGATCAAGACTCTTTGCCTCCAGCAGTGAGTGCTCTCTTACCAATGATAGGACTCCCTCAAAATAACAGTAAAACAGTATATTAATGCTGTACTTTTGAGAATAACAATGGCAGAATACCAGGGAAAACAGAAAAGTACTGGAACTGATTCGACCGCATCCCCCTCTCCCAACCAACTACCCAATTTCTGCCTGCCTTTATTCTATTCCCATCTCTTATTTATATTCTTTTCCTTATTCCTTATGGGCCGGCCAAAGCTAAATAGTACCTGGCCCTGAACCCTCATATACACTATCACAATTATTTAATACTCCTTCTGTATCTATTCAGTTGTCTCAGTTTCCTTTTTGGGACGTATCAAATTAATTGTCCCATTTTCCTTTTTAAGCTTGTTATGCAGGTCGACCTTCTTTGTTCCTGTCTCAGCAATCATCCGCTTCAGCCTAGTTCTCATCTCTGCCAAATTGTGTTCAGCCTTTTCTATTCTCTTCTCCATTTGTGGATGCGTAGACTAATTCTCCACTTCAGCGATCAAGACTACTTTCCCTCCAGCAGTGAGTGCTCTCTTACCAATGATAGGACTCCCTCAAAATAACAGTAAAACAGTATATTAATGCTGAACTTCTGAGAATAACAATGGCAGAATACCAGGGAAAACAGAAAAGTACCGGAACTGATTCGACCGCATCCCCCTCTCCCAACCAACTACCCAATTTCTGCCTGCCTTTATTCTATTCCCATCTCCTATTTATATTCTTTTCCATATTCCTTATGGGCCGGCCAAAGCTAAATAGTACCTGGCCCGGAACCCTCATATACACTATCACAATTATTTAATACTCCTTCTGTATCTATTTAGTTGTCTCAGTTTCCTTTTTGGGACGTATCAAATTAATTGTCCCATTTTCCTTTTTGGAAAGAAACCCACTCAAAAAGAAGCTACAGTACCAGTACCGCGCTACAATACTGCTACAGTCCCAAAAACCTCTTAATTATCTTAAACTACGTAAAAAAGCAAACGGGACAACTAATTAGATACGAAGGGAGTATAATTGTATTATTATTATACTCATCTGCCCAGTTCCTATCACAACAACATAACTTGAAATAAACTGAATATAGTAAGAGAAGAGAATATAAAGGGACCATGTCATTTGTAGAATTTCGCCTCTCTACTTCCTCAGCAACAGAATCTACCTACATTTAGAATGAAGAAATTCAACTATACACACATATATAGAGGAAGAAGTTTATGAGAGAGACATGAGTAAAATGTGTGTTACTTGAGCGCGTCATGTCACTATGTCACTATTTAAAGATATGTTAATTACTTAATTCGAGATTTAGAGTCACATTGTGTGTTCAGTGTTTAGGAAAAATGAAAAATAGGTTTGAGTAGATAGGTATATTTAATGTCTAGGAAAATAAAATATTAGTTCTATAAATGAAAAATTATACACTAGCCATTATATCAAACGGTGATTCTTTTTTCAAAAAATTATGAAGTTAAATGCAACACTAAATGTTTTAAATTTTTAATTTGACTCCTGTACATTATTAACGGACGTGCATCATAGGCTTGAACATTAGTTAAGGACCAAAACTGATAAGAGGTACCAAATTTCAAGTATTTATTGTGTAAAAACAGAAGATTGTACACAATCAGCCACAAGTATAATTATTACTCCCTCCGTCCCATTATTATCTTCCCATTTCTTTTTTTCAGGATGTCCCAAAATTTTATTCTTGTTACCTTTTAACTTTTAAGGAATGGTTTGTGTCTTAACATTCTTCCTCATTTTTCTACACGAACCACAATCATACAATTCTGCTTCAATAATAAGTGTGTCAATTCAAAGTGGGAAAATTTTCTTTGGACGGAGGTGGTATAACCAACAAAAATTTGTTAGAGGATACTCATACAGCATACTTACATCATTTCGAGTTACAGAAAGATGAGAGACAGTCCAACCAATTGAATGGAGCTTTCTGCATAGTGACGAGCCCAACTTGTCCTGAACAGTGCCAAATCTGAGCTATGGAGCCAAGAAAAATATATAGAATAAGTAAGCTGTCTTAAATAGTATTGTAAATTCAATTTCTCTGAGGCACCAAAGATAAATGATTTTTAATGCATGCCTTCAGTAAAAGAGAAATGCTTCCTCCTTTTATATTTACTTGCTGATAAGTAACGGAGGAATCCCAGTAGATAATCGTAGTATATTAATGAAGATTTAGTGATGGAATACAGAAAGAAACGAAAGAAAAGGTTGAGACTCTTCGAGTGGTCTCACACTCCCAAATTCCCAGTCCAGATCCCAAAATTCTGCCTGCCTATCTATTCACCACTCACCCTTAGTTTTTCTATTCCTAATGGGCCAGCCCACTTCTATTTAGTTATAAGGCCTAAAACCCTATTATTGACAATATTAAAATTACTTAAGAAGATTCTTTTTTTATTTGTAGTGTCTGGTCCCTAACACTTGCTCTACTAGGCCCTTCATAAAATTTAAAGAATAAAACTGTACGAGTTGTGACAAAATGGGAAAGAGAAGAAAACGCAAAGATACTTGCATCTTTTGATACATTTGCAATTCCCAAACAGGAAAGATGATTAAATAACTAATTAAAAAACTTTCACAGAAAAAAGTGGAGCAAAAAATAAACAGAGGGAGTATATTACTAGTGTTTTTCCATGATTTGCAATGGCCAAAGACTCATTATTTTTTGGTTTGGGAATATGATGGAATAAAGCAAAATGGTCACTAAACTGTATGCGTTTCTTTGTTATGAAGCAGCTGTAGGTCCACGCAATTTTCGATGCGATTTTTACTATGGTCATCCGGAAATAGTCTCTCGGTGCTTTAGAACAGGGGTAAGGCTGTGTACATCTGACCCCCTACGGCCCTACCCCACCTTAGGTGGGAGCCTTTGCGGCACTGGGGTAATGATGATGATGAGTATATTACTAGTGTGGCAAACCATATAATCTAATACTCTAGAGATCATTCTTTTTAAAACCTCTCTGACCCTGATAAACATCCGAGTAGGAAAATTAATGAGAAAAGAATGACATTTTGAAATCTTCGAGAATTCCTTGTGACCACATAAAACTTAAAAGTCAAACCAATACTTGATTAAGCCAAATAGTGGTATAAAATCCAATAATTATGGAAAAGCAACAAAGAAATTATATAAAAGAATCTATGAGAATGATTATGCAATATAAAGAAATTATATAAAAGAATCTATGAGAATGATTATGCAATATGAGGGCTGACTTGCTAAGTATGGTTAGAACTTACAGAATCTCATCACCAACAGCAATTACTGAGGAGGTTAGCATGACTTTCTTGCGCAGATCTTCACTTTCCAAACCATTGCTAAGGGAGGGGAACTTTGTAGATACTGGAGAAGAATACTTCTTCACTCGTCCAGCTCTTTCCAACCTTCCATCTTGGAGTTGATACGCAGGTCTGAAATTTTCTCCATTATTTTCAGAATGGTTGACACAGAGCAATTCGTTGGGTACAGTGTCATGGATGCTCCCAATAGAAGTATAACTGCAACAAAATAAGTGTAATAGAATGTTCAAAATTCCATGATAGATTTAGGAAAGCGTGATTAGAATTTGATGCATGTTTGAGTGTGTATAGACACATACAAAATACACACACATATGAGGGTTGTTCGAGTCAGACGGGCCAATCCCATCAAGCACAATCCGCCTTTGGCCAACTAAAAATTCAAAGGCCTCCATTTTTAAGTCATTAGATGGAGATGTATCTATAGAACCAAAACAGAGTGGATGAAATGGAAGAGTGTGTCGGGTTTCTATGTGATAGATGTATGCCGACTAGATTGAAGGATAAGTTTTATCGGTGTCTGCATTATTGTATGGTATAGAGTGGTGAATAATGAAATGACGTCATATTCAAAAGATAAGAGTGGCTAAGATGCGCATGTTGCATTCGATGTGTGGACATACTAGATAAGACCGCTTGAAGAATGAAACAATAAGACAAAAGGTGGGAGTAGCACCAATCGAAGATAAGATGCGAGTCTTGATTGTGGTGGTTCGGTCATGTGGATAGAAAACTGAGTGATGCACCCGTTAAATGAGTTGAGCTGAGAGGAAAAGAGGCAGGGAGGAGAGGAAGAGGAAGATCCAAATAGATGTGGATTAGAGGAATCAGAACTGATATACTTCTACTTGGATTGGACGAGAGTATGACATTGTAGAGAGCAAAGTGGATGGTGCATATTCGTGTGGAAGATTGATATCTTTTCTCTCTTTTTATTTTAACTTTTTATCGTCTTTATCTTTCTTATGTTCTTATGTCATTTTTATCTTTTATCTTATATTCATCTTTATCCTTAACTTATCCTTTTATCATACCTTATCTTTTTACTTTTCTTATTTTTCTTTTCTTTTTGGCTCCATTTCATGGATCGATTCATGTAAGCCAACCCCAAAATCTTTTGGGAATAAGGTTTGCTTGTTGTATCTTTATCTTATCTTATTTATCTTAACTTATCTTTTTGTCTTTCTTTATCTTTTTTATCTTTCTTATCTATGTCATTCAAGCAAGTTCAATGGCTTATATAAGCCTTATATAAGCCAATAGTCTGCTATTTACCGGACCTTTTTTCTCATTTTGTTTGGAGTTTTTTTTGCCTACTAAAAAAGACTTTTAGTAGTTGTGGCCACACCAAACCTTTCGTTCTTATCGCTTCAGATTCCAATCTATATGGTGGTACAAAGTAAACCTCTTCCATTTAAGCAAGCACTAACCTAACCTTTCATAATTTGTGAATGGGGGCTCTTTAGCTCCGATTTCATGTGCCGATTCATGTTAGCCAACAAAAAAATCTTATAGGACTAAGGCTTGGATGTTATTGTTGTTGTTATAGCATTAATTATTAATTTTAACTATTGGATCTTTAATTTGAGCAAAGACAGACACTAGAAGCATATTTTTTCACCTGTAGACTTTATCTAACGATTAAAGTCAATTCATGATTAAAAATGGTGTTCTCTTAGTAAAATTTATAGCTTTATAGCTAGACAGAGATACATGCACAACAAATTACTCAAATGGAAGTTGGGATCAAAATATTTTATGGGGCAACAAAATATTGGTTGTTGTTATACTCCCTTTGTCCGCAAATGATTTGCAAAGTCAACTTTTCTTGATGAACACAATTTTTCTTTTTTACTATTTAGCATATAAATTTTGTATTGTATTCTAAATTGGATTTTGCAACTTTATAGAATTTTCAATGTAATTAACTAATATGTAATGTTTAATTATTAAAATTGATTTAATTATCTGCATTTGATTTAACTTTATCGACAGTCAACCTTAACCTTAAAAACTGCAAATTGCATTTCAATTTGGGACGGAGGAAGTATAAAGTATTCATATATGAAGGTTTCACTACATAGGGTCCGGGTAAAAAATGCAAAGAGAAAAAGTGGAATTACATTGATGTCAAAGAGAAAAAAATGCATTTTTGTCAAAGCATGGTTGCACTTCTAGCATCAGCATTTGCACTTTTCATTGGTGACAGAAGTTGCACTTAGTTATAATTCTGCCACCACGTTTTCCATTCATTTTTTCTTGATTTTTTATCCCTTAAAATTACACTCTAATGCACCATATCCATTTTAAATTTTTACCTAAGAGATACTTTTTGGTTCATCTTAAATCTTACTCCCTCCGTCCCCAAAAAATTCTTCTCATTTCCCTTTTTGGAAAGTATTGTGTAGCTAACATTCATTTACCTTTTTCTTACTCAACCACAACCACACATTTCCACTTTATTCCCACTTTCTTAAACTCCGATCCAAGTCAAACCGGGAAGAATTTTATGGGACAGAGGGAGTATATTTGTAAGGTGCGGTTCACATAAAAATGAAATTTTGACTTTCAGTGTCTCACAATTCACTTTTGCCTCTTTACATTGCACTTATTTGCAATGACCATAAATACAAAAAATGCCACTGTGTTTCACTTCATTTTTTCAGTATTTTTGACACTTAGAGCCATTAGATCCCATATCTAAGGCACTACATTGATTCTCATTTTTCAAATGAAGTCATCTTCTTAAATGATACGAATTATATACTACCTCCGCCCCCTAAGATTGGGACAAGAAGAGGTAGTGCACACGTGCGGTTTTTAAGAAAAAGTAGAGTTATGGGGTTGGTATTGAATTGATAAAGTATGAATGAAGTAAAAATGAATTAGAACCACACGACATTACCAAATATAGTATGTGTGAAATGTATGATAAACTAGATTTCTTGAAAAAACTGCAACCTTATTAGGCGATACTACAATCACAAATTTGCAATAAGTTTACGTTCTTTCATGTTGGACGTTAGCCAATAGAGCTGCTGAATACATATGATACCACTAATCTTTATTGATCTCAAAGGCATTGTAATCATTTCTTAGGCATCCTAAATTATGATGCCATTAGTTATCCCTATCTGGTTTAATTTGCCTCTTTCAATAAATTATGGGTCATCCGAAAACAGCATCTTTGTGCTATAGTACAGGGGTAAGACTAGGGGTAAGACTGCGTACATCCGACCCCCACCTTACACCACTGTAGGTGGGACTTGGGAGCCTTTGCGGCACTGGGGTAAATGATGATGATATATATATACGTATGTGTGTAACATCAATATACCCTAATTCCAATCTGAGGAAGGAAAAAATATTCACCCTTGGTCATAAAGGCTGCAATATTGAACTTTGCAAGTCAAAAGGAACGCCCATACATCTCTGCCAAATCAGGATGAACACATATTAGTTCTCAAGAATCAAAATAAAAAACTCTTGAAATCTACCATGAGATGGAAAAACAGTACTGAAATAAGCCGAGGCAAAAAACAAATTGTAAGAGAGGATAAGGTGCTTTAAAGTGTCTTATGGGTCTCATTATTTTCATATAATCCAAACAGGTTGCAATAATATGGAGGCTATCCAAGATCCAAATAAGGACAAGTGGAGAATGGATATTAATAAATCATTCTTTCACACATGAAATGTTTTGTGCAATTTCTGAAATAATTGAACAGAGAAAGTATGAGGAAATTTTAACCAACCTGAACTCATGTTAATACAATTTCCAGATGCAAACTTAGTTTCACACAGAAGTTATACAAAGTTATTAATCAAGATAGAGCATTTCACAGAACTACTTTTTCTTATGTGCCAGAACATTTCCTTCTCATCATCGTCATCAACATCGTAATCCCCACTAGGTGGGGGGTTAGTGGCATGAAATTCATACAACCACACTCCAAACCGTATTCCCAAAAGATTTTGAGGTCGGCTAACATGAATTGGTTCGTGATATCGGAACCAAATAGAAAAGAAAGATAAGAAAAATATAAAAGACAAGGTAAGATAGAAAAAGATAAGATAAAGATAACATAAAATAACATAAGAAGGATAAAAATAACATAAGAAAGATCAAAAAAATACAAAGATAATAGAGAGAGAGACTATACATCAATCCTCCACGAGAATATTTGCCCTCCACTTTGCTCTCTGATAGAGACTATCTAGGTTTACAAAAGATTTACAGAAATCTATGAAGAATCAATCTGAAATTTTATTGAGATGAACCAGTACAGTAATGGTAACAAGAACTGGCCGAAGCCCCCCAAAAGAAAGAGATACTCTCGATCTTCCCAAGTCCCAAAGACAAAGTCCAAAAACAGCCTCCTAAACTCCTCCCAGCTCTCTTCTATTTATACTAACTAATACACTTATTGGTTTATACTCTAATAGGCCTGGTCCTTTATTATTATTATTATTATTGGGTGATAGGACACCGCCACAATTTTCTTCTTTTCTTTCATCCTAGCACCTCTCCCTTTCCAATACTGGATGGATTTCTGGATTCTTAGCTCGGCTGCTTCCATCTTCTTCCCTATGCCTTTCAAAACAGATTTACACCGCTCGGCTGCTTCCATCTTCTTCCCTATGCCTTTCAAAACAGATTTACACCACTGCCAGGACATTTTGTGCAGAAATTTGACTCTTTCCGAGTCCTTGGAGGTTAGGGCCCAGCCATCTGCAACACCGAGTACATCAACTTCCTGCTCTTGAACATTTCCTTCTGAAATATCGATATATAACCCATGAGATTTCAGTAATTTTCCTTCTCCTTTAGTATTTATCATCCCCTTCATCTTCTTGTCAGTTTTCAGTTCTCTTAATAAGGGATCTCCGTGTATATTTGCCTTCTGCCCATGTACCTCCCATTGGATGGTCTGATTCTGAAATCTGAAAGTTAACTGCCATATCTCCCAGGCCAGCTAACCAATCCATTCCCAGCATGACATCAACTCCACCCAATTGCAGAATGTAGAATTTCTGCAGAATTTCGTTTCCTTGTACATCCACTGTCAACTCATCACACCTACCATGGTTGGAAAGGCCCTTCAGTCTAGTCGAAGGGCCTTGATCGCATAGAAATCCTAATGCAATCTTCCATTTCGTCCACTTTGCTCTTATTCTATGGGATACATTTCCATCTAGTTCATTGTCCTTTTGAATTATGCAGCCCGAGTCACGGAACATATCACAAATTGGTATCTCCTTGTCATCAAGGGTAATCCTATTATTATTACTCCTTCTACCTCCACCAAACCTGCACTACATATACTCAGTTTTGCTTTGACTCAATCTGAAACTGATGAAAACAGAAAAATAAAAATCAACGGAATAAACATGTTGCCCATATAATCGACGATAGAAATCGTAGCCCAGAACCAAAAGGCTAAACTCCAACTTCATTCATAGATAAGAAAGAATGAACCCTAACAAGGGTTATAAATAGCCTTCTAATAAGAGACTCAACAAAAATCATAATCGAGCAGAAATTAATTAAACCCTAATTAAGCCCAAATTACTCTATTAAATACACTACTCATAATAGACCAAAACCAGAAAACATAACATAAACTTTATAATAATAAATAAAACTATAATCCCAGCCCACAACCAGCCCATGGACGTGGGCCCAAGCCCGTTCCCGTCCCTTGATCTCCCTACTCTCTATCAATCCACCCCTCTTGAAACAACCTTGTTGTGCTGGTTCAAATCCGGAAACCGGCTGAGTGGCTGACATTAATCTCTGGGAGCTGCCAAGTATCTTTAGGGAAGTTGTCACTCGATCTTTTAAGCCCGTTCATGAAATACCCCAAATAATGATCGTTACATAGCCTTGGGACCTGACTTGTTACTTGAACAAAAAATGAGAGGTACTCCTCCATAGTCCTTGTCTGCTTGACTCCGAACAACCGTTTAAAGCGATTGCCCTTAAACTGTGAGTCAAAACGAGCCATCAACGCCTCTGTAAGCTCATCTCATGACATGCCCGGCTTTCGTGCTCATAACCAAGTCAGCCAGTATACCGTTGACCCTTCCATCGTAACAAAAGTGGTTGTCACCCTCTTTCCCGGCGGAGTACAGTTGAGTTCGAACGGTTGCTTAGCTCTAACAACCAAGTCGATCGGGTCTTCTCCGTCAAACGAGGGCAGCATCGTTAGAGAGGTGATGCACAGTTTAGTTCGGCAAAAGGATGCCGCTACCGCATCGAGTGAAGCCATCGCCGATGAATGCTCCTCCACCGCTGGCGGCGCGAGAGCCTTCATGAGTGCATCCAAGGAGGCTGCAATCTCCGCCATTTGGATTCCTTCCGCATCCACACGTCCAGTTTGTGGTTCGTCAAAACCTGTTCAGCCTCAATCTTTGACAAACATTCAGTGATTGATCTTGTCATTCCGGCAGGACGGGGTCCGGCATATCAAACCAATTGATGAAAACAGAAAAATAAAAATCAACGGAATAAATCTGTTGTCGAGATAATCAACGATAGAAATCGTTGCCCAAAGCCATAAGGCTAAACTCCAATTTCATTCATAGATAAGCAAGAACGAACCCAAACAAGGGGTATAAAAAGCCTTCTAGAGTTCTAGTAAGAGACCCAACAGAAACCTTATTCGAGCCGAAATTAATTAAACCCTAATTAAGCCCAAATTACTCTACTAAATACACTACTAATAATGGGCCGAAGCCCGTTACCGCCCCTTGATCTCCTTGCTCTCTATCAGAAACCTTTGGTCTTCAATGTTTGTCGTCATACTTCTGACTTTATTTTAGCACCTGATTGTGTCTCATCAATCAATACAATATCATCAGAAAACATCATGCACTACGGTGTATCTTCTTGAATTGACTTCGTAAGTTCATATATGACTATAGCAAATAAGAAAGGATTTGTAGGCATGTAGCCTATCCTTGGTGCACTCCGATAATAATGGGAACTCTGGAATCTTTCATATACTAGTACGGACACTTGTGGTATGAGCCTCATACATATCCATGATGATGTTGATATACTTGTGTGATATGCATTTTCTTGTTAAGGCCCACCAAAAGACTTCTCGATGTACTTATGAGTTATCATATGCCTTTTCTAAGTCACTGAACACCAAATGCAAATCATTTTTAGTATTTCTAATCTCTATACTTCTGCACAACTTGTCTAAGAAGGTGAATTGCCTCAGTTGTTGAGCACTCAAACATAAAACCAAATTGATTCTCTGAAATTTTCACACTTCTTCGGAGTTTTTGTTCAATCACTTGCTACCAAAGTTTCTTGGTGTCACTCATAAGCTTAATCCCTCTATAGTTGGCACATTCTTGACATCACCCTTATTCTTACATAGGGGAATAAAAGTACTCTTCCACCAACTTATTGACATTTTGTTGTTTCTACATAATCTTGTTCAAGGAACATGTTAACCACTCGATGCCTCTATCTCCCAAACTTCTTCTGGTCTTAATCGATATGTCATCTGGACTCACTACCTTTTTTCGGCCATCTTTCTCAAAAGTCTCTTTAACTTTTGTCATCTAGATCTTGCACTTATTCCCATTGAACAAGGTTTTAAAGTATGACCCCCAACTCTCTTTCATTTCATCATACTTTATTAGTACCCTTTAGTCAACATCATTCACACACTTAACTTTTTCAATATCTTGAATCCTACGATCACAAAAGTATGTGGATATCTTTTCTTTTTCTCCTTCTCCAGAGTACAATTTTACATAAAACTCCTTGTACTCCTCTGTTTTCTTCGCTCCAATTTTTGTCCAACTTT
Organism: Cuscuta epithymum; assembly: GCA_945859915.1. Taxonomy (NCBI): domain Eukaryota; kingdom Viridiplantae; phylum Streptophyta; class Magnoliopsida; order Solanales; family Convolvulaceae; genus Cuscuta; species Cuscuta epithymum. The sequence goes on from CAMAPF010000098.1 coordinate 100,639, forward strand.
TTGTAGTACTTCGTATTCCTTATGTCTTGTTTCACCTCATCATTCCACCAAGATGTATCGTTTTTTATTACAGACGTCCTTTAGATTCTCCAAGTATCTCTTTCGCCATTTTATTAATATAATCACACAATACCCACATGTGTGTCATTATTGATACAACATACATCTTCTCTGAGCATTTTGTGAGCAAAGCTTTGTTAGAGATCCCCTCGAGCCTCCACACGTTATCTTTGGCTCAACTTGTTGTTTAACCTGCCTTCTATGCTTCTTAATTCATTGTCGCATGAAATTCATGGCACTAATTAATTTTTCTAAAATTAGTTAACAAGATTAAAAAATCATGAAAAAATGTCATGTTTTACGCCTTATGTCCTTAATGTCATAACCTTCTTACACACTCCTAACAAAAGAAATATAATGACAAGAAATTCTAAACTCATCAACATTACAGGTGATAGGTTATTTCCACATACATGGAAAAGATCATGACGTTGTGGTCTATGATGGAGCTGAGATAGTTGTTGTTGTAATGCTCATTACAAGAAGATAAATAATGTAAAAGAACATGCAAATTATATTTCACAAAATATATTTTCCTTTGCAAATTGTGGTTAGCTATCCATTTAAGTAATTCCTTTATAGAAATTTCAAATTAATAGCTCAAACAACACTCATATACCCATACACCCTTCTCAGGCATCTCTTTAAATGCATGGAGAGCTTATATAAGGAATATAAAAGCATACCTATATGACCAATCCAAAATTGGGTTCACCCTCATGAAGGATGGCCAGCCAGGTGAGCTAGGAGAGAATTGCTCTTGACCTACCTGAAAGGACTCAAAGAAGAATCAGTAGAAAGCAGCATAGCATATCAACACAACTTGCCAATAAATCTTATCCTTTTCCTTGAAAAACTACAGATAACTGAGCAGATATAGATCTAGAAGGAACTAATGTACCGCAGTAGGATCACCAATTCGAACACCGAGAAAAATAGCTTTAATTGGGTTAGCTTTGAGCAGAGACTCCAAACCAGATTTGAAGTCAAGTCGAATAATATCCATTCGCAAATTGTAACTGTTTGTAAATGAAAGGATCATGTTAAGGAAATTTCATCTGTTATGAGATAGTCAACAAATCAATCTTAATTACAACAGTAGAAATGGATGATATCAATAGCATCATAGCCTTAACCCCACATACATTTCAGCAATTTCATAGGTAAATGAGTTTATTTCTGGAAAGGCGGATGAGCTCTCAAAATATATTGTCCGTAATGGAAATTGCACTTCACCATAACCAATGTCCCCATTAGAGTGACACTTCTCACTTTCATGCAAGTAATAGCCCGCCCTGAGTAGGTGAAACAAAACCTACATGAAAATGATAAGAGAAAATATTTTATATATATGTATACGTGTTGAGTTTGACTTGTTTGCAAACGTGTTGAGTTTGACTAAAACAACATGCTTGTGAAGAACATACAGTAGAATCCTTCCCTCCATTGAAGCTCAATGCAACTTCTTCTACACTGTTCAGATTGCCAAAAAATAAGAACTTGCAAGCATTATATCATCAGAAGCTATAGATGAACATAATAATTTCTGAACTGAGTCACTGGGTGAAAGTGTAGATCATAAGTATAATATTTGTCAACAACAAAAAAGGTAAAGTATATGATACTTTTTTAGAAGTATAGTAAATAACATAACAGAAGAGCCAATCCATCCATATAGATCTTAAGAAATGAAGCTTACGAATATAGTGCAAGAGCTCTTTTAATCACATAAATAGAATTGTTATACTTGGTCTTCAGCCTTCGATCATCGCATTCTTTGATTGCTTGATCAATTTCCATGTCTTTTGGTCGACAAATTGAACCCTATCATAGTGCACAAAATTAGTCAACAATTTTGTGGAGATCAATGCCCCTGAACTAATCTCATGCCGAAAAGGGGAAAACAATAAACATATAAACATGAAATAGTGCTTGACGCATCGCGCTTACTGAAAAAGTACAGATTAAACAAAAGACCAGAAGCAGATGAACAGAAAACTAAGAAAATGGGTTGATTTGGCATGTAAAACACAAACAATATTGATTAATTGATGTGCACAAGTAAATTAAAGACAGGATAAATATGTGAAGGCTAAGTTGTTTAGAACCAAAAAATCCACCTGACGTTGATGGGGGCTGGCTGAAGAGCAGCAGCGAAGAATTTGACGGCTGCAAAATGTATTCTTTTTATCTCTTCCTTACTGTACTACGTACGACACACTTACACACATGAGGAGATGAGCGAGGGGATGGGAGTATACGGAGTATGCTTCGAGATATACGGTGGATCAGCGTTTGATGTTTCAAATCTCACTCAAATCTTCCGTGCCTTGCCTAATTTTGGACCCTCCCCCGTTTTCCCTGTTCTCTACGGTGGTGTGTATATAGTAAATCCCACGTATATTCCTTTTCAAATATGAAATGAATATTTGTATTTGTATTTGTTTTATTTTTTCGCATATGAATTTGAATTCAAATATGAAATGAATATTAATTTTGATTTGTATTTGTATTTGTTTAAAAATATGAATAATTAACAAATCATATACGAATATCGAATCGATTTGAACATAGGTTAAAAATTAGCCAAATAACACTTCAAAATAACTTTTCTTATATTTCGTATTTTTTATGTTGTGAATGCATGTTATGGCTTAATGAAGTATGTGTTTTTAGAATTTAAATTTAATGGATCAATGCATTTTTAGATGATGCACAATAAAGTGAATTAATTTTATGATTAATAAATATAAATTTATTTCAAACTTTTTGAAATAAACACTAACACACATGTATAAAAAATTATACTTATAATGTGTGAAATAAGTTGATAATTGTATATATCAAAGTCAAACAACTCCGATTTTATTCTTTAAATCGAATACATAATTATTTGTATTGTATTCGAAAGACATTTAAACCAAAAAATGAATTGTATTCGTATTTATATTATGGATTATTACAAATGGGCTTGGAATCTGTATGCAAAAATGTATATATGGGTTACACTTTGAGGATATTTCTATCTTTTAAAAGTTATTATAGTGTTATTACTATTATTATTAATATTGATATTAATATTATCATTGTTATTAATCGAATATATAATTGATTAATATTCTAATTGAATACAACTGATGAGCATAGAAGGTCATGAAACCCAAGAAGATATTGTTCGTTAAACTAAACATTTAATGTAAAACTCATGTTTTATCCTTGGTGGTCTTTTGCTTTTTCTTGTTGATTGTTGAACTCTTGAGGACTTGGAACTGTTAAACATTTGACTTTACTCGAGGACGAGTAAAGAAGCTAAGTGTGGGGGAGTTGATATTCATGTAATTTCCGATTGTATGTTTGTATTTTTAACTAGTTTTTATTAGTTCTAGTTGTGGAAATTACACATACAAGATCTATTTAGATCTACTTACCAATGGGTACCTACTTTTCGCACATTTCAAATGGAATATCAAATTGAATCGGGTCCCCACAAAGTTTTTGGTGTAATACTTCATTTTCATTTTTATTTGTAATTTAGTTAGATTAGGATTTTTCTGAGCTAAACAGGTCAAAGATCATCCAAGGGATCAGGATTGGACCTTAAAAGATCAAGGAAAGTGCAAGGAGGCAAGAAAGATTTCGATTTGGAAAAAATACTCATGTACCCGGTCGGGTATTGCCTATACCCGATCGGGTAATTGCTTGATTCGACTGTCCAAATCAAATCCGAAGACAAATGATCGTGGGAGCAAATTTTCATAAAGATTTGTCACATACCCGATCGGGTATATACCCTTACCCGATCGGGTATGCCCAGAAAAGTGACTTTCTGGGCAATTTCCTAAGATACCCGGTCGGGTATCCTATATACCCGGTCGGGTATCAGACCCTGCAGCTCCCAAAAGCCTATAAATACACCCCTTTCCTTCCCAATAAAATCACAAATTCACATATACTATTTAGCTCAGTTTAGATTAGTGTTTTCTTTATACTTTCTTCATGTTTAGTCTCCAAATGATGAGCTAAACTCTTCCATCTTGGTTTTGCTACTTTGAAGCTTAATGAATTTGTAAGTTGTGAGTTATCTTCTTTAATCTTCTTCCTTGAATATTAATTCTTCCTTTAAATACTATTTCTATATCAATGTTGGGGAGTGTTACTAAGATGACAATTAGTTAACATCTTGACATTAGTTATAGTAATAGCTATTTCTTCCTCTATGTTAATATTGGGAAGTGTTACTAAGATGACAATTAGTTAACATCTTGATATTAACTATAGTAGGGGTCATCTTCTTTAATATTCTTCCTTGAGTATTAATTAATTCTTATTCATATTTCATATTAATATTTTGAACATTACTTAAAGGATCAACTAGTTTTGTTTCATATATTAATTATTACTTGAATCGGTCGATTAATACGCTTGTTATTATTTTTATTTTTTTACACAAAAGTAATTTATTAAATAAAAAGGAAGTTACAGAAAGTAGGAGGACCAAACCAATGCCTCCTCCCAGAGTTATAGAATTACATAAGGGAATCCAATAGCATCAAATTTCAAGATATTCGTGAAATGAGTAGTTTGTGAGTTGTTTCCTTTACTGATATACTGAGCTGCCCGGTTGATATACTGAGCTGCCCGGTTGACTGCTTTGTTAATGACCTCGAGGGGAATGGATTGCCGATTCAAGATCCTCCTAATGCGAGTAATAGTGTATATATCATCCCAATAACCAACACAGTGCGTCTTAATTGCTCGACCGGCCTTCTTGTCATCAATTTGAATGGAATCAATCACCCACCGATTATCACTGCAAAATATTAAGGCATAAAGGATGCAAGTAATGATAGCATGTTGGGGAGATTTAGCCATTGTCCTATGGCAATCATGACCAATAAGATCGCCCTTATGATTCCTAACAAGGAAGGCCGTACTATGAGAAAGACTAGTTTGGGTAGTAGCCAAATTAATGGTGATTCTATTCTCGATCGGAGGCTTCCATTTAATAGTGTTGGGTCTAACAAGGCTGAGGTCTTTGGTGGGCTTGTGATTGTGGGAGTAAGCAAGGATATCTCTTTTAATTGCTAAGATAGCCTCAGAATGCGAAATGATTTTGTCTTGGAATAAATTGGCATTCCTCATTTTCCAAAGGTTCCAAAGAATTATAGCATAGTTGATAAAGTTATCCTTTTTGGTCCAACTAATGATACAATCCTTAAAATTGCCATCCGAGCCACCGATATTAATATTAAAATGGGACCAGATTGGGCTATTGTAGCCACATTCCATGAAATGACTAATAGTATCGGGGTGGTTGCAGCTAGGACATTTAAAGGGGCCATGAAAACCAAATTTAGTTAATGTATCAGAACTGATAACTAACCCATTTAAAATCCGCCAAAGGAAAAAAGATATTTTTTTGGAATCGGCTTATGCCAAATGATATCCAGGCCTTTATTTTTGGGGCGTTTAGCCCGAATGTCATCATAGGCCAATTTGAATTTAAAGTTCCCACTTGGGGAGCTTTTCCACACAATCACATCAGCCTCATTAGTAAAAGTAGGGACATTGAGTAACAAAGTGTCACGAACCGATTGGGGAAGATTTCCCACATGCACAGTAAGGTTGTTGTAGGCATTCCTTATGGAGAGGTTAGGGTCATAGTCAGTGTCCGGGATCAGGGAGTGCAGCGATCCTAAGGGACTCCAGTTGGAATCCCAGAAGGAGTTGCTCCCATCATGCACATGGAATTCTTTAACAGAGCACATGGAATTCCAAAAATAAGAGTGGTGAGAATGACGAAGAGCATTAAAAAGCTCGGCCCAAATGTTATTGTTAGCATCCACTTTCCACCAGAGTTTCAGAAAAAAACAACGTTGGACCTCATCAAGCCTGCGAAAAACAAGACCATTTTCGTTAGTAGGGAAGGAGCATTTATCCCAAGACCTCCATATGTGCTTAGTGGTAACATTATTTTTGTCCCACAGAAAATTAATACAACGCTGCTCAATATCTTTTAAAATGCTTTTAGGCACATTGGAGGAGGCCATGGGATACAAGGGGATGGTAGATAAGACATGTTTAATGAGAATGATTCTGCCAGCCGGGGAGAGGAGCTTATGCTTCCACCCTGAGAGTCTAAGGTCAATTTTGTGAAGGTGGTGCAGAAAATAAGATTTCTTAACCCGCCTACGAAGATATTAACTCCCAGATACTTAAAAGGAAAGGAGCCCCTGTTCATACGAGAGATGGATTTAATCATGGCACAAGTTCGTGTAGGAGTATTAGGGGCAGTATAAAAACAACTCTTACTGGAGTTGATCTTCTGGCCTGCACACTCCTCATACCGATTGAGTAAATTGAAGACTTTATTAAGGGTTCTTTTATTGCCATTCAAAAAAATAATGAGATCATCAGCATAAGATAAGTGAGAGACAATATGCAAACCAATGTGAGTGTGGTAAGGTTTGCAGCCCCCAGTCTTAAAAAGGTGGTTGAGGTTTCTAGAGAGAACCTCAGAAACAATAATGAACAGAAGGGGGGACAGGGGGTCCACTTGTTTGACCCCACAGGATGGGTTGAAAAACCACAAGGGGGTGCCATTGATCAGAATAGAAAACTAAGTGCTTCTAAGGTTATTCATAATCAGATTTGTAAAATGAGGATGGAAACCCAGTTTAGTGAGGACAGAACAAAGAAAAGGCCAAGATATTCTGTCAAAAGCTTTCATCATATCAATTTTGAAAAGGACATTATGGCCATTGATTTTATGAGGAAGGCAATTGGTTAATTCTTTCATAGCAAAGATAGTATCAGAAATTTCTTTACCTTTTTGAAAAGTGCTCTGCTCCAAAGAAATAATTTTGGGTAGAAAAGGGGTAAGCCGATTAGTTAAGATTCTGGTGAAAATTTTATTTATAAAGTTGCTTAAACTAATCGGCCTAAAATTTTGAAAGGAGGCAGGTTGAAAATCTTTAGGAATAAGAGTAATGAAGGTGTGTCCCACACTTTTAGGTATGGGTACACCACAAAAAAATCCCCTGACAGCATTAAGCAGATCAAATTTAACAATATCAAAGCAAGTATGATAGAAAGTACCATCGAAACCATCAGGGCCAGATGCACTATTTTTATTCAATCCAAAATCCGCCTCTTTAAGATCGGGCATATTAATCGGGGCAAGAAGAGTATTATTATCCTCTTCCGAAATGCATATGGGGACCTGTTCCAGAATATTAGCCACAGAGGAAGGGGGGATCCATCTCATGAGTTAACGGCTAAGGTCCCAATCTGGCCAGGGGAATCAACCCAGTTACCAGTAGGATCCTTGATTCTATGAATAGAGAGTCTGAGATGTTTGGCCTTAACATAGGAATGGAAGAATTTGGTATTAGCATCACCCTTCTGGATCCATTTGACTTTAGCTTTTTGTTTAATTTGTAAAAAGTAGTGACATCTTTTTGCTTTAAGATATACGTGGAGTGGGCCTTTTGATAAGCAAACAGGTTTTCAGGATTATCCTGGGAAAAAAGAATGCTTTCTTTATCATTGAGATCAGCCTCAGCCTCCCGCAGGTTTTGAAAGATGTTGCCAAAAGAGCTAGAATTCCATTTTTTTAAAACCTTTTTAAGCCTTTTGAGTTTTTCAGAAAACAAAAACATCCCATACCCAACACTGGGTTCAACCCAGGATTGATTGACAATGGTTAAAAAGTCTTTATGGTTACACCACATCTGTTGGAACCTGAAACCAGAGTGAGGGGTGGAGTAGGTGTGTTTAATTTGAAAAAGGAGAGGAGTATGATCAGAGAGAAACATAGGAATTCTGGTACAGGAAAGGGAAATATCAGCGAATAACAAAGGTTGATTAATAAGAACTCTTTTTTAAAAACAGTGCCCCCCTTTCTCCTTCCCATCCAAGTGTAATTCCCCCCTATGAGAGGGAGATCAGAGAGGTCATTGGTATTAATAAAAGAATTGATGTCATCAATAGAGGCTTTATAAGGGATGGATTTACCAGTGTACTCAGTTATACTTCTTATAGTATTGAAATCACCTGCCAAGAACCAGGGCTTTGTGCCGAGGTTACTGTGAAAGGTGGTGAGTTCTAACCAGAGGTTCTTCCTGTTGTTTCTGTCAGAGCTAGCGTAGACCAAAGAAGCAAAAAGAGGGTATTGGAGGGAATTGATAGTAATCTTCAAATGAATGCACTGTTCATGTTCAGAGAGGATAGAGAGGTTGATGTTGTCGGTCCAGAAAAGCCAAATTTTGTTGAGAAAATGGTGATGATTGTGTTGAAAGTTAATACGCTTGTTATTAATTCGGTCCTTTCACGGTAGTAAACTTGGGTTATTAATGTATGCGTTTCATGGTTAATAAACCAAGGGGAATTAAATATATTGATTAAACCAATAAACCGCTTGTGTTGAGGTTATCAATCTCAATCGTTTTCATCTTGATTTTATTGCCACTATCGAGTGAATATACGGCGCGTGTTCTATATTAACTCGGTAGTAAGTTTTATTAATGAACGCGTTTCGTTATTAATAACTACCCTCGATGAATTGGATATACTCCTCGATTGAGTATTCGAGAGGAAGATAGTTAAAGATATAACCGGGATCGACGAACATTTCATTAAGTGGATAAAAGCAAAACCAAGTCTCCTTCTCATTAATTAAACCACATAACTCGTTCATCTTTGTGTTTTAATATTCTTATGAAGCAGATATCACGTTGCTCATTGTTGGACTCCTAATACTCAAAAGAATAGGCGTGATACTCACCAAAATTCAAAATTGCATTAATGCTCATTTAAGAGAAGTCGTGAATTTCACCAAGATTACGAAATTGCCACTGGATGTATAGTGCAAGCTGTATAACGGGTTGTACGGTATAAAACTCATTCTTAGAATAGGATTTCTATACTCCTATTAAAAGTATAAAACTTTCAGGATTATAAGTAAATGATCATAATTTAGTAGAATGATAAGACTACTTATGTTTTATTCTTAGAATAGGATTTTTAGTCCTATTAAAAGCATACATCTTTCCCATAAGTAAATAAGTCATATTTTAAGAGAAAAACAATGACGAGTCTACTCATGAACTTTGTTCGTGTTTAATTCTATTTATGGAATTTTCTCATACCATAGTAAATGAGATTGTTCCTAAAATATTACTCCGTACTAGAATGAGATTTATAGGAAAAAATGCGATAAAGTGATTACTAATACACTTTTATAGTCAAATTAATGTAAAATGTGAATATAATTGTAGTCATGTATCAAACGTAGACAAAGTAAACGATGTGGACTAAATGTGAAAGTGACATCAAACTCGTAGGATCAAAAAGTGAAATTTATTTAACTAAAAATTATTAAATCACATTTGGTCTATTATCTTTATTTTGGGGTTTTAATAGGATTTTTTTATTGAAATACCCCAAGTACGTCGTACAAATGAAAGGGCAGTATGCACATTACATGTGGCTTTAACAAAGACATACTCCCTCTCTTCTTAAAAGATTGTCCATATTGAATTTTTTGTTTAATGACGACAAAGTTTGTACAATGAGTTTAATTATTACAATTGTGTGTAATTTATAATTTTTATACTTGTGAAAGCATTTTGATAAAATAATTTTTATATTATTTTTCATATTTATTTATAACACTTGTTTAACTATGTCATGCATGACGTCACACATTGAGTATTTTTAGAAACTATAGCTGAGATGATGAAATATTTATTTAAAACACTTATTTAATTACGTCTTGCATAATTACGAACTTCCTCTTAGGGCATAGCCGCCGCTAGGTTATTTCCGATTTCGATCTTTCTTGATCGAAGTTCGGTCAGTGTTTCCCTAGCGAGATCTCTCGCGTAGGGTTTTTACTTCGCCGTCCTGGTGCGACGTTTCTTTCAATCGACGCAGCTCTGCGCCGGATTGTCGTGGTTTGGACGTAGCTCGGGATGGATGATCGTGACAACGAGAAGATGGTGGAAGAAGTGAGAGAGATACGTAGGGATGATCGGGACATGGTTATCATGGAGAGACTGAACGTTCCATTCGATGACATGAATTTGCGTCATATGACGGGTACGCCACTGAAAGGGGGTATCAATCGAGCGACGGTCCGACCTCCGCCTGAACCACCACCATGGGTTGTACGAGGTGCTAGAGTCCGTGAAAGTTTTCCTAGTAATTTTTATCTGTTTGTCAATTATTTTCTTGTGTTCATCTTTGTTGTTGGTTTTGACAATTTGTTTGAGTTTTTAGCCTCTCTTTATGTCATTGGGTATGGTTGGATCCATGGGAACATGTTTGGCTGTGTCAAGCCCACTACATGGTTAACAATTCGTGTTGATCTTTCGGGGGTGACTGTCTCAAAGTCTCACCATAGGGTTACAGTCGTAGTTGTTGGAGTTTTAGTTGGTGTCAGTTTTATTTTCCCTTTGCTTGATGTAATGATCCTGAATCTTTTGATATGAATAGAGGTCTGTTTTGATGATAAAAAAAAATTACGTCTTGCATGATATCATGCATTGACTAACTAGAAACATAATTATATACTTCAAATATTACATTCTAAAAAGTACGTAGTACGAAGTATTAAATAGCGAAACACCTTTTGTTACCTATCTCCAAAACATAAAGTGGTGTAAGTTAGGAAGACGAATAAAAAACATTACAATGTGCATGCCAAATTTGACTTTATTAGTTAACTAAAGTAAAATATATGCATGTGTAATGCTCAGTCAAATATCAATTTAAGATAAAAAAGAATTGTCTTGAATAGTAGTAAAAAATATTTGTAAATTCTAAAATAAGTTTTTCATATTTTTATTCTGTAAATATAAGTAATTAATTTTATGTTTTGGCATTACAAAACTTTGAGTATGACAATATTTTCCAAATTTATCAGTAATTACTACTATTTAGAAAATAAAAATATGACTTTAGTCATAAACAATATCTCATTTAAGATGTATAGCTAAATAACAGGTAACAGTATAATAGTTCCGATCCATGCATTCAACGCGTTCCGACTAGATCCTCCTCTGCACAAAGGGTCCTTATCCCATTTTCACTTAGGGAAAATGGAAACTAATAATCCAACCTTTTAGCAGTCTTCTTACAATAGTCCCACCTTTTGATTATTCATGAATAATCCAACCTTTGCACCTCATCTTCATTCACTGGTCCCTGACCGGTTGATGACCTGCTATTCCAAGTTATTTTCTTATCTTTGCAAAATATTATCTTTGTGAAAGGTGAGATTTATGGTATAATGGTTTGCAAAGATAAGAAAATAACTTGGAATAGTAGGTCATCAACCGGTCAGGGACCAGTGAATGAAGATGGGGTGTAAAGGTTGGATTATTCATGAATAGTCAAAAGGTGGGACTATTGTAAGAAGACCGCTAAAAGGTTGGATTATTAATTTCCATTTTCCCTTTCACTTATTGTTTTTTGAGAAAAGGGGCAAATAAGCCACACACTAACAAAAAAGGTCAAATAAGTTTATAAGTCCTTATATAGGAGGCTCTGTCCGGCCGTCGCCATTTGGGGCAGTTCCTGGTGGAATTTTTTGACTTTTAAGCAATTTGTTTCCAGCTACATACTTTAGCATGTGTCAATACTTGGGTTTCATATTACTTTTATAACTTGTTGCTATTACAACTGGAGTTCAAGCCGAATGCGCTTGATGATAACAATTTCTGGAGAGATGAATGAACTTATATTTAGGTGCAGAATCACATTCCTATCTTGTGGTTTACTCACATCATATGTTATTTTAATAGTTCACGTATATAATATTGGACATTTAGTCTAACGCGCGTGCAAAAAAACTAGATATACGTTTGATTATCGGCCCAAAAATAATTCTCAGCCCAGCCAAAGTCTAATCCAAAGTGTCCAGCTATTCCACTAATCCACTCACCTGCGGCCTCCTGAAGTCCTTATGCGAAGATTGAAGAACGGAGGTCGAAGAGGAGCCTGGCAGCCTGCGACGAAACGACGAAGACTGAAGCGCCGTGAACTGCAACACCCACCATCCGCGGCGCCGGAAGCCGTCTCCCACTCGGCCGTCCTTTCTCTCCGGCTCTCCGCTCTGCCAGTAGCTCCTGAGCTCCAGCCTCTACGTGACCAGGTATACTCTAGCTCTGAATTTCTAATACTCTTTTAGACTTTTATTAATTGAATTTTTCAGGGTTATTGTGTATTGTTATTTTTAGGGTTATAGAATCGATTTGATTATTAATTGAATTTCTCAGTTCATAACAAAATAGTGTTTATTCATTATAAATTTGTAATGGTTAAAGATATAATTAAAGATTAGAGAACAATTTATTTATTATACAATTGAAGAACATAGATTGATTTATTTAATGTGTGAACATGTAAGAGAATTAAAATTTTCAATTGAATTTTGAAATTGAGAATACTTATTAGTTATATATACAACTATTGTTTTTTCTTATTAGTTTTATAATTTTATAGAAGTATTTTAATTCATACCAATATTCAAAATGTTTTTTTATAGTGAATAATGATTAATGAACATATTACCAAGAGAGAAAAGAAGTTGATTTCGTCATTCTTATGGATTAATGAACACATTTTTATCTCTTAATGAACATAGAAAGAGATAAAAAATGTTGTTTGCCTTATGGATTCCCTTTGGAAATTGGAATTGGAATTGATGGTGGTGGTTCCGGAGGGGGAAGCATCACCTGAACTGTTTCTTCCCGTTGCATCGGCACCTTGTCCTCAACGCCATCGTTCGATTCATCTTCCATCTTCATCCTTCCATACACTTGAGCCAACATCTCTATGGGGGTGTTTGGATCTGATTCTTAGATCTTCTTCTGCTCCTTCAGGGAGCAGAATCAGAAGTTAGAGTGTTTGGGTGAAAGTGCAGAAGTACTTTTGAAAATTGATTCTGATTCTGAAAGCAGAAGCAGAATCAGTTCCAAACACCCCCTATGTCTTCCTGATTGAGATTGCCTTTCTTCTAATCGCCTCTGGGATTTATTCAACCTTTTGATGATTCACTGTATTGTCTGCACATTAATTCCTCTTGCCGCCCTGTGTCTTCAAACTGCCGGACTGAGTGGATAACTCCGCCGCCGGGGGAAGCTGCGCAAAACTCTAGGAGGACCTAGGGTCCGTCTGCGATATCTAACGGATTGACTTGTTTTTGCAAGTGAACTATAAGACAACTAATTAACGGAAACAGTCTCTCTGTGCTTTAGTACAGGGGTAAGACTGTGTACTTCCGACCCCCTTACCCCACTGTAGGTGGGAGCCTTTGCGGCACTGGGGTAATGATGATGATGATGATGCTGAATAAGATTAAGAATATAAATGAAATAATTTGTTCTATTTAAGGAAAACCAAATACTCCATACAAGAATGTACTAAGAATGCTCTATTTTTGGAAGAGTCACGGTCCTATTTTATTTTGGGAAGAATATTCTAAGAGACTGTTTGGTAACACTATTTTTCGGCCTATCAGACTTCTCAGCCAACTTTTTCACCAAACACGTAATTTTTGTTTCCGCGCGCTGAATTGTGTACTAATAAGAAAAAGTAAGATTGAAGTTACCTTTCTGGTTGTATTGGCTGAAATTACTTTTCTGGCTATATTGGCTAAAGTTACTATAGATGACCACCTTAGCTATTTTGACATATATTTTTTCTTTATTTTTTAAATAAAATACATTTTAAAAATACTTGTTTAGCAGAATCAGCCAATGCAGCCACTTTAGCCGGAAATTCATAAATTTCAGTAGAATCCGCCTATTCAGCCTATTCTGTCTCCTGCTTGTACCTCATCTACTCTGCTAACGCCGGATTCGCCGATGGCGCTAAATTGCAAGTTTGGTCCCTCTCGTTCAGTCGGACTATCTTCACTGAGCCGCTCAGCTGCAGCCCTTAAAACCAAACTCCGTCATTTCCTTCAGCCGGTGCCTGCCAGGTTTGATTTATCTTTTCTTTTATTAACTTCTGTAATTCTAGGTCATCCTAAATGTCTTCTGCCTTGTTTTCATTTCTTCTACTTGTTTGTTTTTCAGTGTACTTCCGTTCATCCCAATTTCATTTCGTGATTACAATGATCTGAGGGTTTGGTTATTTACATAGCCATAGTTATACTCTGTATGTGTTTTATAAATTATAACATCATATTTGCTGTTCTCAAATTCTGTGTGTACCACATATCTCTCAGTTGTACGCAATTCGGTGATAGTTTACCCTTTCACAGCCGATTGCAACCATCACTATTTTCTCTGTTGTTCATGCTCAATTAGAGTCTCCTTTGTATGTTCCCTTGCTCATTTATGTGTTAGTTTTGCCTGATTGGGAACATCACTATTATAAGATTGTTTGACCATTTTTTTTGTGGGTATTATCTTACATCAACAATATTCAAAAGAACTCTCTGTGTACCGAATTTGAATTTCAATTAGCTCCATTACATTTTAAATTAGACAAATGATAATATTTTGCAAGTAAGGGCGACTACTAGCTAATAATGGTTGCATAGTAGCAGTAGGGGAACGAGACAGTAGCACATGCCACTAGTGGTGGCACTGCAATGATGCCACCGTCGATTGTAACACTTGACAACAACTTCGACCATAGGTGCAGCCAGTAGTAGTCACTGTCAGAGGTGGTGTTGGTGGATGGCAACATAAGCTGCTACCATTATTTGTTTAGAAAATTTGAAGATACGGTTTTTGTTTGTATGTTTGGTCAGCTAATGCAATGTAATGCTTCCTTTTTAAGTTCTAATAATGCTTTCTTTATTCAATTTTTCCCTTTATTGGATCTTTCAATATCCAAGTTAATTTGATTGTTTTTTGCTTTCTTTGATTGTTTTTTGTTTAAAATTCAACTTGATGCCTTCCAAATTTCTGATTAGTGTTTCCATATAACTGAGATGCAGAGATGGAGTATTGATAAACATTGACGTTAATGGCTAGCTCTGTGGTTTGTGGAAGTATGGAAAGTCAACTGGTTAAAACATTGAGTGTTATAGTTCTGAAGCGTCACTGGAATGTTCTCTTGAAACCCAAGGTTAGTTTTGCAGTAACTTCAACAATTATTAACCTAACACTACAAACACTGTCTCCTTGTTGGTTTTGGCTATCTTGGTCATTCTTCAAATGGGTGGAAACAAACATCCCCAATTACAGCCACTCTTTACAATCTTCTTGGAGCATGATTTGTATACTCACAAAACATAAGCATTTTAAGAGCGCAAAAGAAATGCTTCACCAAATAGCACCAAAAGATTTCCTGTCATCGCCTCCCGTTCTCAATTCCCTCGTGAGTGATTTAGATGGCTGTGACGTGAACTCACAAGTGATGAGTTGGTTGGTGATATTTTATGCAAAAAATTCAAAAACCACTTGGGACGCAATCCAGGTGTTTGAGCATATGAGAGTTTCTAGAATCCTGCCGGATATGCATGCTTGTACTGTGCTCTTAAATTCATTGGTGAAAGAGGGGTTGACCGACACAATGTGGAAGACACACAAAAAGATAATAAAACTTGGGGTTGTACCAAACATACACATATATAATGTATTGGTTCATGCCTGTTGTAAATCAAGGAATGTGGAGAAAGCAGATGAACTTTTGAGAGAAATGGAATTTAACGGTATATTTCCCGATCTATACACATTCAACACATTGATATCGATGTACTGCCGGAGAGGCATGCATTATGAGGCTTTATCAGTGCAAGAAAGAATGAAAAGCGTAGGAGTGGGGCCTGATATCATAACTTACAACTCTCTTATGCACAGTTACTGTAGGGAAGGTAGGATGAGAGAGGCCATAAGAATGTTTGAAGAAATTAAAGGAATTATTTCTCCAAACGAGGTGACATTTACTATAATGATTGATGGCCATTGTAGAAGTGGTGATATAGATGAAGCTTTAAGGTTATGCAGTGAAATGGAAGAAAAAGGTTTGTTTCCAGTGGTTGCCACTTACAACTCAATACTCCGGAAGCTTTGTGAAGAAGGACGGATGAAGGAGTCAATGAAGCTATTAAGTGACATGGGTGAGAAGAAAATCAAACCCGATAACATCACTTGTAACACATTGATCAATGGCTACTGCAAAGTTGGGGATATTCAATCAGCTATGAAAGTGAAGAAAATGATGGTGGAAAGTGGATTGAGACCAGATTCTTTCACATATAAAGCATTAATTCATGGGTTTTGTAAAGCAAGAGATCCAGAGAGAGCCAAAGAATTGATTTTTAGTATGATTCTTTCAGGATTCTCTCCGGGTTACTGTTCATATTCATGGCTTGTGGATGCTTATATCCTTCTCCAAAGCCACGATGAAGAAAAAGAAGCATTAATCATAAAATTGGCAGATGAGTTTTCACAGAGAGGTTTCTGTGTTGACATCTCATTTTACAGAGCTGTTATCAGGAGGTTGTGTAAGAGAGGGATGGTGGACTGTGCAGCAAGGGTATTTGGTGAGGTGATGAAAAAGAGAGGGATATTGGGAGATAGTGTAGTTTTAACTAGTCTTGCCCATGCATACTTTAGAGAAGGAAATAGGAAAGCTGCATATGGTTTGTTGGATGAGATGTACAGAAGAAGGTTGATGGTAACACTTGCACTATACAAAAGCTTGAATGCTTCTTACAAGGATAATGATGATAATGGCTCTCTAGATGCATTCTGGAATGATTTGGGACAGAGAGGTCTGATTTCAAGAAGTGTTCATGATAGCATCCAACTACAATTGCATTCTTAGATGATACTATTATGTTGGATGAGGATTGAGTGCACAGATTTTGAGGACAGTACTTCTTCAATTCCAAGAGATGTGGTAAGTAATGACCAAATTGTGTATTATCGTTACATTTGTGAAGTGTCCTTTATTATTTCACCACTTGAATTCAAAAAGTATGGCATGCCTAGCCAAGAGAGTTCCCATTTCTCCAACCAAGTGTTCCATTCTGGGTGCTAGACTCTCCTAAAGTGTAGATTTTTTCTCTTTTAGACCCACCTACTTTAACTTAGATACAGTGTTGGGGTTATTCTATTTTTCTGTTTGTTAATTCTTATTACTTTTATAAGCAGATCATACGAGACGACAAGACCACATCAGACGGAAAATGTTTATACTAGATTACATTGATTCAAACCATATCATACTGAAAGATTCAGATCGGATCAGATGCTATATTTCAGGCAAGACAATTAATCAGGATTTAAAAACATTCACATAAGCCGAGACTCAAAGGTTTAGACCAAATCAAATCAAACTAGATCAGAATCATTAAGACTAAACTAGATTTCAAAAAAATTCACCCGCACGGGTAGCTGAGTTGGTTCAGTGGTGGGAAATTTGCAACAATGACCAAGGATTGAAACCCGCAGCGGCTGTGTGGAGGTTACAGCTCCTGTGTGTTGGGCTAGACCTCTGGTGTGTATAAGGCCTACCATCATCGGGCCGACTGAGTCACCGTGACTATAGTTCAACTCGGCACAAAAAATTCACCTGCTGAGTCACCTTTTGGAACAATTTGGAACAACAAAAGATTTTAAAAAATTCAGAACATACCACCAGACTATAGTTCAACTCGGCACTAGATCCCAGGCTGCTTCATACATAGCACCTAATGCTTTTTACAACACTGGTGCTCTTTGTAGGTATATATGTTTAATATGTTTAACGAGTTAAGCACTCACATGCTTCTCCATGGCGTTCTTGTCAAATGGTGGAAATGATAGTTACATTTGGGTTTCCCAGGTGACATTGCCTCCACCACCTATACCAGATTTTTCACCACCAGCGCTGACATTGCCCCTACCGCTTGACGGCCTCATAGGGCTTCCACGGTGATTTCTACGGGGGCTACTAGCTGTGCCAGGAGGGGGTGGTGGTGCGGGTCCCGAGTTCCAAGTATTACCATCTGTTCTGACATAATAAGATATCACTCAATATTTATTCACAGAAATAACAAATAAAAAATAACTATTATTACTGTAATACAATCTGAAACACGCACTGTAATCTCTGTATGATTTTTAACTGCTCAGGAATCCATCCCGTGAAACGGTTGTTCTCAACATTCCTTGAATAAAAAAAAAAGTACAAGTTAATAAGTCCCACTACGGTGTTTCAACAGTTCTTTTGAATTTTTGCTTTGGGGTGGGGGAAATAACTCACAGATTCTCGAGAGGCAGATTTGCAAGGACATTGATGGTCCCTGTGAACTGGTTGTCCTGCAAATACCTACAAGTTGGGAATGTGCCAATGGGTTGAGGATTTTTTTAGAGGTCAGGTAATAGTAAAATTCCATAAAAAAATGTATGCACTTACATGTTGCTCATACTTGTAAGCGAAGTAAAAGTTTGAGGAAGATCACCCGTCATTGAATTTAAGGAGAAATCTCTAAAACAAACACAAATTGATAGTTGAGGCTTTCTGATATCCTTCTCATGTGAGTTTTATGAATTTTTGGGTTCTGTCCTGTTTAGTTCAAATGAAGCTGGAAACAAAATAAATACAGCAATACAAGAACCCAGATGAGGCTATTAGTCTTACAATGTTGATAGGGAAGAAAGAGATCCAAACATATCATTCAATTGGCCCTGAATATTATTGTTACTCAGATTTCTGCATTTTGATAGAAGCATAAAATTGAGTTACAAAAGCTCAAGTCCACATAAAAGCTCCCAATCCAAGTGGAATACTTTTTTTTATATTGTCGGTGCAGTTGACTTACAAATATTGAAGAGGAGACATCTGGGAAATGGAGAAAGTGAGTTGACCGCCAAATCCATTACCAGCAAGGTTTCTGCATTGTAAAAAAGATTGTTACGCAGTTGCAGTACTGAGGAGGGCTTGATCTATATGCAGAAATGAAACTTACAGTTGCTGTGCATTTGGAGGAAGCTGATAAGGTAGCTGGTTTCCCAGATTGTTGTTGCTCATATCACTGAGAAGTCGCACAAACTATCATTTCCACCAGTATTGTTACATTTGGGTTTCCCAGGTTGCTAGCTCTTTCACAGATTCAACTTCATTTTGTGTTGAATTTGCAGTAAAGGTTTCAACTCTATTTGTTATGGTATATGTATTTGTAATGTTCAATGATTAGGTTTAGTGATCAGATCTATAATTTTATGTACAATGCGCCAACGTGTAACTGTGTAAGCTACTAAGCTTTGATTACTTAGAAGTTAGAATGCTATGGTTGAATAGAGTTCGTGGTGGATATCTAATCTCTTGTTTGTTAATTTGTGCATTTCTACTTCATTGGTGTTTTTGTTTATGCATGCATGTTTTATCTGCTAGGGCAATTTGATGTTTTTTTATCATATGTTTTTTTTTTTTTGGATGAAATGTAAATTTGTATTAACACCCAAACAAAACTATACATCACATGTCCTAGATCTCCTAAAAACCTCCCCCACATATGGTTTAAAAGCATGTGCCGTTGCTATTCGAGTATTCGTGTGATAATTTAGCAGTAGAAAATGGCACAATGCCTCACGGTCCTCACGTGGAATTGGATTACTGACGTAAACATATTTCTTTCTTCGGGTTATATATACACGAAAAATCCTACTTCCTACCGGAAAATGGATGCTAAAAGTTTTACCAAAATCTATTCGAAAAAAATTTCCAATAATACTAGTTATGACTCACAAACCCATAGTAATACACTAGTACACAATCATTTTTGGCATACTGCTTTGTGTATGGTGATTACAAATTAAGTTATTTATTATAGCCTAAGATATCAAACTATCGAATAAAGTTTATTTTAAAATAGAATCACTTATTTGTAGTTAAAAAGTGTCTGTTAGTCACTCATTATATCTTAGAAAGGTTAGTACTCCTTATAATCTAAAAGGATTGACAAAGTAGGTAGCATTATTTAAATTTATTTCTCATGATGAGTCCATGCTTTCCAATGTTAAAAACATTTAGAATTGATATAGTAATCCATTTTTATCTGTTTTATACTTCGTAAGTTAACTTTTTAGCAACCTCGAATTTTTTTTATTTCACACACTAAATTGTGTAATAATAAAAACAAATAATATTAGAGTATTTTTTCTGATTGAATTGAATAAAATTATAATAGAAGATCATTTTAGTTATTTCTCATACATTTTTTGCTTTAATTTATAAATAAAATGTATTTTGAATGTAATTTTTTATAATTCAGCAGATTGAGCTAATTTAGCTGATTCAGTTACCATTTCATTCATGGGAAATTCTAATGACAGCCCTCCTTTTGCTATACAAAGCCACCTTTTTCATAGTATTAGTTTTCTGAAAGGATCTCCTACTTCCTTATCCCTCCCTTAATTGATCTCTCGGTTCTCTCCCTGTAAACTCCGTAGACAGATCCCGCTAGGTTGCTAAATTAACTACAACTCTTTCCCCTACTCCAAACCGTACTTCAATCTTCTTCTTCTTCTTCTTAGTTTATGAACTGAAATTTGACTTCCAATTCCATCAATTCAAGGGGAAATAGCATGTCATCATCATCTTCATCATTTCCCTCTCCTCCTTGTTCATAACCTGCGATGCATGTCGTCCTTCCTCCGCATCCTCCGTCCCCGCCTCCGCACACCCAAAACTGGCTTCTTCCTCCACCACATCCTCTTTCTCCTCCGCAGCTTTCTGGGCTCTATTAAAATCTGACCACGATAAAGATGCCGCCGGCAGGAAATTCACTTGGCCATGGCAACAACGGCTTCAAGTTCTGGTTCCTTTGACAATTCCGGCGGCCCTCCACCGCTCCCGGAAGATGGCTTCACTGAAGATGCTGATTGCATCAATGTAAGTATGTAACTGATACTTTGGAGTACATGGACGATTTCATAAATAGAGACTACAACCTATGGGATATGAACAACTCTATTTTTCAGAGCTCCGAACTTTTTCAAAAAGTCAAAGGATAAGTTTGTAAATTTAATTAATTTGGGCTGTGTTTTGAAAAAAAGCGGGTTGTATTTAGAATAATTTCATCAATCTTTTTTTTGGAAGGCAAATTTTATGGACCCTCAAGGTACACATGATCCAATTAGAATAATACAAATGAATAATTTAAATACACACAATTGATGAAGTAATGATTTGAGACAATCAAATGTATCATATGTATCGTATCCTCATTATTTCATAACTAAATAATCATCATGGAACATTCTCAGAATAAGAATAAAAACGCTTGAGTATTTCAAAATAGAGTTGTATTTCCTAACTACGGTTAAACTTGAAACATACTGTCATGTTCAAAATCTGGTGTTGTGAAAACTTGACAGTAATTACTTATATTAAAAAAATAAAATTATGACAATCTTACCTAGGGCAATTGACGTGCTCGACTCATTAAAAATATCAAATTATACTTTTTAACCAAATGTCATATTGTTTTTCCATAACACAAATTAACGAGTTTTGTTTTAAAAGTTTTTTTTTTATCAAATAAAAAAGGAGTCATCTTTGATCAAATGAGTATAATTCATAGAAATTTGTCAAAACAGAGTAACAAAGAAATTCCACACAACGAGTGGAAATTGACATGACATGAGTCAAACGAGTAACTATCTACACTCGTAACTACTAGCGGTAATTAGTAGCGGTAATTATCTACACTCAAACACGAATGACACCAGACATTAGAGGATGCAAGTGTTAATTTGGAATTTGGAATCAACCTTTAACTCGCGCAATATGGGAGTTTCAATAATATTCTCTCCAAATGTAGTCACTATAGATCAGGTACAATTACTAAATCCAGATGAGAAATCAATAGTCATCATAAATATAACATGTATAAGCCATTAAAAACTCTATAAATCATTAAATAAAAGCTGTATAAATCATTAAAACTCTATAAATCAATAAATAAAAACTTTAACTTTGTGACAGATCTTGGGTTCAAACTAGATCTATAGAAAGTTTTGCTTTCTACTATTCTCCTTACGTTCATAGAGTAACTCAGCTGCTGAATATTGAGAAAATGCTAATGAATATAATAAGTTCATGTGGTTGGAAATATAATCTAGCTAATAGCAGATGATGCAAGTCTTGCTAGATTCACTCTTTGAAGCCTATACTAACAATAGATCTGTAGAGGTAGTACAAACGAAAGCTATTTGTGATCAAATTCGGATTTACTTGTCTAAGGGATTTGGAGGCGAGCTATAGATAAGGGTCATGCTAGGCGCGATTCATCCTAAATTTCAATTGTTGTAGATTATTTGGATAAAAAAAATCGTAAACTTTGTTATAAAATTCAGGTTACTAGCTTAGTTCACTATGTAGTCTTGACTCTTGATTATGCCCTGCTTGGAAGGTAATTCTTAAATGCTAGAATTATAGGAGGATAAATACAACAAGCAGATTATTAAAAAAGGAGGTAAGAGTCAGATTGGTACTCAAAGTTGCATAAAAACAGTCAAATAAGTTTTTACTGCCCGGCCGTCTCCATTTAAGGCGGTTCCCGATGGAGTTTTTAATGAATTTTTTTGAGCATCGTATTCATTAAGTCTGGTTTACTCATACCAAATTTCAGCTAAAAATTCAATCGGGAAGACATTCAAATGAATTCTTGAAGATAACTGCGCAGTTATCTTCAAGAATTCATTTGAATGCCTTCCCGGTTGAATTTTTAGCTGAAATTTGATATGAGTAAACTAGACTTAATGAATAAGATGTTAAAATTTTTTTGTCAAAAAACTCCACCGGGAACCATCCCAAATGGTGACGTCCGGACAGAGCCTTCCTATATAAGAACTTATTTGACCTTTTTATGCAACTTCGAGTACCAATATAACTCTTACCTAAAAAAAGAATAAGAAAGTTGGCAACCCCAAAGTTTACAAAAAAAAAAAATCGCCGAGAGCATAGGCATGGCAATGGGTCGGGGCGGGTACTGCAACACCCAGACTCGCCCCGTGACTTGGCAGGGCGGGTCTGCCCCGCCCGTGACCTGCACGGGTCCAAACTTGTTGACCCATGACCCGCCCGATGCGGAGCGGGTCCGACTCGCCCCGCCGTAACCTAATTAGCCAGTAAGTATTTTTATTTGTGGGAAGTTGTTACCAATTGAATCTACATAAAGCTTATCTCTAAATAATAATTAAAAATTAATATATTAAATCAAATTCATGATACCTTAAAAATTTTCAAAAATTAAGGAAAAATTACTGAGACTTGAATAGTTAGTCTATTTAATTATACTAATAATTGAACATGTGTATTAAAGTGCTATATATAAAGAAGACATTGATAATCTGTTGTTCATCTCATTCTAATATATGTATTAATATATTATAAGATCAAATAATTTATTATTTACTGTATTCAGTATTCACACATATGTATGTTGAAGTATATTTGTAGTATAATTTAAAGAAAAGGTATGTATGCTTATGTATTGAGCGGGTCGGGTTGGGGCGGCACGAGTCAATACTAATACCCGGACCCGCCCCATTGTATAGGCGCGGCGGTGCGAACCCGCCCCATTTGGAAGACGGGGTGGGCCGGACCCGCCCCAAATGTCTCGGGCCAGGGCGGGTCATTGCGGGTCGGTTTTTTTTTGACATCCGGGGCAGCTGAAAAGGAATCCAAGTTGTCGGCAAATGCCCTATTGCCAATGGAAATTATCTTGCCAATGCAAATCTATCACGGACTCGTGGGCTTGTGGCGTATTATCTTGTACTAGTAATTGCGTATTCCCTATGCAAAACCACCATAACACTTGTAGCGAGTTCAGTTTTTCGTTATCATATTTTCATTACCGTTTGTGTTCCATTCGTTTTTATTGGTTAGTGTCTATTGATTCATTAAGAGCTCGTTTGGTTTGGTCACTTGGTGACTGATTTTTCAAATTATCTCGTTTATCAATCAACTTTTTAATTAAACACGTAACTTTTAATTGCCTAATAATAAAAAAATAAAATTGGAGTTACTTTTCTGATTGTATTGGCCGAAGTTACTGTGGATTATCATTTTAGCTAATTTTTCATATATTTTTTTCTTTATTTTATTAATTAAATATATTTTCAAAATAATTTTGTCATAAATCAGCGGAATCAACCAATACATTTACTTCAGGCAGAACTTCATAAATTTCAGCAGAATCAACCAATTCAGCCAATTTCAGTGTTACCAAAGGGGTTCTAAGTAGTGAAAATAAACTTAGCCCTGAATCGGTACATAAAATTGGTGAGTAGAATTTTGATCCACCAAAATCGTGGTTGTTATTTCTAAAATCTTGCTCTAGAATGTCTAATTTGAAATTGAGTGAAGGCAATTAGATTAGAAAATATTTGTCTGTGTACTATCTTTGTCCCTGTTACACAATGTTATCTAATTGGATTAGAAGATATTTGTCTATGTACTACTCGGCAACATTAGAAGTTACACATTTTGTTTTGTATATTGACACATAAAGAATGTTTAATGCACGTTTTGTATATAATATTGCTTCAATTATATTCCTTATTTTAACTACGTTCCTTAAAATTAAAATGATTTTGCCACATTCTATATTGGAAATTTGATACTACGTATCATCTATCTAAGTTTTCACTTGAGCAAATTTGTGTGTATCACCAAATTATGTATGTACGGATGTATACTAGCTTGGTTCTATATTTTATTGATTAATCTATATATATATAAAAACAGAAAAGTGGGGAGGGAATTTGGGCGGGAATACTGTAGCAATTTGGCCAAATAATTGCTACAAAACCTGGAAGTGTGATTAACGAGAAAGCTTTAATTAACGAGAATGTTGTGGTCTTCTTTAGAGCCAATATATTGCGGTTTCCAAAGACCCATTTAATAAATTCAGCTCAATAAATACTGTATAGATAATAACTACTGCATAGATTAATGCAAATAACTTTACAACTTGGGCGGCAGCACATTAAAGATAATGAATGCTTCACACTCTTCCAAGTGACTGTTAGTATTCTTATGGAAATAAACACCTTTCGGTGTTAGTCCTATAAGAAGGGGACTACTACTGTACTACAACTCAAATTCATCACTCTACAGCCTTTTGCACAAGAAACTTCTTAGTCTTCAACAACGGCAGAATGAATTCAAGCAAAATGTATTGTTTAGTCTTCGTTAGAAGAATAAACAGTTCAATACCTGCAAAATGAATATACACATTTATGCAGGATGGGATCAGGTAATAATCACCTTCACTGATATGTAATAAGATATTAAATTAATCATTTTTTCGTGTAGATGCTAACAAACAAAATATATGATAAATATTCCTAACAAATGTTTGTAATATTCATTAATAAATAGATTGGTTAGATTCATTATCAATCACGTGTAAACATCTTTCTTATCTCTTAAGTATAAGAGATTGTTTGGTTCATAAACATCTTTCTTATCTCTTAAGTATAAGAGATTTACTTCAAGGTGCTATTTTCTTTTTCAAAAATGGAGCCAAAGATTCATTAATTTTTGGCTTGAGAATATGATGGAATAAAGCGAAACGGCTCACTAAACTGTCTGCGCTACTTTCTTATGAAGCAGTTTTCAGTGCATGCAATTTTGGACACGATTTTTACTATGGGTCATCCGGAAACAGTCTCTCTGTGCTTTAGTACAGGGGTAAGACTGCGTACATCTGACCCCCTACCCCACCATAGGTGTGAGCCTTTGTGGCACTGGGGTAAATGAAAATGAAATGATGATGTAGTGTGATATTAAATAAAAAAAATTATCTACAAAAGCTAAAAAATCCATAAATTGGTTTTCTGTTTGCAATGAAATGAGAAATACATTGGAATCTGAAAAAATTAAACCAAGGATAGTAGCTGACAGATTGTTTAAGCTAAATTTTCAAAAAATTAGCATGAACATCACGATGCTAAGAGTCCTCAAATAATCAAAGATATTCAACATAGTAGCATATCCGTTGTTTCAAGAAAAATGTCAAAAATGATTATGTTAAGGAGAATAATCGACTTTTATACATTCAAAAGATTGTTTTAATACTTGGTGATTTTCGTCAATAGACAAATATTTGTGTTTTTAACGCACTCGATCCACTCCCTTTTAACATACAGGTTCCATAAGGCACAAGATTAATGTATTTAAACTGTTTAAAATAATTTCATCCAAAGAACTTCACGAAATATAATATCACTAAGATCATAAAAATCTAACAAATCTTCCAAGCCAATTTTTATAACAGACCGGTTGTTTCTTTTATGAAGGAAATTCTTATAAAATTCAAGAAACATCTAGGAGACTAGGATATTACTATTAGACATCTTGAAAATGCAAAAGGTCAAGATGTTATAAATTTGTGTTTTTTTGCTAAATAAATATAGTTGTTTTCTGTTTATTATGGGATAAGCAATCAATAGCAGGACTAATGTTTATTAATTATTATTATGGTTTGAAATGCTGAATTTATCATGACCTTAGCTTATATTGGAGGATTTGGAGCATATGAACCTATTTATTTGTAAAGTAGAGCGTAAATATGAGATCAACAGAGTATGAAAAAACTAATAACCTTACTAAGCTGCTAACCTCTTATATTAGATAAGGACATAAAAAACTTAGTAGCAAAACTCAGGCCTTCGTAGCTTATAAAGATACGGCATATTCAGTCAAACTTAAAGAGTGAATATTCGTAGATAAGGACATAAGACTTTCAATTTTATTTGCATTTTGATTTTGAAATAGAAGCACGAAGCCGTTCAATGCAAGAACTATAATGCTCTGTAGCAATCTAGCAACATTTACACAAGTCAAAAGCATGAGATCGATTAATTGAGAAGCAGATGGACATATTGTAACTGTGAGATAAGTGAAGTCTAACGGAAACAATGCAGTATGTCAACACACAAATTTAGAATTTGTGTGCGGCTAAAATTAACATGTCGTCGTAATAGGAGAAAATCTTTTGAACGTACCTGAAATTTGATTTGAGAAGATAGGAAGGCAAATCAAATTGGTCATTCAAATATCGGCGAAAAAACTATCACGATGGAAGATTTGGAGATTTAATCTGATGAATGACCTACGAGAAGAAGAATGGCGAAGTGGGTTTTGGAGAGGTGCCGGCGTAGGTAGTGGAAGGAGGCGACGGGATTTGGTCTTTGGTATAAAGTGGTGGATTTGAAGTGGGTTGCTAGGTTTGGGCTGGTATTTAGGTATGATGAAATTCGATATGGGTTGGCCATTAATTAATATTATTCCATTTAATCTGTTTATGCACTTTTCAATTGTTCATCATTGTTTATACAGAACGTATTTTCATTCTTAAGTTACAGTAAATGGATAAATGTATTGTAGAGATGCTACTATTTTTTTTTTAAATTATGTATTTGGAAGAGTTTTTTTGAAAGCAGTAAGTATGAGTGAAAAAGTATTGATAGAAATTACCTAATAACTAAATAACTAACTCATCAACTTCGCATTATCTGGATCTAAATAATCAGTCACAATATGATTAGCGCTCATATCGTTGTAGCAACTGTCATATTGGTTCGGATCCCAAATCGATCCAGTGCATCCTAGGATTGAACTGCTCATTGAATGGGTACCGATTTGTTTGGAACCTATTTTTTGGGCCGGTTTATCCCAAATCCAAAACTAACCGACTATTTAAAAAATAATTAGAAATTTGAGCTACCATTCAATGCATTGAGCCCAATAAGGCTTGCCAGTAGTAATTAACCAACTTGGTCACACCCTTTTTGGTGAGGGACAAAGTAGTATCGAAAAGAAAAGTTAGAGTGGAAACCAGAAGGTTAAAACAATAAAGAAATCCATGCTGGGATTCAAACCAATGACGCTTAGCAAAGAGTTTGCTTAATTGCTTTGGCCGACCACCTTACCAACACCCAACACGTTCGTAGTGCACTCAACGTTTTTTTAAGAAAATTTTATTGATATAAAATAACACTCAACGTGTATTTATTTATATGTATATGTGTGTGTGTGTTCTAAACATCATAAACTGTGATTAATAATAACAATAACAATTATTATAGCAATATTAATAATTGGTTTGGTTTGGTTCAAACCGATATTTTGTATGAACAAACGATTTCGAACCATCTTTTTTGGATCCCAATTTTCGGGTCTCAAAATTAACGTCCGATTTGGGGTTTTTAATGCGGTTCAGTTATTTTTTGTTCGGTTTTTCAAACTCTTTCAAAAATTGTAAAATATTTATTTGTTTAATGTTTCATATAGATTTTCACAAACATATTTATTTTCTTCATTTTATCACATTTCACATTTCAAATGTTCCATATTAGATGATATGTTATAATTTCCCGTGCATCGCACGGGTACAATACTAGTATATAATATTTTAACAAAACACATTGTGGAGAATAAGAAAATGTTGGTGATACAAACACAAATTTGCTTATACGATTAGATAAGAAACACTTATACGATTAAGCATTTGTATTATTAATGAGGATTAGACACTAGAAGTTTTTCCTAAAATGTTACTAATAAAAAATCAGATAAAATTGTGACTTAATAACTTTTAGTGATTATAATTGTGTTCTAAATTTACATGATAGTCACTACATCATAGTAACTATAAACACAATTATATTTACTAAAAGTTATCAAGTTACATTTTTTGTTTATCACTTTTTCAAAACTAATATCAGATGAATTTTTTGGAGATACTATAACTAATACCTATCATGTATTTAATTGATTCAAGTAATTATTTCATCATTTCTTAAATTTATATGTTCTAATAATTGGTTTATATGGACAAAGTAGTGATATCATAGAATTTATCAAAAATATTTTAAGTTTGTCTTAGTGTAGGTTTTCAATCAAAATATAGATCGTCTTTAATTCTTTTTTATTACTAATCATTGAACTAATCATCATCATCATCATTTATATAATAAGAAGAATATAAAGACAGGAAGTGGATTACGCGGCTTGGGGTTGGAATGTGCTGGGAGGATGGCTGCCTGACCAGTGACAGCTGGCTAACCCTTCCATCTGTTCGACAAAATGTTAGAGCGGAAAGTAATGCTTGCTAATTAATCCACACATCCCGCGTACGGAGTACTTCAGCAAAAGGGAATTGAAGTTCGGAAAAAGCTTTTTAACTGAGATGGAGATTCTGAGAAAGATGAAGGAGGCGCCTGTGGCCCTTCTCCTTTGCATTCTGATCAATCTGCTGAGCTCAGCTTATGCTGATACAGATTCTAGTGATGGTCAGTTGTTTCTTTAATAATCTACTTCGCTTTGTGTTGGATTTAGAGCAAATTTGCCAACTTTTTTTGTTGGATTGTAGATGTAGTACACTACTACTTTTTGATTGATATAAGATCTATTGTATTATGCCGATTTTGACTAAACATTTAATCGTACCTACTAAATAAGTACAGAAAGCTGTGATTCTATGAAATTTTGTTTTATCTCAGACCAGTTTGATACTTGTGGAATATTTCTCATCGTGATGACCAGAAATGTTTTACCTAATTCCGTCTTTGCTTCTTTTGTTTTGGACTTTCCAGCATCTATATTAAGGCTCATGTTTACCAGCCTGAATTCACCATCCCAGCTAACAAACTGGAAACCGAACGATGGTGACCCGTGTGGAGAATCCTGGAAGGGTATTTCTTGCTCAAAGAATAAAGTTACCGAAATGTGAATGTCTTTTTCTTTTCTAGTCGTTCTGGCATTTTCCTTCTACTTCCAGAGAAACATGTTTTTTCCCTTTGATTTTAAAACTCTTTTTTCTCTTAATTTATTTCCAGCAAGATTCCAAGTCTAGGGCTCACCGGATCAATGGGGTTCCAATTGGATCAACTGAAAAATGTAACCGACCTGTAAGACAAGTAGAACTCAACAATGTGCGATGTTGTTGTTTTTTAGTTTATTATTAGTATTATTATTGCTATTATTATTATTATTTTTAAGATTACTGGTGGAAATGATAGTTCGTGTGACTTTTCAGTGATATAAGCAACAATAATCTTGGAAACCAGCTACCTTATCAGCTTCCTCCAAATGTACAGCGACTGTAAGTTTCATTTCTGCATATACATCAAGTCCTCCTCAGTACTGCAACTGCCTAACCATCTTTTTTACAATGCAGAAACCTTGCTGGTAATGGATTTGGCGGTCAACTCCCTTTCTCTATTTCCCAGATGACTTCTCTTCAATATTTGTAAGTCAACTGCACCGACAATAAAAAAAAGTATTCCACTTGGATTGGGAGCTTTTATGTGGACTTGCTTTTGAAACTCAATTTCATGCTTCTATCAAAATGCAGAAATCTGAGTAACAATAAAATTCAGGGCCAATTGAATGATATGTTTGGATCTCTTTCTTCCCTATCAACATTGTAAGACTAGTAGCCTCATCTGGATTCTTGTATTGCTGTATTTGTTTTGTTTCCAGCTTCATTTGAACTAAACAGGACAGAACCCAAAAATTCATAAAACTTACATGAGAAGGATATCAGAAAGCCTCAACTATCAATTTTTGTTTGTTTTAGAGATTTCTCCTTCAATTCAATGACGGGTGATCTTCCTCAAACTTTTACTTCGCTTACAAGTATGAGCAACATGTAAGTGCATACATTTTTTTGATGGAATATTACTATTACCTCTAAAAAAATCCTCAACCCATTGGGACATTCCCATCTTGTAGGTATTTGCAGAACAACCAGTTCACGGGGACCATCAATGTCCTTGCAAATCTGCCTCTCGAGAATCTGTGAGATATTTCCCCTACCCCAAAGCAAAAATTCTAAAAGAACTATTGAAACACCATAGTGGGACCTATTAACTTGTACTTTTTTATTCAAGGAATGTTGAGAACAATCGTTTCACGGGATGGATTCCTGAGCAGTTAAAAAGCATACAGAGATTACAGTGCGTGTTTCAGATTGTATTACAGTAATAATAGTTATTTTTTATTTGTTATTTCTGTGAATAAATATTGAGTGATATCTTACTATGTCAGAACGGATGGTAATACTTGGAACTCGGGGCCCGCACCCCCACCCCCTCCTGGCACAGCTAGTAGCCCCCGTAGAAATCACCGTGGAAGCCCTACGAGGCCGTCAAGTGGTGGAGGCAATGTCAGTGCTGGTGGTGAAAAATCGGGTATAGGTGGTGGAGGTGTTGCTGGAATCATAATATCCATTTTAGTGGTGGGAGGAATTGTAGCGTTCTTTGTTATGAAGAGAAGATCGAGAAGAAAAAAATTAACTGATACTGAAAAAAATGATAACGAGATCATTTCTCCTCTTGCTTCAAATGGTGGACAAGGTAGTCTGTGGTCCTTAAATCACTCCTTAATCCTTATGAACTAAACTTTACGTTGGTTTGATAGTAGTTCAAAGTTTTATATGTTTGTTAATAATATATTTAGTCCAACATTTAATAATGTTACACGCTGTGTTAATTATGTTCACTTGTCTGTATTTCCCTTAGCAAATTACTAGTATATCTCTACATAATCTGCTGTTTTCGACCATTTTCGGAACAGAAATGAAGTCTCTTGAGACATTCTCCAATATGAGAACGGAAACATTGGAGACTCCTGCTGCAGTTAATCTAAGACCTCCAATGGCTCCACCGATCAACCGTCACCAATCCTTTGATGAAAATGATGTGTTAGCCAAATCCATTGTCACCCCCAAGAATGTCAATACATCACAGATAAATGCTACTCGGTATTCTATTGCAGACTTGCAGATGGCTACGGATAGCTTCAGTGCTGAAAATCTTCTTGGCGAGGGATCAGTAGGTCGTGTTTACCGGGCTCAATTCCAACATGGGAAGGTAGTCTTTCTCTCATACTTTTGCGGGGTGTTTGGTTAACGATTTATGATCCATTTTTCACCTATTCAGATGAACTTATTGTGTTTGACTTGGTCAAACAACTAGCATTAGTATGTTAAATGACTTATTGGTTTGGCTTATTGATGCCAATCTTTTACAACAAGAATGCCACTCTGAGCAACATTTTATATTGCCTTACTAATTTAATGTTTTAAAAGTGCTTACCCTCCAAATTTACCTATTTTTTAAAAACTATTTTATGATTAGTAAGAAATAATATTAAAACTAAAATGAATAAACAAGGAAAATGTTTATGTAGTTAAAAGAGGAACATTTTCATTGGGATTCCCAAAAATGCATTGAAATATGTAAAAAGTTCACTCTCCTATAATCTTCAAATAAAACATTTCTTCTATTCCCTAATCAATGCCCTAAAGGCTTTCTTTAACAAAACCCATAACATTATTACAATATTAATAATACTTCCTCCGTTCTTTTTTAGTTGCAACAGTCAACATTTCACACTTGCCAACGCACGTCTTTGACCGTAATTATATCTTAATCTCTATTAGTAAAAAAATAAAAAACAGATTTTGAAAATTTGTAATGAGATGAATTGAACAGTGTTTTTTTAAAAATAATTTTCACAAAATAATAGTGTAAAATGTAGTCAAAGTAGAACACGTGAATAGTGTAAAATTCAACATGTTGCGATTAAAAAAGACGGAGGATAGTATATTATAATAAAGTTATGTAAAAATAATCAAATAAAAAATAAAATAAATAATACAAATATATAATTGTAAAGAATAATTAATGCACTCTAATGAGCTAGTTTAAATTATGTCTAAAAAGATTTTGGATATTGAAAAATACACCCACATTCTTATATACCCACATGTCATTGTACATGTTATAAGCTGACCCTAAATAGCTAAATTACCGAGCACCTTTCCACAAACCGCTAACACTATTACTCACCTTTCCAACTGATAAAATAGCTAAAACACGCTGCTATTACTTATCACTTAACACAATCCGTTAGCAGTTAAAACTATTTGCTAATCGTATAACAACCCCTCTATTACTTTGTTGGCTTATTGTCGTAATGAGCAATTAGCAGTAAATAAAGGAGGGATGAGAAATTTTACTTATTGAGTATCAGAGCTTGTGTTATTTGCTTCATCATATCTCTAATTAGGAACCTATCAACCTCAATTTCTTTCCTTCACATCTATCTTTGTTGCAGGTTCATGCTGTAAAGAAAATCAATTCATCATCTCTTCAAGACCCTGAAGATTTCATGGAGTTGGTTTCTACAATATCACGGCTGCATCACGCAAACGTGACTGAGCTTGTAGGATATTGTTCAGAGCATCGGCAGTATCTGCTTATTTATGAATTCCACAAAAATGGTACTTTGCATGATTTTCTTCATCTCTCAGATGAGTTCAGCAGGCCACTAACCTGGAACAACAGAGTTAAGATTGCTTTGGGGACAGCACGTGCGTTGGAGTGAGTTCAATGGACTCTTATAGTTTATAATAACTGTTATTCTTGTATGTATACATACCTTTTACGTGCAAACTTATGCTTGAATATAATCCATTGCCAGATATCTACATGAAGTTTGCTCACCATCAGTGGTCCATAAGAATTTTAAATCTTCCAACATTTTACTTGATTCTGAGCTCAATCCTCATCTATCAGACTGTGGATTAGCAAGCCTTATACCAGATGGAGATCAGGTCGGTACTTCAATCTGATGGTTTCACTTTGAGCTTCAATGCAAAATTGTTTCTAGAAGAAATGGTTTATGTATTTTTGCTCATTTTGTGGTTAATAACAATGAAATTTTGATCATATTTCAACTTTTCAAGTTATTTCAATTCAGTAAATTTACACAAGTGTACCATATCCATTGATGATAGAATTCATAACCAAGGCAGGGTCGCTCAATTGGGTTATTCACTTGGGTCAAAACACAGTAAAAGATTAAAGTATATGGCTATATACTTTCCTTTAAAATTTGATGTTGCACTCTTAACAATTGTAATGGTCTCCCTTTCTTAAGCCATTGAAAATTCTGCAGGCTTTGAGCCATAATACTGGGTCAGGTTATGGTGCACCTGAGGTTTCCATGTCTGGGAGCTATACAATAAAGAGTGATGTGTACAGTTTTGGTGTGGTCATGTTGGAACTTCTTACTGGGAGAAGGCCATTTGATAGGTAAATAAAGTTATTCGACCATCTGCTATTTCATTTCACAAGGGGAAATTGAACATAAGAAATACACTATATATGCCATTTGATTGTTTGTTCTTCAATAATATATAGTTCAAGGCCAAGAGCCGAACAGTTGTTAGTTCGATGGGCTACACCTCAACTACATGACATTGATGCCCTGACTAAGATGGTTGATCCAACACTTGAAGGACTTTATCCAGTCAAATCCCTTTCCCGTTTTGCTGATGTCATCGCTCTTTGCGTCCAGGTATATATGTGCCAATGCTAACCTTTACTCTATGTTTGGCATGCCATATGCTGCCTTGTAGATTATCTATTGTTTTCTAGAGAGCTTTTTAAATGAGTCGCTTCTAGTTGAAGGAGCTTATTTCAGAAGCTCCTATTAGCTTATTAAATCAGCCTTGACCTTAATATAATTTGAACCTCATTAAAAGAATGAGTCCAGGCTAGCCTTTCAGTTATTTTTGTCAAACACTCATGAAATCAGCTACTCTCTCTGCCTCGAAAATTTCTTCTTGTTTTGATTGGGCACGTTTCTTTCCTCTAAAGGAATCAAGGAAAACGGGGAAACACTTTTTAGAACCAGCCGTAAATGAAAACACGAAGATGATTTTTGGACGAAGGAAACGGCTTTTTTGCTATAAGTTCTTAGTTAAGTTATCGCCTATCAGCCAGGCAACTTATCATTTTTATTCCAAGCCTAGTTCATCCTACACTTATAATGGTTCTATGTGATAGAATTCATAATTGGATCGTGCCATCGTGGTCTCTCAACTGAGCCATCATGCTCACTGGTCAAAGGTTAAATCCAATTTTAATCAATTAGCTAGTTTAACCTTGAAGTAGCAGTCCATGCAATTTTCGACGCTATTTTCATTATGGGTCATTCGGAAACAGTCTCTGTGCTTTAGTACAGGGGTAAGACTGCGTACATTCGACCCCCCTTACCCCACCGTTGGTGGGAGCCTTTGTGGCACTGGGGTAATGATGATGATGATGAGCTAGTTTAACCTTGAATCTTACAAACTTTTATATTTATCATTAATATTAAAATATGTATTTGAAACTTCTAATGTCATGCACCATTGTGACAGACGGAGCCAGAGTTCAGACCACCGATGTCAGAAGTGGTTGAAGCACTCGTTCGGTTGGTGCAACGAGCGAACATGAGCAAGAGAACATCATTCAACAATGCAGCAGATGCCGAATAATACATGTGCACGGGGTTGTTGATTAAGCAGCTTTCGTTAAGACACTTGGTTTATGTTATCATGTGAAAGGTGAGGTTTCTGTTGCCTATTGTTCACCTGATACTGGATGCTCGTTTTTGGCTTCACTGCACCCTGCAAGTATCATACCAGGCCACTTAATTAGTGAACTTTGAGCTGTTTATGTATAGCGTGCTTTTATTTATTATTTATTTATTCATATTTACTTCTTTCATTAGTAATTAGTATAATCACATTTTATCATTTCTTTCCAATGTCGATCAAATAATTTGCAAGAAAATGCATTTGTAAAAAAGATGTGATAAAATGCTATATATGTACCCAAAATTTATATACGTAATGATGACTTTAACATTTATTTATTGTCTACTCCGTGTAAATAAAAAAATGAGCGCTATACTGCTATAGTGATGTACTCCATGTTCAATAATTCATTTATCTGTTTATAATTTGTTTACTAAAGGTTTGTACGTCAAATACTCAAATGTGGCATTCAAAAATTTGGCTACATTAACAAGGCATTGCAATTCAAACTACGCACACATCACTACTTCAGTAAAGCATGGGACTTGTTTTACAAATATTTAAAATTAGTCGTCTTATTTGAGTAATATAAAGTGGATCCATATCATATTCCAAGTTTACGAGCTATTCATCATGTTGTATAGTTTTTCCTCAAAAAGCTATTGGAAATTTTGAACCAATATTTTGAATTCCAATAGACCTACCTAGTGATGGACCCGGGCCGGGCCAAGGCCCGGTCGGGCCTCGGGTCTGGTATAGGTTGGCCCGGGACCGGCCCGGGCTATGGCCGGTTCCGGTTTGGGCCGGGCCACCCGGCCGGGTCACGGGTCGGGCCACCCGTCGGGCCGGGCCGGTTCAGTATATATATATATTTTTAAATAATTATATATTATACAAATTCCTATTAAAAACAAAGTTCAACTGCATTTATTTGAAATAGGAACTACATTTGAGAATTGAGAAAAAAAATAGCAATACGAAATACATTTTCTAATAAATATCAATTGGGATTTCCGCCGACGTTGGTTGTTGTTTTCCCTTTGTCACAGGACTTCATATGTTTTACTGGCATCCCGTATCCGTGTGAACGCCCCAAGCAACACTCTTTCTTGCACCAATTGCAATGTTCCCAACCACAGTCCGGTCTTCGGGTCCTTCCACTTATCAAAATTGTTTTGCATAAGGGAAGATGTACTTTCCATCTTTAAAATGGTATATGTATAAGTAGGAATATAGGATAATAAGAGAAGATGAAGATGGAGAAGAGTTGGAGAAGAGGTGTAGAAAAATGTTAGAAAATATATGTATTTATAGATGTTTTTGAACCCCACTCCCCACACCACCACCCCCGGGACCCCCCTGCCCCCCACCCAAAGCCCCAACGGCTATATAGCCGTTTGGGAGGTTTTGTTTGGAAAAAAAAATCAATTTTTTTTAAAGTTATACATATTGTAAAATAAGTTAATTAATTTAATGAATTAAGTAAAGCTATTTGTACTTAGAAAAGTGGTTTGATTTATAATTCACAAATGTTACAAAATAGGTGTATAAGTATTTAAACAAATTAAATATTGTAAATGTATTTTTAATTTAAAAACCGTCTTTAGATTTTAGAAAAATAATTTTAAGTCGTAAGTTTGTAACCAATTAATTAATTTGAGAAGTGCTACATATGAAAAAATGAACGCATATTTATTTGAAATATGAAGTACAAGTTTACAAATTAATTTGAAGTACAACTACAAATTTACAATTTTGAAATATGAAGTATGATGTGTGTTTTCTCGCAGTTAAAATAGATCGTAATATAGTGGTGTAAGTACGAGTATCGTCTCCACAGGGACGGACAAAAGGGAATCAAGAATTAATTAAATTCAGCGATTAAAAAGAAAAGAAAATAAAAGCGTCGTGCGAGATTAGTTGGTTTGGAAAATAAAACTAATGCGAACAATTAAACTAGGGGGTTATTTCTAATTAATGACGAAGGGAACATGGATCGATTCCGGGGTAACCAAATTTCTGGCAGATCAGGCCTAATTACATGAAATTAATTCAATTGAGCCTAGCTAATCATTACTAAGTTCTTACCGCTCTCGCGGCGTAGAGTACAATAATTTAGGGGACCAGGCTGATCTCTCATGCGACAGGATCCTAAATTATTGCTAAGACGAGCGAGCTTACGGCCCCTTAATCGCTACAAATCTCTTAGCGAACGACTAAGTGTGTGTGAATGTGTCCTAGAACAAATTAGATCTCTCTTAATTTATTCTACATGCAATTGTAATTCTAGTCGCGATTCTAGGTTACAAAAGATATCAATTAAATTATTCAAACACAAATCAAACGGCA
Organism: Cuscuta epithymum; assembly: GCA_945859915.1. Classification (NCBI taxonomy): domain Eukaryota; kingdom Viridiplantae; phylum Streptophyta; class Magnoliopsida; order Solanales; family Convolvulaceae; genus Cuscuta; species Cuscuta epithymum. The sequence goes on from CAMAPF010000098.1 coordinate 138,389, forward strand.
TTCATGCAATTAAACCGAAAAGAATCTAGCCATACATCATGATTAACCCCTTCATCAATCCCAAATCCCTAATTAAAACTACTCACAATTCATAATTGAAGAATCAATAGAATTGGAATAAAAAGAATTAATTGTCATTAATTAAAGAATTGAACTTACAAAGAATCCCAGGTTCTTGGATTAAACAACGTAAAAACACAGGTAAAACTCGTCCCTAGGCCTCTCTCCAAAGTTCGTAACCCCCCAAAGTGGGTATGGAGGCCTAATTTATAGAAAACAAGAGAAGTTGAGCTGAAATAGGACAAAACGGGGCCAGACACGATGCCAGACACGATCGTGCCTGCCATCGTGTCTACGGAGTATATCGCGCGTTAAAGATGGAGACACGATCGTGCCTGCACCGGACACGATCGTGTCTGGCTGCCAGTAGCTCCGCGTCTCCATCTTCTCCAGGCACGGTCGTGCCTGGCCCAGACACGGTCGTGCCTGGTCTTTTCTTCATCATTTTTCTTCGTTTCGTGTTCCGAATGCTCCCGAATGCCTACGAGGTCGATCCAAATGCTCTTTCTTCACCAGAATTTCGTCGCGAATCTCCCGGTGGCCTCCAAATCTTCCAAATCTTTCTCGAATGCCTTCAAATCCTTCCCGAATGCCTCTCAAGCGCCAATTGCCGGACTCTAACTTCTTCAAATCAACTCCAATTGCAATGAAACTCGATCCAACGCCTGTTAAACACAACTTGAGCCAAAATTGAGACTTGCAACGCCTTAAAGCCAGGAAAATCATCAAAATCCGACCCGGACACGCATCAAATGCGTGTCTAAATACGGACTTATCAAAGTACAAGTTTACAATTTTGAAATATGAAGTACAAGTATAAATTAATTTGACAAGTGCTACAAAATACATTTTATAATAAATTCTAAAATACTAATCAATCGGAATATCCGGCATAGGTAGAGCCACCATCGGTTGTTGAGTCATCCATAAAATCTTGGGAGGGGGTGATGCTCATTTCTTGAGTTCTACGTGCGGCCTTCAACCAATCGTGGTAGCATATAAGCGTCTCAAGAGACTCCGCGCTCAATCTCGATCTAGATGCCGTTAGGACGTTGCCGGCCGAACTAAATTCTTGTTCCACAGCAACTGTTGAAACCGGCATTGATAGTACTTGCTTAGCCATCCGTGCTAAAATCGGGAATGTTCTTTCTTTTGACTTCCACCAATCGAGAACGTCAAAGTCATCATTTTCTTCAAAATCAACTTCATATGTTAAATACAAAGTAATCTCATTCAATGCGCTTTGTTCAGTGACGTGAGTTGTTTTAGTTTTTTTCATAAGATTGCCAAATGCAGATTTAAAAATCGATCTTCCTTTAGATGAAGATGTTCGTGACGGGGGAGGGGGAGCATTGCTATATTGTGCACAAAACTCATTAAATAAAACATAAAATAAAGCACTAACCTCGTTGTATTCCGTTTCCGGATCTATGGGGTTATCGTCATACATTGGAAATTCACCAAAAAACGCAAGATAATAGAAGTTGAAACAATCTTCCAAATTAGCAAGTCTAAAACGAGGATCGAGAATAAATGCAATACCATAAATATGGGGAATATGCGCATAATATTTTAAAAACTTTTCCTTCATATAATCACAAAAATAACTCACGAAAACGGCATTCTCAAATTCTTTAAAAGCACCGGCGAGATTAACAGCTTCACGAATAAATTGGTTTGCGGTAGGTTTATAAACATGACTAAAAGTTTCAGTTGCATTAAAAAAATATATCAAAACATTACAAATTTTTTCGCAAGTGTCGATCTCAGCCGAGTTTATAATATAGTTATCATGTTGTTTTAAAAAAGCAGGAAAATGTTCTTTATATCTAAGAAGAATTTTAAGTAATTTATAAGTACTATTCCAACGAATACTCAAATCTTTAGGAAAAGCAACATATCTCACACCTCTTTCGGTCAAATAAGTTTGTCATTTTAATCTAAGTTGACCATTACCCCAAATACGTCTAATCCCCCCCTTCACTACCTCCATAGCATCTCCTAACGCTTTTAGACCGTCTTGCACACATAAATTTATAACATGGCATGCACAGCGTTGATGAAAAAATCTACCCATCAAAGTATTGGCACCACACAATCCACGCAATCTAGGTATAGCAGCAGTATTATTAGTAGCATTATCGAAACCAATAGCAAACACCTTATCAATCAAATTATACTCAATTAAAATACGCTCAATCAAAATATAAATATGTTCAGCGGTGTGACGATCATTAAATTCATGAAAAGCAAGAACACGTTTATGCATATTCCAATCCTCATCAATATAATGTGCAGTTAGACCCAAATAATATAAATGATGAAAATCATCCTCCCATATGTCAGAACAAATAGTAAAACGCCCATCAAAGTTTGCAAAAAAAATTTGTAACCTTGCCTTTTCCGCATTATAAAGCCTTATAATTTCTTTCTTAACAGTTTTGCGACTATAACTTCTAAATTGAGGATTTAAACTACCTTGTGCATAATCTCTTAAAGCAAGACTTTCAGAAAACATATTAAGGCAAATTTTCTTCACAAATTAAGTTAGCCATACCAGTCAAATTTTGTGCATCATTGTAGGAGAAATTACCAAAATGTTGAGAATTCGCAAACCTCGATATTTGAGTTTGCTTCCCCGTTCCGCCGCCTAATTTTGCATACTCCACGGGATGCTTTGCCTTAAGATGCCTTGCGGCGGATCCGTATCCGCCGGAGGTCCCCAAACTATAATTGTTGTTGCACCACTTGCACGTTGCGTGCCAATAGCCGGTTGTGGGTCCTTCCATTTATCAAAATTATTTTGCATTAGTTCATATTTACTTTTTTTATTACCGGTGGCGGTTTGGGATGAGGCAGGCTCGTCGGTGTCGTGGCTGCCGGCACCCTCCTCCTCGGCCGTCTCCGGTTCCATTTCCTCCGCATCTTCATCCTCAAGCTTCTCTTCGTCAATGGTCGTCGGGATTTGTTGTTGTTGTAGAAAGCGGTTATTATGTCGGGCCAATTCTTGTTGTAGTTGTTCTTCGGACATCGCATCTCCATCTCGCCTTTGGTAACCCATTTCAAAATCATCTCGGCTTTGAGATGAAGATCCGGCAAGTTCTTTACCTTTGCGGGATTTCTTCCTCCCAATCTCGTTCCTTCGATTGCGTTGGAGGTTAACCAAATCAACCGAATATCTACCACCTTCCATCTTAAAAATGTAACAAATATTAATTAGCAACAATTATAATAATGAATACAAAACTAATGCAACTAATTAAAACTATTTTAATTAATACTTCAAACTAATTTAGTGCAAAGTAGAATTAATGTGTGACTCTAAAATTAAAATTATAGCAACTTTTCAAGTACTTTAATTTAGTAAAAACTACTTAAATAAAATGTTAAGTACTTTAATTAAATGATTGAACTACTATTTTTTCGTTCACATATAAATTGAAAATATTATAATGTGACTTTAACTATAATGACAATTAACTAGTTTTTTGAAGTAGAGTTGTTTTAGCAATTAATGGGAATACTAATGAACTAGTATAATGAAAAGTGTAACAAAAATGCTAATGAACTAATTAACTAGTTTAATGAAAAATGTAAAAAGAATACTAATGAACTAATTAACTAGTATAATGAAAAATGTAACAAAAATGCTAATGAACTAATTAACTAGTTTAATGAAAAATGTAAAAAGAATACTAATGAACTAATTAACTAGTATGGGCCGGTCTCGGGCCTGGCGGCCCAAACCGGGTCCACCACTAGACCTACCTATGCACGGGAACACAATGTTGGATTGTTGGGTGAAAAAAAAATGGAACTACAAAAGTACAAAGGATAAAATCAGGGGTGGACTCATGCCGGTTCGGGCCCGGCCGGGCCTCGGTTCTATTTTTTTTTGCTTTTTCCTAATTAACTCCTAACCCCCCCTCCCCTCACCCCCAAACCATCCCAAACCATCTCAAATGACCCAAAATACCCAGCCCAACCCAAAAACTTAAAAAAAATTCAAAAAAAATTCAAAATAAAATAAAATGGCCCGGACCGGGCCCGAAGCGGCCGGGCCAGTTCACGTTTTGAGGGACCCGAGCCCGGACCGGAACCCCAGCGGGTCGGGCCTACCCGAACCGGTCACTGGCCGGGCCACCGGGCCGGTTCACGTTTTGAGGGGCCCGAGCCCGGACCGGAACCCCAGCGGGTCGGGCCTACCCGAACCGGTCACTGGCCGGGCCACCGGGCCGAGCCGGAATAGTGCCGGTTCGGGCCGGGCCACCGGGCCGGGCCGGGCCAGAACAGTGCCGGTTCGGGCCGGTTCCAGGTCGGGCTGCCCGGCCCTAGTCCAGGCCTAGATAAAATGGAAGCGTCATTCAACAATTTCTCAACGAGAATAGTTTAAAGACTTATTTATAATATTATTAGCTTATTTTATTCCAAACTATCATCAAATTCACAAATCTATCCTATTTTTTCACTTTTATCAAAAAAGACTCAAACTTCATCTATTTCAACAATTATGGTTTTCTTCTTTGTTTTTTTTCAAAATTACAATTTTATCATTGCCAATAAAATATAAGTAATACAAGTTTGTAAATTTAAAATTAGAAAGAAGTGAAAAATATGAAATATAAATATGATTTTGTTCTTAAGTTTTACTAATTCATCTATTAAAAGTGTAATTGTGAGAAAAATTGAAGTTTAAGTCTTTTTTAATAAAAATAAAAGTATAGGATAGATTTGTGAATTTGATGATAGTTGAGGATATATTTAGCTAATAATCCTATAATTTATTAAACCTCACTAACTCATTTTCTCGTCTTCCAATTCCAAAATTTCGAAACATACCTAAATAGAGTGAGCCCTTCTGTGAATATGTTGTTGAAGCAGAGAGGATACAACTTAGGGCAATTCAATCTCAATTAAAAAGAAAAAACCATAAAATTATGTATGTTCATTAGCTTTCCCATAACCGAGCCATACTTGGATTATGTTTGGCACAACTAGCTAAAAAGATACTTTTACAAGCTTTTTAGTAACTGTTAGCTTTTAGTAACTGAAAAGATCTTACAAAGAAAATGTGAGAACTGTTTGGTAAAAAGCTGACTGTTTGATTTAGTTCGGTTTGGTATACAAGCTGTTAGGACTAATTAATACTAAAAGTCACGAATTTTTCTCAGATGCTACACCCGGTAGCATCTAAAAAAAATCTTTTAATTTTTGAAAAGCTCTTAAAAAATGTCATGTCAAACATACAACTAGAGTCTTTTAAGGTCTTTTTAAAGAATAGAGAAGCTAGAATCTAGAGTCTTTTGTGTGCCAAACATAGCCTTGGAGATTAGTGAAAAAGCTAATTGCAATAGAAAGAGGCACTTTTCAAGAATAAGTCAAAATAGATTCAGGTAATTGAAAGACAGAGTAACAACAACAACAATAATAAGCGTGATAAGTCATTAAATTTACTTTTTCAACGGGAAACAAGCTCATGTGCATAGTTTTCAAGTTCAATTTCTTTAAAATAAACCTGTAAGAAATATATATAAAAAAAAGCTAACAATAACAACTTAACTACTAAATAATCCTTTTCCCTGCTACGAAATAAATCTTAGTTCACAGTTTATCAGTCTGTGTATCAGGAATTGGATGAACATCGAATTTCTCGCGTTTCAGCTCCCTTTGGCTTCTTCATCTTTCTTGAGAGTCCAGAAACAAGCACCGTGTTAGTAATAAGGACATAATAGGAATATTAAAATGATTTTATCTTCTACGAGAATATGGGGTGTGTATTTAGCAAATAATGGGCTGCATTTAGAACTACCCTTCAGACTATCATGTGAGCCCGAGTCTCATCAAATACACACATCACGTGTATGGATCCACAATTTTATTTACATATATCCAATACAATAGATACATCTAATTGGGATTTTAGAGTTGATTCAAATAGAAATAGCTTTAAATGCGTTAATGAAACTCAAAATTTGACTATTATATATTTATTTCTTAAATATGAGTAATTATTATCAAATTTGGACATAATCATATTGTAACACGATACTATCTCCTAAATTTGACAGTAATTACTGTTTTAGAATTCCAAAAGTTTTTACTAATATTTCTAGAATTTTTCGTGTATCCTGATTCCAATGTGTTCTTTTCAAATATTATAAAACAGTACAAGCATTTATTGCATAAAGTTCATAAATAAGACCGTTATTGTTTTCCCCTAAAAAATATATGACTTAATCAATATATATATATAGAAAGAATATATATAACAATTATTACTGCCGCATAAATATATATTTATAGAGAAAAAATATAAAAAGATGAACTTTTTAAGAGCATACAAAGAGTCATATAATACTGTCATGTCATCCATCATATATATAACAACTATTACGTAGTATTTAGTTTTTTTGATACTCCACCTTTTATTTATTTTAGTAGATTCTATTTATGATTGCATATTGATATGGAAACAAAAGAATGTATGTTAAAATCCACCTTATTGGTAACTCTTTCAAAACCTATTACGTATTTGATAAATTATTAAATTCATTAATTGGAACCACAATAATTAATAACCAACCATATACATTTTTGAAAGAAATAATACTTGACTATGGTGCCAAAACAACTTTGTATATAAAGTTTGGGGTATTGAAATTACATATGCAAGTTTGGGGTATTGAAATTACATATGCAAGTTTGGGGTGTTCATCTCACACCCCTTTAAAGTTTGGGGTATTTTAATTATTTTCCCCTAAAAAAGATAAATCAGTCAAATTGCTATTTATTTTGTCCTAAAAAATATTTATATAAAAAGGTAATAATAGTGTCTCATTTTCTAAAATGTAATATTTGATTCTTCCAAACTCAATGTTCAGATCATGATAAGAATTCTAAGCCCAAGATTTGCTATTTTGAGGTGCATAATAAAGTGATTTAGAGGACATGAGATTAATTAAGAAGCTTCTTTGTGAATTCTTTAAAGTGAGGTTAACCACAATTATGTTTAGTTGAGATGCTTATGTGGAAAAACATTTTAACTATTTTTATATAATTGTTTCTTTATTTTACAAGTGGAATATGTTTTCTTTCTTCATGATTCAGGATATTCTGCCTATTCAGTCCATTCATCCAGAATTTATCAATTTAATCAATTTCAGTAAAAATGAGCCGATTCTGCTAATTTGAGTATTATCAAATGAACTCTATATTTAAAATGAGTTTATTTTGCTTTTGCATCACATTTTATATGATTCCAAAAAAATAAAATTTTAAATTAGCTAAATTATGTAAAGCACGGGCTTAAAACCTAGTTACTAAGTTTTAGGATGTTTTCTTTTGGACTGTTTTCAGTCCCAGACCAGACCAGACTTAAATAGACTAGACCAGACCAGACCAGACTTGGATAGTTATAAAATACACAGAGATTAGACGTTTACCAGACCAGACCAGACCAGTTCAGACCAGACCAGACTTAAACAGACCAGACCAGACAAGACCAGACTAGCAAATTTCAGTCCAAAAGAAAACATCCTTAATCAACTTTAAATTTAAAAAATTTCAAGAGTACGGTTTTAATCAACATTCTGTTTTGGTAAGTTTTACTCCGTAACTTTTAATCAATATATGTCTTTTTTTAGTACCCCAATAATGACGTTCTCAATTGGTCTGGTTCCAGTCACAGATCAAATCAAATTTAAATAAATAAGATCACACTTAAATAATACTGTTTCCGTCTCATTTTATGTGTCTTATTTGACTTTGACACAATCAATATATATATAAAAGAGGAACTTTTTAAGAGCATACAGAGCGCCACATAATCCTGCCATGTCATTATATATATTAAGTATTTAGTTAATTTGTACCTTCTATTTTTATTAGCTAGATTCTATATTTGATTGCATATTGATATGGAAACAAAAATCCGTAGAAAGTACTATATTAAACAGGCTCTATTTTAGGCTAAGTTTATAAATGACAGGTATTTTTAGCCAAAAATATAATACGTTTTAATTTCTATAACAATTAAATGTTATAGTATACGTTTAGGCTTAGAATTATGTGTTAGAATTATACGTTTTAATTCCATTATAACAATTAAATGTTATAGTATATGTTTATACGTTTAGGCTTACATGTAAAAAAACAGGTTCTATATTTAGACTATTTTACTTAATATATACTCCGTATTAAATTTCTATGAATATCCATCTTCATAAGATTATATTAAATGTTTAAAATCGGGTTCATAGCAATTATATTTACTCGAGATGCTTATGTAGAAGACAATTTAACTATTTTTCATATAATCTTTTTCTGGCTTCACAAATGGAATATATTTTACATATTTTTTCATGATTCCACTCATTTAGCTCATTCAGTCATAATTTAATCAATTTGAGTAATATAAGTTAATTCAATTTATTTTAGTATTATCAAAGAGACTCTATATTAGACTAAGTTTATTTTTCTTTTAAATCACATTACATATGATCCGAAAGAAATCAAATTTCAAATTAGCTAAATTACATCTGCCCGTGCATCGCACGGGCTTGAAAGCTAGTTATTAATAAAGTGATTGAAAATGTAAAAGTTGTGATTGAGATTTGAGTATAATAAAGTAAAATATTGTAGACCACCTATTTCTTTTCAAAAAGGGAAAAGAGAGACTTATTTTGGGACAACCTAAAAAGGAAAGTGAGACAAGTAAAATGAGATCCTATCAGCTTAAACAAACTACTACGTAGATGATAACATACTTGAAATATCCTAATTAAGTTGAGTTAATGACTCAAATAGGACTAATAACAAAGTTAATTGCACATTTAGGACCACAAACGAAACACAACTTTCATAGGACCAATTTCAGTACCTTTGGACAAAACTACTCCTCTTTTAACTTTTAAAATTTCAAAAGTGTAAAATAAAAGATTTGTGAAATCCTAGCAGTAGCACTGTCGTTGCCAGAGCCAAACTGTTGCCTGCCACCCCACGCCGGCGCAACCTGCCACCACCTATCGCCGCCGCCGCCGCCATCTCCGCCTGCCGCCGCATCCTTGCCGGCGTTCGTCGCCATCCATCACCAGCGTCGCCGCCACCACCTCTCACCAGCGTTGCCATCCATGCAATCACCATCTGACCGGAGTCGTCATCCACCGCCGCCACCATTCTCTGAGTACCGTCACCACTGTGTTAACTCAGGCGGAATAAATCTGCCATTAAAATGGCAGATTTATTGTTGGAGATTAGATTCACATCTGCCATGAACAAGGGTTTCAGATTTGCCAAAGGGTTGACAGATTCATCTTGAAATATTAATACGGAATATAAAACTGCCATAAATTTGGCAAAAATAGAAAAGCACGAAATAAATAACCAAATACTCAAACAACTAATCTTTTAATCGAATAAGCATTTCTAAGACAATCGAAAATTAGAAAACGAAACTATTGATAAAAAAACAGAAAAATCAAAACAAATTTTTAGATCTGCCATAATGATGGCAGATTTATATTCACCGATTTACACAAAATTGCCATGATCTTGGCAACATATGAAGTCCACAACTAAATTTCTGAAAACCCAAAATTTTTAACAGAACAATGACTTTAACAAATTCATCTCAATCACAAATAAGAAGTGAATCACAAAAAATAAAAATAAAAAATTGATTTTCACAAAAGTGTTTTGCCATAATATGATTGTCAGATTACATTTCTGCCATAAATATGGCAAAAATCGTATACCATCATCCAAAAAACTGCCATAAACATGGCAAAATCGTATGTTTTCATACAAAAATCTGGACAATGGAATTTTTCAAAAAATTAATAAACCAAGAAACGTAAATTCGAAATAGAAGTACACAAATCAACAAAATCGAACGTCAAAACTAAAATAAATAGAGGAAGGAAGGAAAAATTAGAAAAAGTAATTTCAAAGCCAAAAATTCGAATAATTGGAGGAGGAAGAAGAGGAGGAGGAAGAGGAGAAAGAGGAGGGGGAAATAGAAGAGAAGAAGAAGAAACCTGGTCAAACTGCGGCGTGCTTGCGGTGGAGTCGTCGGCAACTCGGCGGCTAGGGATGAAGCTAGTTGTTGATGAAATCGATTTGAAATGCAGGCAAAAGAAACCAATCGATCTTTGAGAACTAAGAAGAGGTGCGATGGAGAGAAGCAATCGATCTGTTGACAACTAAGAAGAAGAGGTGGGGTGGAGAGAAGCAATCGATCGATCTGTTTGGTGGTGCCACAGAGAGAGAAAAGAATCGATCTGTTTATGAGGCTTGGATCTATCGGCTAACACAGCAGGGGTAATAATGGAATGAGAAATTCCTTACGTTTTCAAATAGGAGTAAAACAGTCCCATTTCAGAATAAAAAAATAGATGGTCCTCTTTTGGATTTTCTCCCATCTTTTAGTCCTATATGAGGCAAATACTAAATTAAGTTTCGTTCCAGATCAAATTAGAAAAACATCACAACTGAACTAAAAATATCCCAAGTTCCGTAAGTTATTGTAATGATCAGTGACACCGTCTCATTTTCTAAATATTTTAGTGCTGAAAGTGTATAAATAAATTTGCTAATTATTTAACGCATAAGATCAGATCCAACCCATTTTTATAAGTTGAACTCGAGTAAAGTATACAACGGTTTCCAGGCGTTTTCTTTTGAACGGTTGTCAGTCCCAGACCATACTAGATCATACAAAACTTTCATAATTATAAAAATACAAAGATCAAACGATTATCAGATCAGTTCAGATCAGATCAGCAAATTTCAATCTCAAAAGGAAACATCCCATAACCAACACGCGCTTGACAACAAACCATCCTTGCTACGATCACCGCCAAAGCTAAATCCCGTCTCTTTATTTTATTGATTTATTTATATTTGTACGAAACTTAACCAAACATTCCAGCCCAGCTGGTTGTGAGATTACCGTGCCTAGTGGGAGGTCTCGAGTTCGATTCCCGCTAGGCACGCAAGGGTGTGAAACTCAATGGAGTGAGTTTCAGCTTTGATTACTCCAGGCTTCGCCCAGATCCCCTCCCCTAGATCCTCTGAAGAAAAAAAAACAAAAAATTGTACAAAACTTTCCAAGCTTAGCCAGTTATCCATATCCAATCCGATGATTTAGTTGTGTAATTTATATCTTGCGAGGTGAACACGACAACACGTTTGTCGGGATGGATAAATCAACCAGCAAATGATTGATAATATGTGAAGAATCTTTTGAGCATCATATCCATATATACCAATATAGTTCATACATAACATATGATATTATAAAATTTTACTCATTAAATATTCTGATTAAAAAGCGGGGGGAAAGCTTACTATAGTACCTTGTAATGAATTGTGATTGTTGAATTTAAACGATATGAGAGAGCCTATATTGAGATTAATCATTTTGAGCGAATTTATGACGAAATTCAGGATGAACGAATATACTTGTATAAAAAATACGAGTACTAATTATTAAATTATTAAGAATTTGGAGTGGGATATAGTGTAGGGGAGCTCATTCCTACATCCATCACAATTAATCAATGGTCATAGAAAATTTTTGAAACAGGAGTAAAAATAATTTGAAATTTAAAAATAAGATTTTTATGATTTTATTTCCTAAATGAGATTTATTACTATCATGTTTAAGCAATATTGTCATGTTAAAAGTCTGATACTGTCAAAACATGACAGTAAATGAATAATCACTCCTATTTTGAGAATAAAATATAAAAAACCTTTTTTGCAATTTCTTTACATTGTTACTCCTAACTATGACAATTTTTCTTCTGCTTTCATCTTTTCCTTATTATAATTTATTTACTTATTAATAGTTACATAGTTCTAGTATAATTTTTTTATTGGTTTGAAATTATATTTTATGTGCTAGAGGTTTAATGATAATATATTTTAATACTAACGGTTGACTAATAACCCATGAAAACCTGCCAAATATAATACTACGTACTACGGAGTAATTATTATCGAATCCAGCGACGGGTCATGTGGAAGTTACATGCTATGCTGAATCTCTGATACGTATACAACGTGTATCAATATTGGGCCGACTCAGTCACTAAAAATCTTGTCTGATCCAGACGCGAGGGGTTCTTTGGGTTTAGGGATTCAACCTTGAAAGAATGAAGAGAAAACAAATTGTATGAGATGACAAGGCTTTGTTTGCAACTGCTTGTGTTTAAATAAAAGTATTTTTTGAAAAAAAAGTGATTAGTAGTAAAAGTTGGTAGTGTTTGGTAAAATAAGTGTGTTTTTTAAAGCCACAATCAAATTAAGTGTTGAGTAGCAGGGTAGGATTCGTGCCTTCTAGGGAATCTATTTTTTTTTACAGGTAGCGTGGCCACATCTGAAGATTTCCATTATGGGGATGAAGGAAGCCTTTAAGTTGCAGTGAGGGAACAGAGCTGGCAAATGACGTATCAGTGGTGTGCTGAAGCTTCTTCCCATACCAACCCCCCTCAAGTGTCAAGTCCATCCTCACCGTTACATTACTATTTCAAATCAGCTTTAAATTCTCTTTGATTCATTTGTAAAATCTGTAATCTTTGCCATTTGGGTTTTGCAAACTCTTTCTCATAGGCACAGTTTCGAACGGGTTTCCGCCTTTCTGTAAATAAATCAGTGAACTACCCACCAACCCGCTCTTTCGTTTACCGGAGATGGCTGGTTCCGGCGCCGGCGGGGATTTTAGATTCATGATAGTGAAGCCTGAAAATGGAGGAATTATGGACGTTCTAAGGTTTGGGGTAATGGGTCACCAGCAAAGCGGTGCTAAATTTCTTGAAACAACTTCCAATTACCGGGGAATCACCGATCGACTCCGGGAGGTTGGTGACGGAGAAGATGAGGACCCAATACATAGATGGGTGATTGTCGTGTCTGTTGTGGCGAGGAAGTTGCTAGCTTTCTTCAAAAAACCATTGGAGTGGGCTGGCTATCTTCTGGAGTTCCTACTGAACCTCTTCTCTCTTAATGGCGGCAACTTCTTTACTTTCTTCCACAGATTCATCAATGGTAAACTGATCTTCTTTCTTTCTTTTCCTCCATAATTGTTTATGGTAATATGGTTATCTTTCTTTGTCGAATCATTTGCCCCACATCCTTTTAACTCATTGTATAAAGTTCGGGCTATTCAGTTTTGTTGAAGGATAAAACCTCATATCTTAAGATATTTTTGCACTAATTGTTTGGGATAGCCCGTTTAGAGTCTCTTTGACCCATTCACAAGTTAGCAAATATCATTGTTTCTGACTAGGATTTCATAACAAATGCTTCAAAGCATTTGAAGCAGGTCTTTCATTCACAATACAAATACTGAAATGTTGCTATTGTAATAGAGCTGGAAATGATGGCCCATTAGTCATTACTTTGATCTTTATATTTATGCTGTTTGTATCAATTACTACATGGAATCAGGGCAACTAGTCATGCCAGAGAGAGGATCTGAAACATATACTAGTGCTATTGGGTATTTGGATGGGCGTATAGACCTATACAAGAGCGAAGTGGTTTTTAATGAACTTGGAGAATTTGATTCATCAAAGGTAAGTGTGCCGTTGGAAGCTGGAAACCGAGCTCTTATGGACCTCTGTATGATGGCCTCAAAGTTGTCCTATGAGAACGTAAATGTTGTCAGGAAAGTTGTAAATCTTCACTGGAAGGTATTGCCCGGCATGTTTGGGATGACTAATATGCTAAGTGCTTTTGTAACAACTACCTTTTTCATTTCAGCATTGAAACTGTTTTTTTCCTTTTCATAGTGGTCAATATGATGCTCTTTGGATAAGCACAGAAAGTAAAGATAAATACCCTTCCTGTTAAAAGCACATATTATTTGAAAATGTGGCATCCCAATTGTGTGAGTTCAATTCAAGAACTAACCGGAATTTTGTTTTTTTGTAAAAGCAGATGCATTTTGTTGAGTTCTACAATTGTTGGAATGGTGAGAATTTAACCTATGCCACTCATATCATTCATGTGAACCGTTGCAAATTTCGAGAAAAAAACGCATATAAACTCACTAACTTATTTTTTATTATTTGGTTTCTTTTTCATGACTTTTGTTTGCATAGGACAGACTATCAACAAGAAAAATCCACCCAGGTTTTTATAATGTGTGACAAGCCAAAAGATGCAAACTTGATATTGGTTGGCTTTAGGGGAACAGAACCCTTTGATGCCGATGACTGGAGCACTGACTTTGACTACTCTTGGTATGAAATTCCAGAAATGGGAAAAGTACACATGGGATTCTTGGAAGCCTTGGGGTTAGGGAACAGAGAGAATGTTTATACATTCCAAGAACGACTTTTTATGCAAAACTCAGAAAGTTCAGAGTCATCTATCAACTCTGAATGGCCTTCAGACGATTCATCTGCATACTACACCATTAGAAGGAAAGTCAAAAGTCTACTAAAAGAGAATGATAAAGCAAAATTTGTCGTGACGGGGCATAGCTTAGGCGGGGCTCTTGCAATTTTGTTCCCAACGGTTTTAGCGATGCACAAGGAAGAGGAAGTGATGCAACGGCTGTTGGGAGTTTACACATACGGACAACCTAGAGTTGGGAATAGGAAGTTAGGGTGGTATATGGAGGAGCACTTAAATCATCCCACTCCGAAGTATTTCCGGGCTGTTTACTGCAATGACCTTGTCCCAAGGTTACCTTATGATGATAAGACGTTCTTGTACAAGCATTTCGGGGCGTGCCTTTACTACAACAGTATGTATATTGAACAAGTAAGGTTCCAAACACCTTTCATCCTTGCATCAATACATTGAAATATCCTCCTTGTCATCAAACAATATATATTGAGGTTGTGCATATATTGAAAGATTTGCCCACCCAATGAATATGCTGGAATTTCTAAAATTGTACGTAATTTTAAATAAATTAAATGGAAATACACTCCCTACACAAGGAAAAGAGGACCCTATATTCTTTTTGGTCATTCCCACAAAAAATAGTCCAGTTTTATATTAGGTGTGTTACATTTTCAAATTCTACCTTACCCGTATTTAAATTTTCATTCAGAGAATTCGAAGATATGAGTAATCATTAAGTAACTTTACAGAATGGTAAATGTGAGAATTGCATATGAAAATTGTTATTTCAATTAGCTTAGGCCTTATGCAGTATCGTTATCTGGTCTATGGTTTTTATTTTTTTGATAACAAAAAAGTAAAATTCCGTAAACTGGGAAAGGTTTTGCTGCTTTTTGTTGTTACCTTTCAAAATTAACATAAATTAGTATAAGTCATTATTTAGTTTATTTTACAACATATACCTTTTGAAACTTTAAAACAAAAAAATCTGAAAATTGACACCGATACAAAATGAGCCCTTAACAAATGCTATGTATGTCAGAGTCCGTGTGCAAATCACATACAATCATATATCTCTGGAAATAAAAAACAATGACTCATGACTTGTTTCTCCATCCTTGTTATAAGAGAGTAGATGAAGAACCAAACCCAAACTACTTGGGGATACGCTTCATGATACCGATGTATCTAAATGCTGTTTGGGAGTTGATCAGAGGTTTGGGGATGGGCTACGCATATGGGGAAGAGTACAAAGAGAGTTGGGAGTCAATCCTCTGGAGGATGGTTGGACTTTTTATTCCAGGAATTGCTGCTCACAGTCCTGTTGATTATGTGACTTCCATAAGGCTTGCAAGAGAAAGAAAGACATAAGCCATAACCAAACCAGATGTGTCATCCTCATCATAACCAAACGGCTTTACACCTTACAGAAAATTTCAGGTTTTGAAGAAATGCAGTGGACTGAAATGGTGGCAATAAATGCTGGTTCTTGTTCCTTTTTTTTTTTTTTTACTTTGGTGTATTTTACATTGCATATATGGTATTAATAAATAACGAATAGCTTGGTTGTACTTAGTAGCTTTGTTTAAAACATGTGTTCAACATCCTTGGATCACTTGTTCCATGTTTTGGAACTGGACCAAACTTGGATCCTACCTGTTATTTTGCCAGAAATTGGACCGCCTTTGGTCCTCCAATCTTGAACCAGTATCTACTGGGAGATGATCCAAATCTAGTCCGGTGCGTCCAAAATAGGGTCGGACCAGTTTTGTTCCAATTCTTAATCTTTGAAAGAAAGATTAAGAAACCAGTCCTTAGAACATCTCCAATGCTAAAGGGTTAACGGTGCATACGTGGCATGGGAAATAACCAATTAAAAAACAATAAATACAATATCTCTCCCCTTCTTTCCACGATCTTATGTGTTTATGGTAAGTTTTTGTCTGCAATGTCAATCACAATGTCTACATCTAGACATTGTGCTTGACATTGTAAAGATAAACTTACCAAAATGATGTAAGATCCTTTAAATAAGGAGAGAGATATTGTATTTATTATTTTTTAATTGGTTATTTCTGATACCACGTATGCACCGTTAACGTTTTAGCATTGGAGATGCTCTTAACTGATCGGGAACTGAGCTGGATATGCTCGGATATGGTTCGGTTTTCACCCTTTCCAGAACTGGCTGGTGGGGATGCAGAACTTGATTGAGTCCTCCCCTACATCTCATATTACAATTTACAATGCGTGCTTGAGAATTACGAGCCCGTTTGGTAGCACCAAAATCGGCTGTTTTGGCTGATTCTGCTGAAATTTATGATATTCTGGTTGGAGTGGCTGTTTTGGCTGATTCTGCTGATTTAAGAAAAAAATATTTTAAAAATATATTTTATTAATAAATTAAAGAAAAAATTATATGTAAAAATAGCTAAAATGGTCCTCTACAGTAACTTCAGCCAATACAGCCAGAAAAGTAACTCCAACCTTACTTTTTCGGCTTATTACACAATTCAGCGCGCGAAAGTAAAAGTTACGTGTTTGGTGAAAAAGCTGGCTGATAAGCCTGATAAGCCGAAAACAGAGTTCTCCAAACGGGCTCTACATTTTCTCTCATGTTTGCCTTGAAGGCAACCACAGCTAATTAGTCGATTTTTTATTGAAGTCACAGTAGCTAGTTGATTATTGTAAGAATGTAAGGTAAGGTTGACAATTGAAACGAACAAGGAAACATGTGATATAATCATATAATCCAAACAAATTCTAAGATAGTTGATCGAACCATATTATAAAAATTGAATGAACTGATTAGTTATAGCCAGTTCATTCAAAAAAAATTCAAATCATCTCCTTTTTAGTTGGATTCTGATGTGGGACTATAACAAAAAAAAAGTACAAATCGCCAATCTATCTTTGAGAATCAAACTACCATTGTCACACTTCTTGTAGTGTTCCTCGGATAATTTTCTTTAGCCGGCCAACTACCACTGCCATTGTTGGCCTCTTGTAGGCCACAATTTCACATGAGAAAGGTGAAGAACTGGACAGTCCACATATATGCTTTAACATTTTGATGAAAGTAAGTCTTTTTATTGACAAAACCTACTTAATTATGAGAACTAATAAGTACATCAAATAAGGATGTGTTAGTTTTTTTCCTCTTTTATCGATTGTATTGAACACTTAAGAGTCTCATCCTTTTACATTTTGATAAAATTTTGTGAGCATTTTCATCATGAAGTGTAGATTTGTCCACAAAATTTCAGCTCAAAATTCAATCGGGAAGTCAATTAAATAAATTATTGAAAAACATTGCACGGATATATAAATTTCACTTTATCTGTGCAGTGTTTTTTAATAATTTATTTAACTGACTTCTCAATTGAATTTTGAGATGAAATTTTGTGACATAATCTACACTCCATAAGGAAAATATAGAACATGCACACAAAATTTTATAAAAAATTTACCCAAAACCATCTGAAATGGAAGAGAGGGCACGACGAGTTCTGGTCAAGCATGGAGAGTTCTGTGTGTGTATGTGTGTCAATTTATGAATAAAATTGGCACTTTTTGAAACTTATACGTTTTATTTGGGATTTTTCGAATATACATATGTAGATATAATCAAATTTATTCATAATAACTAGAGTTTTGCTAGGTGTACACATTTTGTGTACACCACACATTTTTCTAATAACTATCAAGTTCATTCTATTAAAACTTAGGTAACATGTAAGTATATATTCTAATTAGTCATAACAACTTTTTCAAAAAAAAAAAATAGTCATAACAACTACCAAGCTATTATATAGGAGGTAGTTATTTCTAATCATGTATATGTTCTCGTAAATAGCAGGGCAGCCTGATTCTATATGCTCTCGTAAACAACCAATAACCCACCACCAATAACCCACCACCACTGGCAGCTCAATTTTCAAAACATACGGAGTAGGTAATATTCCGAAGAGAATTTACCCAAAATAGGACTAAAAAGGTTTGGAAATTCAAAAATAGGACTGACATGTTTTTATTTCCAAAACAGGACAAATTACTGTCATGTTTTGACAGTACCAGACTTCAAACATGACAGTATTTTCCAAACTTGGCAGTAATTACTCCTATTTTGGGAATAAAAAACATGACAGTCCTATTTGAGAATTTTCAAACTGTTTTAGTCCTATTTCGGGAACTTTCCCGTATTTCGGAAAATTTATTCGTAATACAATTTAGGAAAATTTAGATTTTGGAATGTGCATGTATAAACTATATACAATCAAACTTTATTCATACTATACTAAAACGTGTCAATTAACTACACTACTACTACCTCCGTCCCATTTATATTGTCCCGGAAGAGTGTGACACGGTTATTAAGAAAAGTGGGTTTGTGTGGTTGATATTAATTGATAAAGTAAAAATAAAGTAAGAATGATTTAGAGCCACACAAAATTTGCCAAATATGGTATGAGACAATTTAAGTGGGACTTCCCAAAAAGGTAAAACTGGACAATATAAATGGGACGGGGGAGTAATAAGTAGCTATTTGATCATATAAATGCTGCTAAAAGTGCTAATTCTACCAATAATTTGTTAATATGGATAGAGGTGGCGAGTGGCGACGTATCATTAGGGGTCAATTAATGTGCTTGTTCTGAGCTCAAATGAAATGAATGACCTACGGAGTATATAACTATATTAATCACATTATGGAGAAAAAATTGAAGTATAGTACGGAGTACTATTTATGTTCTTAGCTTTTCCTTTAGTGTTATTTATTTATATCAAAGCCGCCTTAAGCCCCACCAGGGGCGGAGCCAGGATTCGACCGAGAGGGGGACCGGGGTAAAATAAAAAATGCCGTAGTAAACATATTACGTATAAAAGTGCTATAATATTAAATAATGTATTGTTATTCATTTAAAACATTCAAAACTACATCATTAAACGCTATATGAATTACAATTTAGAACGTCGCTCCCACATGCAGGTCACGAAAATATCCAGACCCTAAAGTAAGTTTGTATAATATTCCATTAAATATTTAAATGTTAAAATAAACACTAAAGAACCCTGAAATGATTTTTTCAGCAGGGAAAGTTAACTTAACTCAAGTCTTAATTTCATCTCTAAATAAACTACGACAATATATATAGTATATACTAGCACTTCTTAAATAATTAATAATTACTTAAATACACACTCCTAAATTGTACGAAGTACATAGTAATAAATTATTTCCTTCAAATTTGGGCTTATTTACTTAAGCTCTTATTTACTCAATTATAAAAGAATCAAAATTTAAATGTAAAAACGAAGAGTTGAGCGCATGCCTTTGGTAGCTTGGTTTGTCTTCTCTGCTACACTTACTACTCACAGGTGACCGGGCTATGGATGCTAAAGAATAACATATTAACATGGTGAGGGTTAAAAATAAAAAAATTAATACTAGTCATTAAAAAATGAAAAGTTGGGAGGGGCCATGGCCCCCATAGCATTGAGCATAGCTCCGCCCCTGAGCCCCACTATACTTGATACATTTATATCATAGGACTCGTTAATTGACCTATCAAAAGTATTTATTTTGTCACATTTCCCACATAATTATCATTGTTTAATTAGAGTTCACACCTCACAAAAGAGACTCCCAACTGATAAAAAAGATTGCTCTGATTAGAGATCAAATTGTCTCTCACTTTGACAACACTCACGATGCCATTAATTTTCTTAATACTTGCCAAACAAATGGCAAGCTATCCCCGGGATCGGTGTACAACCTTCTTAGAGTTAAGGGGGGAACGCAAATGTGGATGTCTTTCATTTGGAAGAACTATATCCCCCCTAAGTTCTCCTTCACGGTTTGGTTAGCCTTTCGTAACCGCCTTGCACTATTGATAACTTGCATAGATTAGATATTGTTAATGTTTGCCCCCTTTGTAAGGGTGGTCCGGAAACAGTACCACACCTATTTTTTACTTGTGCCTTTTCAGGTAAAGTTTGGCATAGAGTCAGGACATGGTTGGATATTCCTGGGGAGATGGGGACCATGCTGAGCTCGTTGAAATGGATCAAGAGGAAGAGACAAGGCTCGGGGATCAAAGCTAAGGCCTCTAGGATTGCTTTTTGCTACTCCATCTACTGGATCTGGAGAACCCGGAATGCTACATGCTTTGATGGCCTTGTTCCCAAAGAAGAAGACGTTTTTGCGAGGATTCAATACATTGTTTACAAGATTTTGTATAGTCTTTATCCACATGAACTTGTAAAGCTGTGACTTGTTGTGCCTAACCATCTCTTGGTTTGGTTTGGGCGTTTCTTGTGGCTGTTTTTTTGGGCTTGTTTGTGCCTCACCAACGCTTGATTTTGGTGTGGGGCGTTGCTTGTTTTGAGCTCTTTTGCTGGGTTTGGGTTATCCATGTTGGATAACCTGCAGTTTTGTTTCCCTTTTTGTTTGTACATTCTGAACCTCTGTTTTCTTGGGTGGTTCTTTTAATATACTTACAGTTCATCCAAAAAAAAATTCAGATCTCTTTCATTTCTTTTTTCGTGCGTTTTGTTTTCCACTATTTGCTCGATCTGATTGTTACAAGTACATTTATTTCACGCTAATTAACATGTCAACTTGTCGAACGTGAGATGAACCCACCGACCAGTCACACTTAGGGGTGGACCGGGCCCAGGTCGGGCCTGGCCGTGGGTCGGAATTGGGCAGGGCTAAAAAATTGGATTGCAGGCCCGATACTGGCCCGGGTTTGTAGCGGGACCGAATCAGGTCCAAACCACCCTTAAATTTGCCTTTTCGAAATTATTCCTACCCCCACCCCCTTAACCCCCCCCCCCCCAAACCACCCACCTAGAAGCAAATCAATGGGGGGGAATGGGCCCAGATCAATCTCGGACCATTCGGGCGGGTCCACCATTTCATCAGCCTGTAGTCCGCCCCAATCTTCCCCGGTTCGGACCCCAGTCCCAGTACCGGCTAATCGGACCGGGTCGGGCTTGCACAGTACCGGGCCGGGTCCCGGGTCGGACCGACTCGTCCCAGTCCATTCCTAGTCACAGTTATAGGAGTATAAGCATAAGGTTGATAAACATTTTTGCGTCCCTCGAAGAAGTCATTCTCGTGTTTTGGATGGGTCATAATGTCATATACTCGTATTATTCTTTATTATTTTTGCTCTATTTTAATCAATAAATCTTTTACAAAACCTATTTAATGAATCGAATAAATCATTTAAACATATACTCCGTAGTGAATTAATTAGTAATGTCATATAGACAATCATGGAATATATAAAACTTTTGACAAAAGTCATCTGATTTGACGATCATAATCCTCGTTTGCATTTCACGTACATTCTTCAAGAGGCCGTTTGGAACCACTATTTTTCAGCTTATCAGGATTATCAGCCAACTTTTTTACCAAACATGTAATTTTCATTTTCGCGCGCTGAATTGTGTAATAAGCTGAAAAAGTAAGGTTGTTGTTACTTTTCTGGCTTTATTGGCTGAAGTTACTATAGGTGATCATTTTAGCTATTTTTACATATAATTTTTTCTTCATTTTACTAATAAAATATATTTTAAAAATAATTTTTTCTTAATTCAGCAGAATCAGCCAATGCAGCCACTTCAGCCAAAACTTCATAAATTTCAGCAGAATCAGCCAAAACAGCCGATTTTCGTGCTACCAAACGGGCTCCAAATATGAATGTAAAATTAATGGATTCACGTGATCCGTGTTATCAACCTCAAACTGGAACTTCATTTCTGGCCCATAAATGTGTGCGTGGAACTGAGACTACCAAGTCATATTATTTACGATGGTATTTTAAATAATATTATCGTTTAAGCCCATAAATGCACATAGGATAGTAATAATGTCTAATATTCAGGTGTTTTTAGTTTTTTACATATGTGGAATGCAATTTATTTAAATCTGATTTAGTATTTCTAGCATATGTTTGGGACAATTAGTTGAAACATCATTTTTGTAAGTTTTTTTAATAAGTACTTAGTATTAGTTTTAGTGACTGAAAAATGTGAAGGAAAAAGATTGTAATTGTTTGATGAGAAGTTTAGTATAACAAGTTGTTGTGACTAATTAAGACTAAAAATTACATACTTTTACTCAAAATCTAGTGTCATGGTCTAATTTGATTTCTCTAAGTCACAAACCAATCTTAAAAGTTGCATTATGAAAATTTGTCTAACAATATCTCCTATTCTTCTAAAGCGTGGAAGGATGTTAGTCCTCGTGCTATGCCGTTGCTACAGTCGAGCGTTCTTTTCCCTCTGTTAACGGCCGTGTGATATTTGCCTTAGTTGCTGCGCACCAACTGAAATATCTCCCCTTTGGTTTTGCGTGATGTAAATCCGTCTCTCCAATTTCATTTCTCATTTCACTCTCCCCAAGGCTCTCAGCCTTTGCAGCTCACCTCCTCCACCCCACGGATCTGGATGAAGCTCCCCGAGCCTATCGCTGCATCAGTTCAGCCGATCGTCTCTTGCTACTATCAGACGGTCTCCGTTTACCCGGAATCGACATCAGACTCCATTCATCGGGAAATATCGCCGCTCATCCAGAACCCCTGTTGCTCATCCGAAACTACCACAGCTCGTCGCCCATCCAGCTTCGGTGCTTCACTTTCTGGTTCGGTTAGAGGAGAGGGATGGTCAGACACCTCCAACTTCCAAATCAATTTCTATTTCATAAAAATTATGATCCAATCCAAGCGTTTGAGGTTGTGAGAAGACGGTCTGCTGGATATTCTGTATAACGAGATTTGTGACAGTTGTTGTTTCTTAACCCTTGAAGGTTTCAATTTTATGTTATATATGTGATTGTTACCTTTTGTAGTATTATAATGAGAAGCCCAGGTATGGTCAGGTATGTTTTTAATAATTAATTATATTAATTTATATTCTCAATTTCATTAATCTATGATTAAACTTTGGATTTCTCTTTTTGTTTCCATTGCTCATTTAAAAATCTTTATTGATAGAAATTCAGATTTGGTTGTGTGTGTGATATGAATAAAGATTATGTGATTATATGGATAGGCTAGATTAAATTCAATTTTTATTTTATGATTGGGAAAATGTTTTAGATGGATGTGTTATGGACTTTTGAATTGAACCTATTCAGAGTTTTCCAATCAGCCAGATAAAAGATATCTGCTAATCTGCATATTCATTTTAATCAGCTATTTCCATTTAGTAATTCATGTTATTTGGAAATGTGTTACACATGTGGTTTAGCAACACGATACTCTAGATTGCTGACTAATTATGTTATTGTCTGAGTAGTATGCTATCCTCCATAGGCGAGGAACTCACAATGTCTTCTAAGATGGCTGGCTGGCAGGGGTACATGCTAGAATTTAGCACTCTAATCTATGGCCTGGTTAGAACTTTATTGATTTGGGCATCTTTGTTTTATTTCACTTGGAGGCTACTTAGAAGTGCTCCTTGGTATCGATTTAGCTGAAACAATTCTTAATGTTAACAACAACAAACTAACACCGTAAGTTCTTCCTTCCTGGAATATAAGTTTGGTTGAAAACATTTGTTGGTATTTCGTAGCTTATCTTTTGGGTTTGTTTGGCCTGTAGCTTGTTTCTTTGTATTAGAGCTTATTTACTAGAAAAATCATAAGCATATTTTGAGTGATATGTTTTTATTGTTGATTTAGGTTAGTTTTAATAATCAATTTGAGAGTACGGTGCTTCAGACAAAGATTGCCACCTCTCAACTATTCTCCTTCATTTGACGCTTCAGTTGCTAATCAAAATTAAGGTATTCTTTAATTAGTTGTTTTATTTGAACTTTATTGTTTCATTTATTGTTACATTAATGATATATGCTTAGTATGATTTATGTGTCAGTGTCTAATGTGCGCCTCCAACACACCCGAGCTGGTTCCGCTACTGGTGTTCATCATACTCGCCGGTGAGTGTTTAACATTTATCCTTGAAGTATATGGTTAATCTCAGCATAAATGTTCTTACCTATGGTTCTGCTGCAAATAAGCTATTGTTAGTTATCACACTTTATTTTCCTCAGGGTTGGTCCACATTCACAGATTGTTTTCTGACACTTTCAATCATTCTGACCATTTAAGGGCTGTTTCATTTTGTTCCCTTATACATGTTACAGATTGTTACAGAAAGTCCCCCTCCCCTATTTAATTCTAGACCAGCAGCTGCTTAATAGGGAAAACCAAACACAGGAAATTGGATTTCATTTGAAATATTTTTCCTTTCCCCTATTATTTTCAGGTTTTTGAGTGCACCCTTAACTCATGGAGTTCTTAATGAAGATTATCATTCTACACCTCTCTGTTTGTTATGTATGGGAATGGAGAGCTGCTTGTGCTATTAATGATCATTCTTGTGAATTTTCTGCTCTCGGGAGTGTTAGCTACACTAACATGGTCGAGGAGAATGAGGATTGCTTTGGATGTTGCCAGAGGGCTTGCTTTTCTTCATGGAGCAGATATGCCTATCATCTATAGGGATTTTAAAACATCAAACATTCTATTGGATAAGGTCAGTATGTAATCCTTCTTGTTGTAATGTTGTTTCTTTAGCTTTCCGGTCTTATTATGGGTATCTTCATAATAAAATTTATAGTTGAAAGATTGTACTTTACAGAAATAAAGTAATTATTCTTTTGAGTTTTGATTGGTCTTGTATGATTTCATTAACCGAGGAGACCAGAAGGGAAAAACAATTGTTTTAGATGTTGAACAAGTACCTTAGGGTATATTTGGTCTAAAATGCTATACTGCTACAGGAATAGGAAACTACGAAGTATATTTTAAGCGAAGTGACTTTCTTATATTCGTCTTTACCTTAGAAAATGTGGTTTAAAATGAAATATGGTTAAAGACTTATTTTCCTTTTCTATGGAATGGAAATATGTAAATGAAATATGTTTGAGCAAATGTGTATAATAACATTATTATTGAGTTATACGTTTTCATCCTTTTTTCTATCAGTAGTATTTGATTGTTTTCCAAACTCTAAATGAACCCTTAAGAATTGTCGGTGACCCGTTATAGTTCAAATTTGAAATCACAAGAATTCAATGCGAATTTTTCTGAATTCAAACTTGCAAAAGATGGGTTCATGGGAGATAAAACTCATGTATCAATTCGAGTTATGGGTAATTAGAATTATGCAGCTCCTGAGTATGTCATGTCTGGTGAGTATTGTGCTTTACTTGTCCAAACCTCTTTTACACATGGTGCAATAAGTGACTAATTATTCCATGTTATTCATGGAAGAGTGAGTAGTTTGAAAACATAGGTATTGATATAGGTGATGACATTGTTGTGACTAATTATTCCATGTTATTCCTTGGAATTGTTCCCTTATTTAGTTCGTTGTATTCTGAGTATTTGGAGTACTCAAAGAATTGGCAGGGGCCTCTTCCAAATACTCCGTATGTATTATTGTAGTTATTATTTTTGTTCCTTCTCTTGTCCTGTTTCGTTTTAGTTATGTTCATATTGTTGTTTAGTTTTTCACCTTTCAAATTGGTCATGATTTTCCCATTGGGCATTAATCTTCGCGCAAAGCGCGTACCCATGCTAGTAGTAATATACATCTATAGTTCAAAATACCGTTATGCAACTTACCCTGCCTTATACGTAGGGCTGGACTCGGGCCGGGCGGCCCGACCCGGGACCGAACCGGCCCGGTCACTGTTTGGCCCGGCCCGGCCCGGCCCGTGGCCCGGTGGGTCCACCGGTTCGGTTTGGCCCGTCCCGGGTGCTGGGCGGTCCGGGCTCGGGCCCAGGTTTTGGTGAACCGGCCCGGCCGGTTCGGGCCCGGTCCGGGCCGGATTTTAATTATTTTTTTTTTGAAATTTTTTTAAGTTTTAGGTTGGATTAGGTATTTTGGGCCATTTGAGGTGGTTTGGGATGGTTGGGGTTGAGGGGGAGGGGTAGGGGATTAAATAGGAGAACAAAAAAAAAAATTGGCCCGGCCCGGTTTGGCCCGGAACCGGAACCGGAACCGGCCACCGGCAGTTCGGGCTCGGGCCTCCCCTTTCCTGGCCCGAGGCCCGGCCGGGCCCGAACCGGCCCGAGTCCAGCCCTACTTATACGTTGCCTGTCTCCGTTAACAAACAGTACTTTCAAATCAGTTAAAATCTCTATCCAAGTGTCTAACGTGAAGTCGTGTTTGATAAGGTGGATAAGCAAAAACAAAATAAATACTCTCTCCGATTAAAACACAAGTTTCAATTTGACTTTATTCTGAAGTGCACTGTTTGACACTGTTTGACACTGTTTGGAGCTGTTTTGATGTAGATAATTTGCCAAATAAGTAAAGGATTGAAAGTGGAACTTAATTTTGGAACTGCCCAAAAAAGAAAGGTGGAACTTGTTTTTGAATCGGAGGGAGTTAATAGAATATGCATTGTATTGAAACTGAAATACTAGCTGAATGAATTAGACTTGTTTGACAATACAAAGAGTCAAAAATGTAAAATTACTAGAAATAAATGTTTTAATGAGTATAAACAAAATAAATTTTGAATACAAGAGTAAAATTGAACACAAATACTAATAAGATCTACGCAATGGTAAATTGGATATTCAAACACAGTGTTTGAATATAAAAACATTTGTAGTGGTCAAGAGTCCAAATTGTTTAATTTGGACTCCGTCCATATAAAAACAGTGTTTAGACTCCGTCAATACCGGTTTTCCCCGCATCCGTGCACCGTCAATAAAGTACACTCTGCTTATTTTTTACATATCAATTTAGTAAAATATTAATTAAATTATTATGATTAATATTTTCGTTTTGAATTTTTCCCTGGATACTAATGAAATAAAAAATACACATTTCAAAGTAAAAAAAAAAGAAAAATCACTATTTTTTTAAACGGCTTTTGGTTAACAAAAAATGAACTTAGTTCAAATAAAATTTGATTATGGAATATTCAGTTAGTATTTGTGAAAGCTCAATGAATTAAAAAAATGTATTTCGTATTTGTTTGAGTTCAAGAAAACTTGAACAGTTAATACTTCAAAAACAAAATTCATTTTATATTATTACATATTGGTGTCATATGAAAGATCATAAAAATTCATGAATTTTGATATATTTTGTGAAAAATTTGGAGAACAAATAAAAAAGTTATAAGAGTTTAAAATTAATTGGGGATTTAATGACATCATCGTGACATCAGCACAATACATGAACAACCCAAGCAGCCACTTCTTCTTCTTCTTCCTTTTTCCCTGTCAATCCAACCTTCTACTTTTAGACTCCTCCACTCCCCTTCCCACTTTTACTCCCACTTTTAATCCACCACTACATCCAATTAAGAGTCTAAAAGTTCCATTTTTAATCTTTTGACTCCTAATCTTCAACCACTACAAATGGTCTTATAGTGTAATTATGAATAAGTTTGTTGGGCCTAAACAGTGAATTTAAATGTACAACGTTTGCAGCATAATCATGTGAGTAGGGATGGGTACACATACACTACCACCAAGTACCAATTTTGATTATTAGTAATAGTTTTTTCCTTCCCATGAAAAGGACATGCACCTTTTAATCTACCCAATAATTATCCAATTAGACAATAAGCCAGATTCTCTTGGAGCTTGTTTGCAATCACTTAAGAAAAGTGATTTTGACTTTTTTTAAGAAAAAAACACTTATTTTACTAAACACTATCAACTTTTACTTTCTCAGTTTTCGTGTAGAATCTACTTTTTACTTTTTCTATTACACAAAAAGCACTTATTATACCAAACACTACCAACTTTTATTACTAATCACTTTTTCTCAAATAGTGCTTTTATTTAAGCGCAAGTGGTTGCAAACAAAACCTTACTCCGCAATCCGCAATGCGATTTCAGGTGTACATAATGCAATCATAATTACCCATAGGCAAAAAAGAGGGACACTCATTGAAGGATTATTTTATGCAAAGGCTTAGTTCCCTAACACAAGTGTTGAGTGACGCGGGCATAGCTCAATTGGTAGATAGGAATGACATAAGGAGTAAGTCTCGGATTCGAATTACGGCAACTTTAATGAGTGATTACTATGTAAAAATGTGTAGAACTTCTACAAGTACCTGAATCGGAACATCACTCCGATTCTCAAGAATTAGGTGTCATCTTTTATTCCTAACACAAGTGTTGAACCGTTCTCAATCAATGGGTGTTATTTGATTGTTCAAATGATTGGTGATTTACTATTTCAACAACCAAAACTAGAAGTGATCGAGTTTCTAAGAACCAGCAAAACCACTGTGCAATAATTTAGTCCGTGATCTAATCGGTAGACAATGGGCAAGAAATTATAGGCAGCAAGGATAAATAATGAATGCCAAATTCAACTTTCGAAAAAATAGAAGTGTAACACCATACTCTATTGTAAGAAGTGTGGGAAAAAAACTAAGTTCATAGCATTCACATTTAATATTCCCATGTCCTTAGCCTTACTCGTGTTGTGGTGTGTGGGGCTATAACAACAACCAATGATTGACCTTGATGGGAAAGTAGAAAAAGTTGAAAACATACCTCAATGAAAGTCCATCTTTACACATGGTTTACTTATTAGTTTCACTTTTTCAGTATTTGGCATGTCTCTCCTTTTTCTACTAACTATTACGAGCACTACTATTGCTATATAGTTCCTTTTCCTTTGGGAGACGTAAAAAAACCTTCCCCATATTACCCATACAAGATCTTCGGATAAACACAACCAAATCTATCACATGTAGAAACTTTTACCCCTTGATAATGTTTTACAAGGCTATGAAAACCATAGCCCCCACAAAACCTGAGCTGGGCACACCCCATGTGAGAAAACATTGCTAAATATCCAAATAATCCAACAATAGATGCAAAAACAGCTTATTGGAAGAAATGAGAATGGAACTGTGCAAAATTCCACTCTTTCTTTTTTACTTAGATAAGATACAGTGACAGCAACCTTAGCAAGCTAAAAGCAAAGCAAAAATGAGTTCAGGAATGGTAAAGATTCAATTTTTAAGACAAAGGTTTACACTAAAGCTGATTGCGGTAAGCTTAAAACAGAGATTTCCCATTTTCATTTCTTTCTTGTGATTCTTGACAACAAAGTAAAATGGGGAGTTATTGATTTATTGGGAATATGGATTAGGGAAGTATGGAATTTCAATCTAAACATAATCCTGTGAATACCCAATTCTTCATCTTTTTGTTTCCATACAACCGATCATCTAACCATTGCAATACGTTACATGGAAATGATCACAAATTTCCATTTTAAAAAAATATAGTACAGAAATAGACCAAGAAAGATTGAAAAGCCAAAAGTGGAAAATTTGGAAATCAGGAAGAGAAATGCGGACGGGGAGGTAGCAATTGGTGTGTCTGATGAACCTGGCTGGGAATGCCAAGATTGTTGCTCGCCGTCCGGGAGCAGTGCTGCGAAATGAAAGGGTGGCGTAACAGATTCGCCGCCGTCCACCGTCGTGAAGGGTCCCTCTGCAAACAACAAGCGATGAAGTTTCTGAACTCAGTAGACGCCGTGGGCGGCGCCTCCGGCGGGTCAGACATACAAATGGCGCACATGAGGGTTGCCCAGTCCCCCTGCCTCCCGCCGTTGAACGGAAACCTGCCCAGGTAAAATTCCAGGATGCTCACGCCCAAGCTCCATATATCTCCGGCGAACCCATTGTACTGGCCGTGATTCAGATCGGAGTTGATCCTCTCCGGGCTCATGTAGGCAATGGTGCCGACGGAGGAGTTGCAATCCATGGTCGCCGCTAGGATTCTCGAGACCCCGAAGTCGGCAATCTTCACGACGCTCTGGGAATTGGTGAGCAGATTTGAGGGCTTAATGTCCCGGTGAACGATTTTCCGGCGGTGGAGGTACTCGAGGCCGGAGAGAATCTGACGGGTGAGGTGGGCGAGCAAGGGCTCGCTGGGGATGTGGGTCCCTTCCAGAGATCCCTTGTCCATGAACTCGAGGAGGACTTGGATTTCGCCGTTGTGATCGGACATATCGTGACATTTAACGATGTTGGGGTCGTTGACGTCCCGGAGGATCTCAATCTCCCGGCACATCTGGAGGCGGACGCCGTCCTCGTGGTGGCCGTGGATGACCTTCAGCGCGTACAGCCGGCCGCTCGGCCGGTGGAGCACCTTATAGACCGTACCGCCGATCCCACTCCCGACGCGGGTTATGCGCTCCAGCTCGGAGAATTTGAGCGGCGTGGTCGGGAGAGAAGAGCGGGATTGGGTTGAAGAAGGGGCGGAAGTGGGCGGTAGTGGAAGAGGGACGGCTAATCTCGGGTCACGCTGCGGCGGCAGAGGGAGGGTCAGGTCCGGTTTCCGCCGCTGGCGGTTGCGGTCCGCCGCCGGCGCTTGTGGCAGATTCGGGTTCATTGAAATTGGCGGAATACAGAGAGTCTACTTTGGAATTGAAATCCTCTACTGAAAACAGCAATTCGGAAAGTTCTTATTCGGGAGAAACGAGAAATGGGAAGAACAGTACATGGCGGAATAAGTCAAAAAGAGTCGCCGGAGAGAAGGTTCGGAGAATGGAGCAGGAAAACACCGGCGAAAGAGAGGGGAGGAAGAAATTATTTTAGTGATGAGAAGATTAATAGAGTGTGCTTGTGAAGTGGGTCAGGTTCAGGATATTGACATGGACGCCGACGGTATTGCTTTCGGTACTCCCGCATGTTGAAATGACTTTATTACCCCCTATTTATGAATCAGTTTAATTTTGCAAGGGCACTTCAATAAAAATAATTACTGCATGGCTTGTAGAGTAATTGACACCTGTAAATATTTCAGGAGATCAATGTAAATAGTTGGGCCAAATTACAAAATTGGTAAATAAAATTACCAATGAGTGACATATATTAATAAAAAAGAGGCTTCCATGATATATTGGTAAAAAAACAACTTCAATCACAAATTGGTCCATTTTTGTGAGTGATATATATTTTAGTTCTTGATTTTAGATTTTTCCGCATTAGTCCCTTAAATTTTAGATTCAGATTCTCTATCGTATCGTATGACGGAGTATCTTACTACAATCGACAATTAGATGGTAAAGAAGATGTGTTGATATAAGAGAAAAAAGTGGACTTGAAATCTCTGATTGTTTATGTTTTACCGAACGATTCCAAAAGGTCGGGCTCCCTGCATTGCTGCTAAAGAAGGCAGAGACGTCAGATCTAATTGTCCCTCCTCATTTTTTATATGCTTATTTCATACCGGGGTATGTATTGTATGCTTATTTGATACTTGTATTATGCTCATTTTAAAATATCTAATCAATGCACATTTCTTAAGTTGTGTATTTTCATGAAACAATGGCACAAATATGACCTACATGGTTTCAATAGAAAAAAATATGACTATTTTAAAATTTCACAAAAAACTGACCTAACCCAAAAACGCTTGTTTAATTCGCATCAGACATTTCTCCATCTTAACTCTGGCTTGCTTACCTTCTCGCACCAGTCACCGCCATCACCAACGATCGCGGCAGCGAAACCACGGTGACAACGAAACCATGGCGGTTGACCTCTACCTCGCCTATGAAACATCATCCTTCTTCCTCTGCATTTGAGTTTCAGTTCTTCCTTTCTTCATCTCTTCTATTGCAGCCAGCCGGTTCTGGATCTGCGATCGTCGGTGGGCGACGGTTCGGATCTTCCGGATCCACCGTCCTCGAAGTCGGAGAGAGGCCTGAACCAACGGACCTCCTCTTTCTCCGTTGCTTGGCTGTAGCCTGGTTTCAGATCTGGGCGAGTATGTGATGGGCGGCTATGGAGGTGGCTGGCCTGCTAGAGAAGAGTATGGATCTGGGGGCTGTGGAAAGGGGGCTGGGGTGACACAGGGGATGGGTGAGCCAGGGCCTGAGGTGACGGAGGGGTGGGGGTGGGGGTGGGAGAGGCAGAGGGGCTGGGGTGATGTAGGGGAGGGGGATGGGTGAAGCAGGGGCTTGGGAATGGTGGTTGCAGTCGTTGGCCGGAGTTGGTGGCCACCGGAGTTGGTGGCCACCGGAGGTGGCGGCCGACGGGTGGTAATTGGGCGGTGCGGCGGCGGTAATTGGGTAATTGGGAGGTGACGTCGGCACTGTGGTGGTGTCACAGTGGTCTATGGTGTTGTCACTGTGGTGGTGCCACTATAGTGGTGTCACTATGGAGGTGTCACTGTGGTCGGCAGCGGTGACCGGTGGCCGGCGGTCGGCGGCGGTGACTGGTGGCGTTTGGCGGCGGTGACCGGTGGCTATCGGTAGCAGTGACACGAGCGGTGGTGACCTAAGTGACATGGTGATGGCGGCAATAGTGACACGGGTGGTGGACGCGGTGACATGGGCGGTGGTTGTAGTGACACGGGTGGTGGCCGGAGTGACACGGGCGGTAGCCGCAGTGACACGAGCGGTGGCTCCAGTGACACGGGCGGTAGCGGCAGTGACACGGGCGGCGACGGCAGTGACATTTCATAGTGACATTAAAATAGGATAGTGACATTAAAATCTGGGAATGACATTAATATGACCTTCTTAATCACTTTTTTGCCCCTTTTAAAAAGTGGTCACTTTTTTTATAATTGGTTTAAAATTAGTAATATTCAAATAAAAACCCCTATTTTCATTCAGTGCCTCTATTGTGCTTATTGTATAATATTATATCAATGTATATTGTTTCTTAACATTAACTCATTTGGGTATAACATTAAACTCACTTTGGTAACTTTTACGTGTAATATATATTCCTTACAACTCGCTTAATATTATTAAATTTATTTACCCAATTATAAATAGTTTATATATTGTGAAAATAATAATTTTATCGAGAATAATTTACAATCATATCAACTTTATTGTCATCATTTTATAATGTGACACCAATGTACATTTCTTTTAATCGATATAATCGCAATTACCATAAACCTATATGCAACTTTTGTTATGTTCAATTATAATCAATACATACATTTCTTTTAAATAACATATTCATTTAAATGTAAAATAAAACTAATTTCTATAAAATGTGTTACGAATATAATATACCCATTACAAATCACTTCAATTATTTATTTAGATACATTCATTAAAGTATGCTAATTTAGGGTCTTTGTTGTAAAATTTTGATAATGTCACTCAATGTTTAATTATTTTAAACAGTATACTGATTTAAATGCAGCCTAAAACCATTGCAATAACCTACACATAAAATATATTCATTACAACCCAACTTAATAAGAGAAATTAGATTCATTCACTAAATCGTCAGTAATATTCGCTTGTATATCCATATCTTCAACAGTACAATAATGAAAGAGCACAATAGAGAAAATTAGACACTGCATCCCATATCTCTTTCACTTCTTCAGTGAACTTCACCGAAGGTTTTTCAACTTAATTGTTCCAGAAATTGAGAATCAATACAAGGCAAGATGAGAATCTCTTTTCTAAATTCTGTGCAGTAAACTTGGGATGTTTGTCCAAAGAATTCTTTTCTAAATTCTTTTTGTAACCAATTACGGAGTAACAATTTTGTGCAAAAAAACTCTACAACTCAAACAATCTTAACACGATATCACATTGCAGAACTACTTAAATTCTCATTTTAAATTTAATGAGTAACAACTAAAATTATCATATAAAGTGGAGTAATATTTGAACCCAATAAATATCAACTACAAAGTCAAAGTCGCTAATGGTTTAAAGATGAGACTCAAATATTAACAAAAAATAATTTAAACATGTAGAAGTAGAATATTACTTTATAATATTAGAAATTATGCATAATCAATACTTTATTCAAGCGCAATAAGCAATAACAGATCACTCAAAAATGAATGCATGACAGATTACTTTGTACTCCCTCCGCTCCGGGCAAAAGTTCTCACGGGATTTACGATACTTGACTAGTTATAAAGTTAATCAATTTATGTATGTAATAAGATTTGTTTTAGGAAATAAAATTTACATATTCAAAAACTACATTTTATTTTTTCAATAGTCCAAAAGAAAAACTCAAATTCGAATAAAGTTGAATATATAAAGTAAGATTAAAAAAAATTACGTTAACCAGAAAAATAGTGGACAAAACCTTTGTCTGAGACGGGGGTTAACAATTTTTTTGAACAGTTAGCAGGCATTAATTCATTTTATGGGGATAATATAAAGGTGAGTATTAAAAATAAAAGAAAGATATGAAGATGATTTTAATCAAATTGTCATTCCTTTTAAATTTTTCAGAATAAGAATGACTAAATTTTAGGCATAAATTAAGAATTTAATGGTTAAGGAAAAAAGTGATCATTGAAGAAGAGAAATGAATAAGAAGAAAAGACTCGTTCGCAATGATAAATCTCGTTCGCATTTTTTTCATCAAACACGTATTTTTTTATTTCGCGCGCTAAATTGTGTAATAATAAGAAAAGAGAAAATGTAGGAAAGGCTCAAAAAAAGTGGGAAATATTCAAATATGGGAATGGATCAAATAATAAAGTGAGAAAGATATCAATAGGGATGGACTCGGTTCGGGCTGCCCGGCCCGGAAACGGCCCGGCCTGCTACTCTGCGTAACCGGCCCGGACCGGGAAACCAGTTCCGGTTTCGGGCTTAGGCCCGGCCCAGGGGGTAACCGGTTCCGGGTCATGAAAAAAGCGAACCAGCCCGGCTAGGCCCAGTTAAGGCCTTTTTTTTTTTGGGTTTGGGCTTTGTTTACTTGGGCTGAGCTAGGTGTTTGCGAGGGGTTTGGGACTTTGGGGGTTGAAATAAATAAGCAAGCACAAAAATATGAACCAGAACCGGTCCGGCCCGGAACCGGTAGACTCCTGGGTCGGTTCCGGGTTTTACCCATAACAATTCAAGTCCGGCCGGGCCCGGTCCACCCCTAGATATAAATATGGGAAAACTACATAAATAGGAGAAATTGAATAAATAATGATAAAATGAAAGTTAAATTTCATTAAGTAAATGAATAAATGTTTCTTTTCTAGTGTTGTCTCAAGTCATCGGAGCCAATAGGGTGATGGAGTTTCTGCAATTGATTTGGAAAGACTTGTTCTACACCATTTTTTTGGTTGATGACATTGCTTTTTTTTTTTTTGGATGAAATGTAAATATATATTAACACCCAGAAAAACTATACATCACATATCCTAGATCTCCTAAAACCTCCCCCACTCCCACATATTGTGAGAGTGAAAGTAGGTTTTTATTCGATCTATTCTATGCCAAATGACCAGGTATAAAACCTGACCCATCAAAAGGTTCAAAAATACATCGATGCTGCATATGCACGCACACAGATCAGAGGCTAAAAATCAAACAAAGTACAAAGGTGTTGCACGATGTACACACCCTAAAATCCAAGACCATGCTCCATGCCGAGGCATCCATGATGTCCATGCCACGGTGTCCTGAGTGTCCAAGCCGCGGCATCCAAGATATCCATTCCTCGGGGCATCAAACAGTCATGTAGCAATCTATCCATACCGCGGCATCCATAATATCCATGTCGCGGCCTTTTCCTCAGAACTTGATCAACTCTTGTGGATAGATACTAAAGAGTATCTTGTAAACCACAATCTTGATCTTAGCAACAATGTCTTCCTCATTCTTCGTCACTTCATCAAACCTAACCTCGTTCCTTGCTCTCCAAATGTAGTATACCGAAGCACAGAATGCCAATCTCACCGCTTTGCCCTTCAACTTCGCGCCTTTGTGCGTCTTTAGCACCCATTTGACCGAGCTAGCTAGCGTGGTCATTTGGTGGCTAAGTCCCATCCATTCCCTAATTCGTTGCCATACCCTACATGTAAAAGGGCATTGGAAGAAAAGGTGTGGTATTGTTTCCAAACCACCCTTGCATAAGTCACATCTATTCACAATATGCAAATAACTGAGGCTATCCTGAGTAGGAAGCCGGTTTCGTAGGGCCAACCATACAATGAATGAAAATTTCGGGGGGATATAGGATTTCCAAATGAAGCTCATCGTAGTCCTAGTCTCTCCCTTAACCCTTAGTAGATCATACACCTTGCCTGAGATTAATTTTCCATTTATGGCCCTTGAATTGAGGCCCAATATGGTATCATTCAGATTATTAAAACACCCTCTCAATTTGTCCCGAATGAGACCCATCCGCTTCATGAGCTGAGAGTCTCGGTTGTGTGGGATAAAATCCCACACACTCCTACCATTAAGATAGACACCGTTAACCCACTTTACCCATAAGGTATCTTTTTTATTATGCACGTCCCAAATAACACGTGAGAGGAGGGCGTGATTCCAGATTTTAGCATTATGGATCCCTAGCCCTCCTTCCGCTTTTGGTAGGCAAATATCATCCCACGCAACTTTCGCGAATTTCCCACCCCACAAAAAAATCCTACAGATAGACACAATCCTATCCAAGATCGTTTGGGGAACCGGAAAGACTTGGAGCCAAAACGATTGGACCCCTTGGATCACCGATCGAATTAGCTCAATCTTCCCAGCATAGGATAATGTCTTTGTATTCCAAGTGTTAAGGAAGTCTTGAATTATGGAAATCAATGGTGCGTATTGTGCAACTGAGACTTTTAAGGGGGCAAGGGGGATTCCGAGGTATCGAACCGGGAAAGTACCTTGCCCATAGTCTACAAGGTCTAGGATATTTTGCAATTCTAGGTCCCTCACCCCACCAACAAAGATGTTGGATTTGTCATGGTTTACTCTTAGCCCAGAAACATCCCCAAACTCTTTTAGAGCATTGACTAATATTCGTATAGAATATATGTCACCTCTCGAGAAGAGCATTAGATCATCCGCATAGGCTAGGTGTGTAATACCAAGTGACGAGCATTGGGGGTGGAAATTAAAATTCCCTTCATTGGTTCTCACAGTGAGTAACCGAGAGAAGTACTCAAGGCATAGCACAAAGAGCAAAGGGGACATTGGATCCCCTTGTCGTATGCCCCGTTTACCATTAAAAAAACCATACAACGAACCATTCAGGGAGATTGAATAAGAGGGAGTGGATACACACTCCATGATCCAACCTATAAATCTAGTCGGGAAGCCCAAACCCACCAAGACATTTCGTAGGAAATCCCAAGATATGGTGTCATAGGCCTTTCGCAAATCTACCATAATCATACACCGTGGTGAGATCCGCTTCCTGTTGTATCCTCTAACAAGTTCCTGGGCAAGGAAAATGTTATCAAACATCAGGCGGCCATCCACAAACGCTCCCTGAGCTTGATTAACCAGCCCCGAAAGAGATGGGGTCAATCTAGCCGCAATAATTTTGGTAATCACCTTGTACAACACATTTGTACAAGAAATGGGTCGATAGTCCGAGGCTTTTGGGGAGTGAGTAGTCTTAGGGATAAGTGCTATCACAGTATGGTTGATCTGTTTAAGCATTTTTCCCGTTCGAAAAAACTCCTTAATAGCCCGTATCATGTCCTTCCCCACAATGCTCCAGTTGGCTTTAAAGAAAGCCGAGGAGAACCCATCAGGTCCCGGTGCCTTATCATCCCCGATATCGAACAAGGCATCTTTAATTTCCTCATCCGTTATCGGAGCAAGAAGGCCATCATGAGCAAGTGGCTCAATAAGAGGACCAGTACCTAAAACCGAATGGTCCAGGTCAAGGGTATCAATATGAGATCCAAACAAATCAACAAAGAAATTTACAAATACATCGCCAACATCATCTAAAGACTTGGTAAGACTTCCGTCTTCAAGCGTGACCGAGGAGATAGTATTCCGAGCAGCATTCCTCTTCACAATGCCATGAAAGTAACGCGTGCCTTTGTCCGCTTCCAGTATGTGCTTTGCTTTGGCCCGTTGTTGGAAAAAACAAGCTTCGGCCTCCCCTAGAAACATCGCTTTTTTCTTAGCTAATAGCAAATGTTCTCTAAGCTCCTCATCCATCGGAGAATCCATCATCATTTTGTTCAATCGTTTGAAGTCTTCCTTCGCCATTTTTGCTTTTGCCGAGATATGCCCAAACTCCGCATTGTTAAGCTTCTTTAATGGAGCTTTCAACGACTTAAGCTTCTTGACAAACACGTATTGGGCTGTACCATGAACAAAGACACTCCAGTTCTGCAACACTATATTAGCAAAGTCACAATGTTTAATCCACATATTAAAGAATTTAAATGGTTTCGGCCTTAAAGAGGAGTTTAGGAGTATTGATGTTACGGAAGCCGTATGATCAAACTCCACCTCCATTTCATAGAAATGGGCCTTACACACAATTCCTTTTTGTCCCCACACATCATTCATAAGTACTCTATCAAGTTTAGCCCATAAAGAGCCCCTATTCCACGTGAAAAATTCTCCCGTGGATGGGGCATCATTAAGGTTAGCCAAGGTTTTAAAATCAACCAAGTCTTGCATCAAATAAGCCGAGGGTGGGTTGGACCCCAACCTCTCGTTTGGAGCACAAACACAGTTAAAATCACCTACAACTAGCCAAGGTTCCGTGAAATGGCAACCTAGATTAGTAAGATAATTCCATAAATTTTTGCGCTCCAAGACAGTATAAAGCGGATAGACAAAAGTGACCAAGAAAGTGGTTTGTGTAATACGACACACACACTCAAGATGTATATGTTGGCTCTGGATCTCACGTACTACACAGGATAGGAGCCCAGGGTTCCACATAACCACCATTCGGCCACCAACAATAAAATCAAGATTAGTTTCGAATAGCCAACCAGGCCATTTATTAGAGACATAATTTGAAATTTTTTCCTTAGTCATTTTTGTTTCCAAAAAACCACACAAAGAAATCTTATTTAATTTAATAAAATTCCTAACTATATTATGCTTAGAGGATTTATTTAATCCTCTAACATTCCAGGAAGCAACATTAATCATAAAACGGAAAAGAAGACCTACGCAAACCTCATGCAACTCAAGAGAGATATAGGTCCGAAGCATATGCTTCATCTTCGGGGTCTACGCCTTTATCCTTCTTTTCTTTCCTCGCTCTTTTCCTCATTTCTTTCAAATACTTCTTGTTCCTGTCTTGGTTAGGGTCAAAAAACGATAAAACACGATTAATAAATGCATTTTTATCAAAATCATACCAGTCACCGTTTTTTTTGACCTCCGGGCAGCTAAGGAGCAGGTCTTCAGTGAAGTTGACCCCATTATCATCCCACTCGGTTGCCTCCAAATTCGGCCCCAACCTAACAATATTCACACCCTTTGGTACTTGATCCGTTTCCCACGCGTATGCAACTGTTTTGCCTTGCTCATTCACAGTAAAAATGGTGATAACATCATCATAGCCCATCTCATACATGTTAGTTACCATGTAACCTTTACCCCCGTTGACAGTTTGGTCCCCACGTGTTTCATCATATGCCTTAGCCGGGACGGCAGATTCTTCAATGGAGCTAGGTTGTTTAGCTTTCAAGAAATCTACATTAATCTTAGCCTGCGGATCAAAGAAACACCCAACATTAAGATAAAAAATTTCTTTATTAAAATTATACCATTTGAAGGTTCTCTTCACCCCGGGCAGAGCTGCCAGGCATGGATCTGTGAAGGAAATGGCAGAGATATTTGGGTTGTCTTGTCTTTGGAGATCATGTCCCAGCCTGGCCACCACAATATAGCTTTTGGTTGATGACATTGCTTGTTCTATACCATTGTGGTATACTACCGGTTGAGACATGTCAGCTGTCAAACTAATAAACTCCCCATTGGCGGAGATGACTGCCGATAGCGTATTATGCATATGTGTAATAATCTGACTATATTTTGATATCATACTACATCCCTCCGTCCCAAAAAACTTTGTCATTTTCAAAACTTTGACTGATTTTATCGTTTTATTGAAACTTATTTATAATATATAACAATTATATGAAAATGTTCTTTGTTAAAACTACTTTCATAAAAGTATAAAATTTATAGCTTCCATAATATTATACTACGTACTAATCAAAATCAATGTTCAAATTTTTGAAATTGACAAAGTTTTTCGGGACAGAGGTAGTATCATTCTATCAAATAACCCAATCTCACAATGTCCATTCTGAAAAATACGGGGACTTCTTCAACTTGAGAAGAAAATCACCCATGTCTCAAGTTTTCAATTTTAAAGGATAAATATATAAATGCATTTTCCAGTTTTATGGAAAAAATAAAATATTCATGTTAGTTTAGGCTTGGACCCGGTTCGGGCCGCCCGGCCCGGGACCGGCCCGTTACTGTACGGGCCCGGAACCGGCCCGGTTCTCGGGTCCGGGTCCGGTTCGGGCACCGAACCGGTGGGGGTGGCGGGTCCGGGCTCGGGTGTTGGTTTTGGTGGCCCGGGCCTAACGGTCCTATTTTTTTTTAAAAAAAATTCTTTTAATTTTAAAAAATCTTTTTGGCTCAACAGCCTCTTCCCAAACGGCTATATAGCCGCTGGGTGGGTACCGTGGGGTGGGGTGGGGGGGGTGGGGGTTAAAAAAACCTATAAATACTCCTAATTTTAAACATTTTTTCACACCTCTTCTCCAACTCTACCTAAATCCTACTCTCTACTCATCTCCAATTCTCCATATTCATCTTCTCAAATTCTCTTATTCTCCTTTATATTTTATTTTACTATTTAATACTTATACAATTATTATATCTACTTATATATTAATTATCTACTTATAAATACATATATTATATACATACATACATACATACTACATCTACTTAATATATATTTTATATAATAAAGTATTAGATATACTTTATAAACTATTACTATATACTTAATACATAATAATATCTACTTCTCTACTTATATTTTATATATACTTATTTTCTTATTTTCCAATCTCCAATTCTCCATTATACTCTAATATTTAATTCTTATACAATTATTATATCCACTTAATACATACATTTTACATCTACTTAATATATACTTGATGGAGTATACGGCCCAGGAACCCCCGGCCCATAGACTCCTACTTCTCCTACACAAGCCCATTAGGCTCAGGGAACAACTCAGGCCCAAATACAACGGCCCAAGCCTCAAAGTAGCCCGGAATGCACACTGGGATGCCTTCGGCCTCCTTGGCCGAGGGCTCCAAAAAACCACAGGATAGCCTTCTCTGGCATAAGAAGCTGCTGGGAGAAAACGGCCGAAAAATAAGCCTTCGGCATTCTCATGCCCTCGGCACCAGGGGAAGCCTTCGGCTGAACCAAGCCTTCGGCTATACAAGGAGCCCTCGGCTACACGAAGAGCCTTCGGCTGAACAAGCTCAATCATCGAAGATTCCTTTTAAAGACAGCCAACCACCGCATTTAATGCCACGTCGCATCCGCCAACCGCATTCAATGCGGTTGACGTACCACTGCCAGTGCC
Source organism: Cuscuta epithymum (assembly GCA_945859915.1). Classification (NCBI taxonomy): domain Eukaryota; kingdom Viridiplantae; phylum Streptophyta; class Magnoliopsida; order Solanales; family Convolvulaceae; genus Cuscuta; species Cuscuta epithymum. The sequence continues at coordinate 180,164 of CAMAPF010000098.1, forward strand.
ACCAGGCTGATGTGACCCTTCGGCCGTTGGATTACTGACACGTGTCCTCTCATCGCATTTATTGCTGCTATAAATAGCAGCCCATTTCTCCTTGTAATGGACATCATCTACATCCCAACTCCACATCTCGAGTTCATTTAATAAAATCGACTCTCTCTCCTCCTATTCGCTCTGACTTCTCTCTAGTTATTCCCACAATAACCCCTCGGATAAGATACCCCCCGGGTAGATTGTCCATCATTTGGTGCTCTCGTTGAGAGGTCTGAACTATCAAGTAAGAAACCCTCCCCCTCTACCAAACACAAAACACTCACCAAAAATGGGAAGAACCACCCGTGCCCAGTCCAAAACCCTTGAGGAGAACCACGCAGCCCCCGGCGAAACCAATGGGGCTGAAGCCTCCAACCGGCTCTTAGTGCCGGAGGGTGGTATCATCCTCGAATTAGAGCAAGCCACCGCTGACCTACGTCAACAGCTGCAGAAGAACACCCCTGATGCCCGCATTGGCCTTGATAATCGAAGGAGGGATCGGAGTGAGAACCAAGTTCCCCCTCCGGCCCCGGCCATCGATCTTCAGGCTGCCTTTGCGGCCTTTGTTCAAAACATGGCTCTCAATTCCGGGGCCCTCGCCTCTCAAGCACCCCTTCAGCCCTACGCTGGGGGAAATGTTATTCAATTGCCACCGCTCCCTCCTCTGTTCAACAATCCTCCCCCGGGGATTGGGAACGCCGAAGGGGTCATGGCGCAGGACACCGCCTCCCAAGAGGCCCAATCCAGGGATAAACGTCCCTTGATGAAGGAGAAACCCCGGACCTCTGCACTTGAGAGGCTTGGGGGAGCTCCCATACGCCGAGGGGTCCAAGACCGCCTCGGCAAACAGGAATTCAGCAGGCCTCAGGAGAGTGGGGCCTCCGCTTCGGGAGCCGAGGGAATACCTCCACCCCGGAGCAAGGGCAAAGCCCTCCCCCATGCCGATGACGCCAGGCACCAAATCAATCAGGCGCAATCCTTCCGGGCCAACTCCCAAGGGGTGGCCCCGAAGGATCCCAAGGACGAAATCATCGAAGCCCTCCTCCGTCAACTTGAGGAGAATCGTCAGGCTCCCCCGACGGCTTCCACAGCAAGGCCAGACCCAGAGTACGCTGACCTCCGGGCGCAAGTGGAGGAAATGAAACGTAAGCTTGCCGAAGGCTCAGGCGAGCCCCTCATCCAACTCCGCACTAGAACACCCTTCACCCCAAGGGTGTTGGCGGCCAAAATCCCCCACAAATATCGGGGGCAACCCATCAAGCCGTATGAGGGGAAGACGGATCCCCAAGAGCATTATAGCCGCTATCAAAATAGCATGATGATGATGGGGGCCTCGGATGAATACTTATGCCGTTGGTTCCTTTCCACCTTGGAGGGACCAGCGTATGAGTGGTTCAACCGGTTGCCCGAAGGCAGCATTGATTCCTGGCAAGAACTTGCCCACCGCTTCCTTACGCAGTTTGCCGGGAGGCACCGCTCAAAGAAACACTTCTCCCACCTTCTCAATGTGAGACAACAGAAGGAGGAAACCCTTCGGAGTTTCCTAGAGCGCTGGAGGCAGGCCTCCCTCGAAGTCGAAGGCGCTGATGACAGGACACTAATGGCCCTCTTCCACACCGTCCTCCGTAACGGTAACTTCTCCCGAAGCCTTATCACTGATCCCCCCGCGATTATACCAAGGCCCTTCAGCGGGGGGACCGATACGCTGAAGCGGAGGAAATCGAGAAGGACCGCCGCAACACGGATCCTTCTCAGAGAAATGAAGGCAGAAATCGGCCCGGAGGACCTCCTCCTCCGCCCAACCGCGAGGCTCAATATAATGATCGCCCCCGGGGTGGCCAAGCCAGAACCGGGGGCGGTTACAAAAACAATCCGAAGGCATGGGCACAACCCGTCCTCCTTGAGCACCCGCGCACTCCCTTGACGCATCCCGTCAGCGTCATTCTTGATCATGCAGAAGAGCGGGGGCTCGTGGAGCGAGACTCCCGGACACCCCTCGAGATTTATGCCATCGGTCCTGATGAGCCCTATTGCCGCTTTCACCGTCACCATGGACACAAAACCGACGACTGCCATCAGCTGAAGAACGCAATTGAAAGGCTGATACAGGCGGGCCACTTGTCTCAATTTATCAGGGGCCCTCCTCCCCAGGGCCCCCATCACAATCAAGGCCCTCCGCCGAAGGCAAACAAGTGGGTGAACCCCAACACCATCCCCTTGGGGAACCCACAGGGGAAGAAACGTGAAATTGGGGGCCTCGAAGATGAGGGAGAAGGCTCCCACCAACGATATAAGCGCCACGTCCACATGATTAATGGTGGCAACACTGGTGGAGACTCCACCAGCCAGCGAAAGAAGTGGGCTCAATCCCTTTATGTTGGGGAGGTCAGCCACGTGCCCCCGACTAAGAAACCGAGGGGGGAACCCATCTTCTCCACAGATGCGGACCTCCCCTCGGGTTCTCTGCCGCATAGGGATGCCCTCGTCATCCGCACTGAGATCAATGACGCCATCATCCACCGGACTTATGTCGACACGGGGAGCTCTGTCAACGTCATGTATCTCAGCACCTTTCAAGAGTTGGGACTCGACAGGGGGTCCCTTCGGCACATCAACACCCCCCTCTCCGGTTTTACGGGGGATAGCATAGACGCCGAGGGCGTCATCACGCTCATGGTTGAATTCGGCGACGGATCCCATAGAGCCAAGCTCGAAGTGGAGTTCGTCGTCGTCAACCTCGACTGCGCGCATAATATCATCCTCGGCCGGCCTGCCCTCGAGGACTTGGAAGCCGTCATCTCCATGAGGCACCTCTGCCTCAAGTTCCCCACACCTACCGGCATCGGTTATTCGAGGGGAAATCAGAAGCTCTCCAGGGCCTGCTACCTTCAACTTACCAGGAAGGTTAGTAAGACCGAATTTCGGATTGACACCATCACCACCAAGGCCCTGGAAGAGGAAGGAGGTAGGCCGAGGGCTGAGCCTGCCGAGGAAACCGAAGACTTGATACTCGATCCGGCCAAGCCGGAGAGGGTCCTGAAGATCGGAGCCAAGCTCCCCGAAGACCTGAAGGCTGGCATCACCAAGGCCCTCCGCGCCTACCCCATTGTTTTTGCATGGGGGCCGGAGGATATGCCAGGAATTGACCGAAGGGTCATCACCCACCGCCTAGCGGTGGACCCTTCGGCCAAACCAGTGCAACAGCGGAGAAGACCCCTCTCGGCCGAGAGAAGGGAGTTCGTGAAGAAGGAGGTAGCCATGCTCCTCTCCATCAAACATATCAAGGAGGTGAAATACCCCACTTGGTTAGCAAATGTAGTCCTTGCACAGAAGCCTCCTACCTTCCGCATGTGCGTGGACTACACTGATCTGAATAAGGCGTGCCCTATGGACCCCTTCCCTCTGCCAAACATTGATCAGCTGGTGGATGAGACCGCGGGATGCGAGATCATGTCATTCCTCGACGCGTTCCGCGGATATCATCAAATCTACATGCATGAGGAAGACGCTGATAAAACCGCCTTCATGACACCCGAAGGCATCTTCTGCTATCTTGTGATGGCCTTCGGCCTAAAAAATTCAGGCGCCACCTACACCCGAATGGTGGCCAGGGTCTTTCAAGCTGTCCTCGGACGTACCATGGAGGCCTACGTTGACGACATGATCGTCAAAAGCAAGAAGGCAAGCACTCACGCCGACGACCTCCGGGAAATCTTCGCCATCATGCAAAAATTCAACCTCCGGTTAAATCCAAAGAAATGCACCTTCGGCGTGCAAGGGGGAAAGTTCTTAGGCTACATGGTCAGCCGAAGGGGTATTGAAGCCAACCCCGAGAAGATTCAGGCCATCATCAACATGGAACCCCCACGCAACGTCAAGGAGGTTCAACGGTTGACGGGTCGCCTGGCAGCCCTCAACCGTTTCCTCTCTAAATCAGCCGAGAGGGCCCTCCCATTCTTCCAAATCATGAGGAAGACAGCTGGCTTCCAATGGACATCTGAGTGTCAAGAGGCCTTCGACGAACTTAAGAAGTACCTCTCTTCTCCCCCGGTGCTCTCCAAACCGAAGGTGGGGGAGACCTTATACTTGTATCTCGGTGTTAGCCCTGCGGCAATCAGCTCAGTACTAATCCGAGAGGAAGACGGCATCCAACATGCCATCTTCTACGTCAGCAAAACCCTCCGGGAGGCCGAACTCAGGTATTCTCCCGTCGAGAAGACGGTGCTAGCCATCGTTTGGACCGTCAAGAAGCTTGGCCACTACTTTCAAGCTCATCCGGTCCAAGTGCTCACTCATCAACCCCTCGGCGCCCTCATGAGGAGTCCCACTAGCTCCTCTCGGATGGTGAAATGGGCCATCTTCCTCAGCCAATACAACATAGATATCCGTCCGAGGCCTGCCATCAAGGGCCAAGCCCTGGCAGACTTCGTGACGGAATGCACCGCGAGATCAGCAACTGACGAGGAGCCTTCGGCACCCCTTGACGAATGGTGGACCCTCTACACCGATGGCTCTTCAGCCACCAAAGCATGCGGAGGGGGGGTAGTCCTCATTACACCCGAGGGCTTCCGCGCCTATTATGCCATCCGCTTCTCCTTCAAGGTCTCCAACAACGGGGCCGAATACGAGGCCCTCCTCTGCGGCCTTCGGCTGGCAGCAAATCTGAAGGCTAAGATGATCCACGTCAAGTGTGACTCCAAACTTGTTGTGGGTCAAATTTCCGGGGAGTACGAAGCCAAGGAAGGGAGGATGAAGCAATACAAAGAAGCGGCTAAGGAGTTGCTCAAGGTGTTTGAGGCACATTCTCTTACCCAAATACCGAGGGCTCAAAACTCCGAGGCCGATATTCTATCCAAGCTTTCGGATGAATCCCCAGAGCACCTCTCCAAAATTGCGAGAATTGAGGAACTCAGCCTCTCAAGCATCCACGCGAGCCCCGTCATGAACATTCACCTAAGGCCGGAGGATTGGATCTCCGACATCATCACCTTCATCACCACAGGGCAACTGCCCCAAGACGAGGCCCGCGCAAAATTAACAAAGCTGAGGGCTCCCAGTTACACCATCGAAAACGGGAGGCTTTACAAGAGATCTTACAACGGCACCCTCCTTCGGTGCCTTCATCAAGATGAGGCCGACGTCGCCATGGAGGAAGTGCACAGTGGCACCTGCTCAGCTCACCAGGGACCCTTCTCCATGTCCCGAAGGCTCATAGTTCAGGGCTACTTCTGGCCCACGATGGCTAGAGATTGTGCTGATCTAGCCCGAAGGTGCACCGCTTGCCAACACTTTCAGAAGGCCCCCGGCAGACCAGCGGTTAACTATGCCCCCATCAGCACCGCTATACCCTTCTCCAGGTGGGGGATTGACTTAGTAGGCCCTCTGCCGAGGGGTACCTCCAACAACAGGTACATCATTGTGGCCATTGACTATTTCACCAAATGGGTGGAGGCAGAGCCCCTCGCCAGCATTACCGAGGCCCGGTGCCGCCACTTTGTCCTCAAGAATATTCTCACAAGGTTTGGCGTCCCCCAACAAATCATCTCCGACAACGGGACTCAATTCGAGGCAGCCCCCTTCTGTGCCCTCCTTGAGGCTTGGGGCATCAAGCACACATTCTCTTCCGTTGCCTACCCTCAGGGCAACGGACAAGTAGAAAATGCCAACCGCACTCTCCTCGAAGGGTTGAAAAAGAAGCTGGAAGCCGAAGGGGGAGGCTGGGTAGAAGAGCTTCATAACATCCTATGGGCCTACCGCACCACCCCTCGGCGTGCAACAGGTGAGACCCCTTTCTCCCTATGCTATGGCTTTGAGGCAAAGGCTCCAACAGAAGTGACCCTTCCCACCCGAAGGGTGGAACAATATGAGCCCGAGGCCAACGACGCCAACATGGCCCTCGACCTTCATCTCATCTCGGAACGCCGAGAACAAGCTTTCCTCAAAGCCGAAAACTATAGGAGACAAGTCAAAGGATACATCGACGCCAAGGTCCGCTCCCGGGAATTCCAGGTGGGAGACTACGTCCTCCGGCGAAGGGAGGCTAGTCTACCCACCGAAGGAGGAAAGATGGCGCCCAAGTTTGAAGGCCCCTACATCATCTCAGCCATCATCAAACCCGGGACATACAAACTCAAACGTCCCAATGGGACGGAGGTCCCTAGACATTGGAATGTGCACCACCTTGTCAAATTCTATCAATAAGGCATGAGCGGCCAAGCCCTCATCCTCAGCAAGTGTAAATATCAATGGCCCAAGGCCCCATCTGTTTTTGAAGAATAATCAGAAGGCCAAGCCTTCATCACCTACATATTGTACAAGCGGCCCAAGGCCCCCCCCCCCCCTTCTCTCCTGCAAATGAGTGGCCAAGCCCTCATCGCTTCACCAAGATCGGCCCAAGGCCTCTCCCCCTCATGAGGGGGAACAACAATTTAGGTACCAAGTACCAGGAGGGGGAGTGCGGCGACGGTCACCTTCAGCCGCTCTTTCTCCTCCTCTTCCTCGGCGACTTGGAGTGCGAGGGCAAGCTCTTCGTCTTCCGCCACCTGCTCGAAGTCCTCCGCCTCCAACTCAGTCCGAAGGGTGTCTTGGACTTCCTCGGCGATGGCAGCGTCATTGTTAACCGACGATTGGTCACTTGAGGACTCAACCTCCGAATAACTCTCCGATTGGACCGGGGCCTCCACGGAAATATCCTGGGAGTCGCTGGCAGAAGACATCTTATCGACAGCAGGGAAAGGGAACAATGTAAGAGAACTAACCGAAGGCTCCTAAGTATTCCCTAACACTAGATCTAAAGCCAGTGAAGCGAGATACGCTAAGTGTATGGGGAATGTCGGAAGAACTGACCTCAGAAGCTGCGTTTGACCGAAGGCTGAAGTTTCTCTCTCTAGGAAAAATGGCAGAGCTCCGCTATCTCTCTAAGTTCGCGCAAGAACAAATGGCTCAGGTTCTGGGGTATTTATAGGCAAATGGGCCTCGAGAACTGGGCCTCGGTTTGAAAAGCCCATCATTGCGGGCCGCCGCCTCACCCAATGGGTGGCACCCGCCCACTTTAGACCAACGGGAGCGCGCCACGTATGCTCCCCTTCCAACGGCCATATTGCAACGGCTATATTTCGGCAACACGGGGGTGCCCTCGAAGGATAGCCTCCGGCTATCACCCGCCACATCCTTCGGACAACGAATTCCACCAAACGCCTTCGAGCCGTAGCAGCATAAGCCTTCGGCTTATCAATGTTGCCACCCCTCGGGGGCTCATCAACTCATCATAACTCCTTCAGCCCGAACTCGCCTTCGGCCTGAAGGAGTGGGGGACTGGGATACCCCCCTCGGGGATCATACACAACAAAAATTTCTTCATGCAACAATTTACAATTGACGCATACGGCCTCCGGGCAAACATCACAGTACAACCCCTCGGTTACATACTTCAAACACGCCCTTCGGCAGAGGCCCCCGCATCACAAATTTTTCCCCGAGTCACTTGCGGAAATGAAGCAGCCCTCATCACAACACATGCAGGCAATACATCCACGCTTTCCTCAGAAAACCCTCGACATGTGAGGGACTGAGGAAAGCCTTCTGCAGTCATACAGGTGTTATACTGCCCTCAGAAAGCCCTCGACATGTGAGGTACTGAGGGGAGCCCCCGGCGAACACGCGAAGGTTATGAATACCTTCCCTCAGAAAACCCTCGACATGTGAGGGACTGAGGGAAGCCTTCGGCAATCAGCAGAAAGCAAGTTCTCAAGCAAAGGCGCCCAACTAAATGATGGAGCCCCCGGAAGAATCAACACATCTACTCCTTTTCCCTCAAGTACCTTTCGGCAAAAGGAGTGAGGGACTCCTGATGGAGTATACGGCCCAGGAACCCCCGGCCCATAGACTCCTACTTCTCCTACACAAGCCCATTAGGCTCAGGGAACAACTCAGGCCCAAATACAACGGCCCAAGCCTCAAAGTAGCCCGGAATGCACACTGGGATGCCTTCGGCCTCCTTGGCCGAGGGCTCCAAAAAACCACAGGATAGCCTTCTCTGGCATAAGAAGCTGCTGGGAGAAAACGGCCGAAAAATAAGCCTTCGGCATTCTCATGCCCTCGGCACCAGGGGAAGCCTTCGGCTGAACCAAGCCTTCGGCTATACAAGGAGCCCTCGGCTACACGAAGAGCCTTCGGCTGAACAAGCTCAATCATCGAAGATTCCTTTTAAAGACAGCCAACCACCGCATTTAATGCCACGTCGCATCCGCCAACCGCATTCAATGCGGTTGACGTACCACTGCCAGTGCCACCAGGCTGATGTGACCCTTCGGCCGTTGGATTACTGACACGTGTCCTCTCATCGCATTTATTGCTGCTATAAATAGCAGCCCATTTCTCCTTGTAATGGACATCATCTACATCCCAACTCCACATCTCGAGTTCATTTAATAAAATCGACTCTCTCTCCTCCTATTCGCTCTGACTTCTCTCTAGTTATTCCCACAATAACCCCTCGGATAAGATACCCCCCGGGTAGATTGTCCATCAATACTTTATATATTAAAGTATAAAATATAAGTGTATTACTCATCTTACAGTAGTATATTTATATATTATATACTATAAACATTATATTATATATTACTTACTATAAGTAGTATTATACTAGTTAATTAGTTAATTAGCATTCTTGTTACATTTTTCATTATACTAGTTAATTAGTTCATTACCATTATTGTTACATTTTTCATTATACTAGTTATTTACTTCATTAGTATTCTCATTAATTGTTAAAACAACTCTACTTCAATAAACTAGTTAATTGTCATTATAGTTAAAGTCACATTTTCTTATTTTCAATTTATATTTGTAGGAAGAAATAGTAGTTCAATCATTTGGGGCTATGGGTGGGGGGCAGGGGGGTCCCGGGGGTGGTGGTGTGCGGAGTGGGGTTCAAAAACATCTATAAATACATTTATTTTCTAACATTTTTCTACACCTCTTCTCCAACTCTTCTCCATCTTCATCTTCTCTTATTATCCTACATTCCTACAATCCTACTTATACATATACCATTTTAAATATGGAAAGTACATCTTCCCTTATGCAAAACAATTTTGACAAGTGGAAAGACCCGAAGACCGGACTGTGGTGGGCAACTTGCAGGTGGTGCAAGAAAGAGTGTTGCTTGGGGCGTTCATACGGATACGGGATGCCAATAAAACATATGAAGTCCTGTGACAAAGGGAAAACAACAACCAACGGTGGCGGAAATCCCAATTGATATTCATTAGAAAATGTATTTCGTATTGTTATTTTTTTCTCAATTCTCAAATGTAGTTCTTATTTCAAATAAATGCACTTGAACTTTGTTTTTAATAGGAATTTGTATAATATATAATTAATTTAAAAAAAAATACTGGCCCGGCCCGGCCTGGCGGGTGGCCCGGCCCAAACCGGAACCGGCCATTGCCCTGGGCGGTCCCGGGCCTACCATTACCAGACCCGAGGCCTGACCGGGCCTTAGCCTGGCCCGGGTCCATCACTAATGTTAGTAAAGAGACCCTAATTATGTAAGCATTATGAATATGAATGCTACTGCCAGATAAGCTACCGCCAGTCTACCACTTTCCTCGGAGTGGCGCAGAATAGTCATGGACCCGGGCCTAGGCCCGGTTGGGCCTCGAGTTTTTTGAAGGAGGCCCTGGACCGGCCCGAGTAGCCACCGGGTCCGGGCCGGGACGGGCCAAGCCGGGCCTCGAGTCAATTTTTTTCTTTTCCTTTTCCTAATTAACCCCCCCCCCCCCAAACCACCCCAAATGGCCCAAAATACCCAGCCCAACTCGAAAAGATTAAAAATAAAAATAAAAAACCCGAACCGGCTGGGCTGGTTCGGCTTTTGGGTGACCCGAGCCCGCACCGGGAAACCCCCGGGCCGGGCCTACCCGGACCTGTCACTGGCCGGGCCGGTTCAGCACCGTACCAGTCCTGGGCCGGTTCCGGCACTACTACAAAAATATACATTTGCTGCTACCTATTTGCTGCGGTTAAATTAGAACCGCAGCAATTATTGTCATATTTGAGCTATTTGCGGCGGGTATACCGATAACCGCAGCAAATACTATTTAAATTTTAATTAAAAATAACGTATTTGCTGCGGTGTGCGTCAAACCGCAGCAATTCATGGTTTAAAACTTCTTATTTGACGCAGTTCCACGTTAGCTGCAACAGTAAGTGTAAATTGCACTCCTTTTGTGCTGCGGGTTTTTATTCAACCGCAACAAAAAAGTGAAAGACAAATCAGTACTTCTATCTCTTAAACTTATTAGATCCAGTCTTCAGCAACCCTACCCACAATGACCATCCCTTCCAATCGACGACTCGAAGGCCCTTCCCAGCGGCAATCCGCAGCAGCCCCCTCCAAGTAGAAAGTCATTGTCACCGGCCTCCTAAAATCAAGTCTCAGTTGTTGTTCCTCCGAGTCTAAGCATTTAGCTGCCGACGTCAGTTAGCCCTTGCACCTTAAGCCGCCGCTCTTCCTGTTCGACGATGCCTCTCTTCCCTTTGCGCCGTACCTCCTTTGCATGCTGCTCATTTCAGCTCCTCTTCATTTATTAAAGGTTTATTTCTCTCATTTCAGCTCCTCTTCATTTATTAAATGTTTATTTCTCAATTTTGATTTTAATATGATGTTGTTTCTTCTATTAAACGAGGGAAAGCCGAAAAGAATTTGACAATCTCATGTTATTTAATTATTGTAGATTTCGATGATTATTTGACATTTATTCATGTGTCTTTTCTAGATCTCAATTGTATAAATGTTTTGTTGTTTTGTATAAAGTGTTCCGTAGTACAAAGATAAAGAATACTTTGTGAGTCATCTTTACTTGGAAAATAGGTACTTTGTATGGTTGTCCATGATATATATATATATATATATATATATATATATATATATATATATATATATATATATATATATATATATATATATATATATATATATATATATTTGTATTATGTTCTATTATAAAATGTAATTACACTTAATAGTATTTCAAACTTGCCTAGATGTAATAAAATCAATTTTCAAAGGAAAATTCACAAATAAAATGAGTAATAACCAATTATTTTTCTCAGTCCATTAATCTTTTGTTTCCTTTTTGTGTAAGTAGAAGCTTCAATTAACATGTTTTTTGGTTCTTTGCCAATTGCTACTGAAACACTTCTTTTCCAGGCTGTGAACTGCCTGAGATGGGGTAAAGAGGAGTTGGAATAAAGTGCTCTTCATAACCTGAATAGCCAAAGAGGAACTGGAAATTAGAAGATGCTCTTAGCCAAAGAGCTGCTCTTTTAGCTGCATCAGGAGGCCGTGTAGATGTTTCCGCTTTGAGCACCATTTCAGGATGTGTCAATTTTTGTGTTTTGTGTGATTGTGTCAACAAATGCAATGCTATGAATTTCTTTGACAATATTATTTGCCCTCTATAACTTTATGTTTGTTTTAAGGTTCATCACATGTTAAGATATATGATTTATATTTTATAGGAAGCTAATTAAATTGTTTTAAATGTCATATTCAGACTAAATGCAACAACTGTAGAGTCATCTATTGGCATCAAGGATTCAAATGATGTTAGAGTGGACTTGCAAGAAGGCGTTGATATTGATCTTGAAGGTAAATGCTAGGTGGTTATTGGTTAGGTAATTATTTGGAAGAAATGATATTTCTGCTTGAAAGGAACCAACTGAGACTGAAATAAAAGCTGTAGATTGTTCTAATTCTGTATTATAAATTTATTGGGATTTATTTCAAATTCATTAATTTTGGATCGGGGTGAGACTTCAAGAGTCTGAGCTGTTCACAGTTCACTAAATTACATAATTTATATTGAGCTCTAACTTGAATGTCATTAGTTTCTTAAATTAAATAATATTCTGCCTCTATAAAGTTTCTCAATATTCAAATAAACGAAGTACTGCTGTATCTGAAAATTTATTATAGTGGGAAATATTCTTCAGGTTATTATTATTTAAAATTTGATTTTTTTAACGGTTAGTGTCCTCTGTTTCTTCAATTTGATGCTTTACATTGAATATTCAAAGGGGTTCCTTTTAGATGAATATTCAAGGGTATATATTTAATAAGATTTGATCATTTCTAAGATTCATTTGCTAGAATTTATATACGATGTATATGAAACATATTCTTTGTTACTATGAATCACTCTTTTCCTAGATGAATCAATCCTTTATATTCAATATACTTGAAAAGTACATTTTCCAAGTATTTTCACATTTAAAGCTAAATCATGTTATTGATCTGGCATGTTTGTTTGCACACGTGTGTGTACACAAACTGATTCACATATATCAATTAGTTTTTTAAAAAGATAGTGCACAATTGTATAATTGTATTTCACTAGAAATTGTATCCTTTTGTTTTACATAGCGTATTTGCCAGATACTTTAGACATATACGGAGTAGTATTTAAAGAAATTTCCTTTAAACAAAAGTAAAATGTTTGTGAATTTCATATAGTACTTTGCACATATCCCGTTCAAAGTACGGGTGAAATTCTAGTTCTTCCTAAAAGAAAAGAATGAAGTATACGATTTTCATTTTCTTAAATTTTGAACTGCAGGTGAAGCTTTGCTCGTAATAACCAAGAAAGCTTTATAGTCCTGGAGCAGTGTAAGATTTTGTGTTCCTTTATTTTTGTTCTTGTGTTTATTTTAGATTTTATATGTCGAAAAGAAGTTGATGCTTAGGCTGTCAATTATACATTTTGGGATATTGAATCTTATGCTGACATCGTTTGTTACAACTTTTGTGATTTTCTTTTAAGCAAGTTGATGTGTTGATGAATTGTTTTTCTTTTGTTTTGTCTTTCAAAACGATTTTCTTTTATGTTGACAGGAATAAGGAAACATTTGAGTTACTCTCTGATGATCAAGTACTCAACGTCCACAACAAACGAGCAGTATATATTTGTAAAGTAGTTATATGATTATGTTGTGAAATGAAGAAGATGAAGACTAAATAAAGAGATAGATATATTGATAATAACCTCTAAATAACTTCTTCTTAATCTCTGAAAATTTCTGAATATCTGAATTGCTTGAATTACATTTACAAAGGATTCATCACCCTATTTATACTAGTAGACTAAGAGATGAATCATCAAAGAATGATTCTACATAATCTGTTGGCAACACTAAACCTAGCCATCTGTCTATTACAAGGATTGAACTTGGATTAGTGTCCTGATGACAAGGATGGACATTCACACATGTCATTTTGATGATTTTACAACACTCCCCCTTGAATGTTCATCCTGGAATAGGTATTTGGTATTTTAAAAACTTATTGTGAAAATCAGTGTGAAAATTAAGGGGTAAAGATTACGACATATAATGTCGTTGTATTTGGATGTACTGTCTCGTTAAAAACCTTATCAGGAAAAACCCAGTGGGATAAAAACCTGATGAAGGGAAAAAGAGTGCAGTGCATTCAAATACTCTCCCTGGAATTAACATAAATTTTGAAGGCGGCGCATGCCGATTTTCTGTACAAGTTCAACGAACTTCTTCGGGGGTAAAGATTTGGTGAAGAGATCAGCTGGATTTTCACTGGATCTGATTTGCTGAACGTTGATCGTCCCTTCTTTCTCAAGGTCGTGAGTAGAGAAAACTTTTGGAGATATATGCTTCGTTCTATCTCCTTTGATGTAGCCTTCTTTAATTTGAGCTATGCACGCAGTGTTGTCTTCGTAGATCACAGTAGGGTAAACAGTAATAGGCTTCATACCGCATTCATTCTGGATGTGTTGAATCATAGATCGCAGCCATACACATTCTCTTCCGGTTTCATATAGTGCAATTAACTCCGAATGATTTGATGATGTAGCTGTCAACGTCTGTTTCATAGATCTCCAAGAGATTGCGGTATTACCATAAGTAAATACGTACCCGGTTTGTGATTTTGCCTTTTGAGGATCTGATAAATATCCAGCGTCTGCATATCCGATTAAAGAAGCTTTTGCATCTTTGTGGTAGAATAAGCTGAGATCAACTGTACCACGTAGATAACGGAATATGTGCTTGATCCCGTTCCAATGACGTCTTGTTGGGCATGAACTGTACCTAGCTAATAAATTTACAGAAAATGCAATATCTGGTCTAGTATTATTAGCTAAATACATTAAAGCTCCAATAGCACTCAAATATGGTACTTCAGGACCGAGTATTTCTTCGTCGTCTTCCCGGGGACGAAATGGATCATCGTGTATGTTGAGAGATCGAATGACCATTGGTGAAGTCAAAGGATGAGCTTTGTCCATATAGAATCTCTTCAACACTTTCTCGGTGTAATTGGATTGGTGGATGAAAATTCCATTTTTCAAATGCTCAATTTGAAGTCCGAGACAAAATTTGGTTCTCCCGAGATCTTTCATTTCAAATTCTTTCATAAGATATTTTGCAGTATTTTCAATTTCATCGGGAGTTCCAATAATGTTTAAGTCATCAACATATACTGCAATTATGGCGAATCCCGAATTTGATCGCCAAATGAAAACACATGGACTAATTGGATAATTCTTATATCCTTCTTTGAGAAGGTATTCACTGAGACGATTATACCACATTCGTCCAGATTGTTTTAGTCCATACAATGACTTTTGTAATTTAATGGAAAACATGTCTCGAGGTTTCGAGCTATAAGCTTCAGGCATTTTAAATCCACCGGGAACTTTCATGTAAATGTCTGTATCAAGTGAACCATATAGATAGGCGGTCACTACATCCATTAGGCGCATTTGTAGCCTTTCAAAAACAGACATGCCAATGAGAAACCTTAATGTAGTTGCATCAACTACTGGAGAATAGGTTTCTTCATAATCGATTCCCGGCATTTGAGAAAAACCTTGGGCAACAAGTCGGGCTTTATATCTAACAATTTCATTTTTCTCATTGCGCTTACGCACAAATACCCATTTAAAACCCACAGGTTTTACGCCTTTGGGCGTAGGAACTATCGGTCCAAAAACATCACGTTTTTCAAGTGATTTTAATTCAGCCTGAATAGCTTCATTCCATTTTGGCCAATCTTGTCGTTTCCGACATTCTTCAATTGATGTTGGCTCATTGTCATTGTTTTCGTTCATTACATTCGTGGCAACGGCATAGACAAATATCTCATTAATACCAAAATCTTTTCGATTCCATTGCATTCCAGTAGAAACGTAATTTATTGAAATTTCATAATTATCAACGTTTCTATCAGTATCTGGAATATCTTCCTCATTTAAGGAAGTTGGATCATTATTTGAGATGTTTGTTTTGTCAATATCATTTTCTATGCCAGTATTTTCAAATTGTTCATTTTCTTGTTCAGATTGATGAACATCTTTGGCATCACAGATCAATTCCTGCCTTTTAGTTCTTCTTGGTTTTATGTCTTTTGATCCAAGGGGCCTGCCACGCTTTTTGCGTATAGAAGAATCATTCGCAAGAGATTTTTCAAAATTCTCTGCTGGAATTTCGATTCTGGCAGGGGCATTCATAGCAGGAATATGTGACTTTGTCACTTTCTTTGTATCTGTGAATGCATCAGGCAACTGATTTGCAACATTTTGTAAATGAATTATCTTTTGCACCTCTTGCTCACATATATTTGATCTAGAATCAAGGTGTGATAATCCTGTTGCATTCCATGTTATTTCTTTCGTACTTGGGTCCGATTTATTATTTTCTCCCCCTAAGGTTGGGAATACTGTCTCATTGAAATGACAGTCAGCGAACCGTGCGGTAAATAAGTCACCTGTCATCGGTTCAAGATATTTGATTATTGAGGGAGATTCAAATCCAACATAAATTCCCAACCTTCTTTGAGGACCCATTTTTGTACGATGAGGTGGAGCAATCGGAACATAAATAGCACAACCAAATATCTTTATGTGTGCTAAGTTTGGCTCTTGTCCAGTAACTAATTGCATGGGAGAATATTCATGATATGCAGTCGGTCTAAGCCGAATTAAATTTGCTGCATGTAAAATAGCATGTCCCCAAGCCGATGAAGGTAAATTACACTTCATTAATAATGGTCTAGCGATTAATTGTAATCGTTTAATCAAAGATTCAGCAAGACCATTTTGTGTATGGACATGAGCAACAGGGTGCTCCACATCAATCCCAATCGACATACAATAGTCGTTAAATGATTGGGAAGTAAATTCTCCCGCATTATCAAGTCGGATTCTTTTTATAGAATGATCCGGAAAATGAGCTCTTAACCGTATAATTTGAGCGAGGAGTTTAGCAAATGCTAAATTTCTAGTCGATAAAAGACTAACATGTGACCAACGTGTTGAAGCATCAATCAACACCATAAAATATCGAAATGGTCCACATGGTGGGGCTATCGGCCCACAAATAATTTCTTGAATCCTTTCTAAAAATGCAGGTGATTCAGTTGCAATTTTGTTCATAGAAGGCCTGATGATCATTTTGCCAAGAGAACAGGCCTTACAAGGAAAATCACTTGATAATGGAACCCTGATATTCTTTAATGGGTGTCCAAGTGAAGTTTTAATGATTTTATGCATCATTACTTGGCCTGGGTGACCTAAACGGTCATGCCATAACATGAATGTTTTCTGATCATCTAACTTTGCGTTAGAGACCAAATTTATTTCGAATGGACTAATATAAGTGAAATATAGTCCTGAGGAATAAGCTGGCATTTTTTCACAAATATGTTTAGTGCCAGATTTAGTTGTCGTAAGACAAAGATATTCCTTTTGGTTTTCATTCATGGTTTCTATGTGATAACCATTTTGACGCATATCTTTAAAGCTTAATAAATTTCGCCGCGATTTGCTGGAGTATAAAGCGTCATTTATAAGTAATTTTGTCCCGTTAGGGAGCATCACATATGCTTTCCCAGAGCCTTCAATGAGCTTCGCAACACCTGATATTGTATTCACTTTAGCTTCAACTAAAGTCATTTGAGAAAAATAGATTTTATTCCTCAAAATGGTGTGCGTTGTGGCGCTGTCTATCAGACATAGCTCTTTATCACTTGATTGATCCATATCTTCAATATATAAATAAGCATAAGTTTGATATGCAAATAACACAAATTATGCATCATATATAACATTAAAGAACATATATTACATAACTTATTTATGATAACAACATAAGGGATACGAAAGAAAATACATAATTTACAATATGAAAGTCCTATAATTTATTTTGTGTCATTTGGATTAGTGGCAAAAGCATCGTCCATAATGGCATCATCCACGAAGAAATCGGACACGTCAAACTTTGGCAGAGGTGGAGTTGTGTCATTGACATAATTAGCTTCCATATTTTTATCTTTGTTGAGATTCATGGAAGCTTGAAATAATTCCACCAAATGCTTTGTTGTACGGCATTTGTTAGCCCAGTGCCCCGTCATACCACATTTATAACAAGTTGACTTTCCCGAGGATTTTGGAGGGCGATTTGTTTGATGAGCTTTTTGTTTGCCCTTGCCCTTGTAATTTGGTCTTTCGACCCGTTTATATCCTCGGTGGGACTTGTTATTATGACCCTTAAAATGCCCACGTTTAAAATGCCTTCTACTGCCACTGTGTGTTGCGTTTGATTCAGTGGCTATATTATGTCCAGATGGACCATAAATCGAAGGACTAGAACCAGTGGATCTTAAATTGTGGTTCTTCATTAAAAGGTCATTATTTTGCTCAGCGACCAGTAAAACTGATATAAGGTCAGAGTATTTTTTAAATCCCTTTTCTCTATATTGCTGCTGTAGCAGCATATTAGAAATATGCATTGTAGAAAAGGTTTTCTCCAACATATCAGCATCAGTGACTTTTTGTCCACATAACTTTAATTTTGATGTTATTTGGAACATAGCAGAATTATAGTCACTGATAGATTTAAAATCCTGGAATCTTAAATTGATCCAGTCATACTGAGCTTTTGGCAAAAGTACCTTTTGTTGGTGGCCATACCTCTCTTGTAAATTGTCCCATAATTCTTTTGGATCATCAACCAAAAGATATTCAGATTTGAGACTTTCATGGAGGTGGTGACGGAGGAAAATGATAGCTTTCGCTTTATCTTGGGAAGATGATATATTATTGGCTTCAATTGTTTCTTCTAAGCCATTTGCCTTAAGATGTGCCAGGGCATCTACTTTCCATTCCAGATATTTTTGGCCAGATAGATCAAGAACATCAAATTCTCTTTTGCTTATATTTGCCATGATGTACTGCAGGAGATGATGATTTCTTGAAGAGTTTGAGCAGATTCGTGCTGATAACGTGTTGTGAAATGAAGAAGATGAAGACTAAATAAAGAGATAGATATATTGATAATAACCTCTAAATAACTTCTTCTTAATCTCTGAAAATTTCTGAATATCTGAATTGCTTGAATTACATTTACAAAGGATTCATCACCCTATTTATACTAGTAGACTAAGAGATGAATCATCAAAGAATGATTCTACATAATCTGTTGGCAACACTAAACCTAGCCATCTGTCTATTACAAGGATTGAACTTGGATTAGTGTCCTGATAACAAGGATGGACATTCACACATGTCATTTTGATGATTTTACAACAGATTAGATATATTTGTATTATTAATATTATGTACATGAAGTGTGATAGATTAGCTAGTCAGATTTCTCTTTTATTTTCAGTATTTAATGTACGAAGTAGTTTATAACATTATGTTGCTTTGAGTTGGTATTGGATAAAATAGAATAAATGTATTGATAATGGACACCTCATTCTTGTAAGTTGTAACTCATTCACATTTGATTTGATGTGTGAAACGTGTCCATAGTAAAACACCTTATCAATTGGTTTTCTGAAATTGTTATTATTGATTTTTAAAATGATATGAAAGACGGTTTCAAAAAGCCAGAGTTAATGTTGCGGTTAAACAACAACAGAAGCAAGTATCAATTTTATTGAACACATATTGCTGCGTATAATAACCGTAGCAATAAACCTTCTACACTTTTTGCTGCCCCTCTATTTGCTGCGGTTCAAAACCGCAACAATTACTCCATTTTAACCGCAGCAATTAAAGATTATTCTAGTAGTGCGGGTCGGGCCACCCGGCCCGAGTCCAAGACTAGCGCAGAATCTCCACCAAACAAACTCTTATGGACCCAACCCATACTAAGCCCATAACACTACCATAAGTCCAGGTGTAGAACTCACTCCTAAAAGACCAGCCGATTAGGAGGAGGGAACACCTTGCTTATAAGCCACCAATCAAGCTCATACTTGACCGGTGTGGGATCGTAACAATACCCCACGCTTCGAAGAGCAACGTCCTCGTTGGTCACGACTATGTTGGTCACGATTAGCACCCCCAGGACCCAAGCCACCACTCCATAGGCCACCACTCTGAGTGGCGGGACTAGGAAGATGGGGACAGCTCTGATACCAATTGTTACGGACCCAGCCCATACTAGGCCCATAACACTGACATAAGCCCAGGTGTAGAACTCACTCCTAAGTCCTAAAAGACCAGCCGATTGGGAGGAGGGATGATGTGAGTTTTCTCGCACTTAAAAATGATGTAGTAAAGTGGTTGAAAGTACGAGTATCGTCTCCACAGGGACGGACAAAAGAAATTAAAGATTAACTAAATTCAACGATTAAAAAGAAATAAATAAAATAAATGTGATGTGCGAGATTGGTTGTTTTGAAATTAAATTAATGCGAATGAACGATAAAATAAAAGCTTGGTTTCTTTCTAATTAATGACGAAGGAAACAAGGATTGATTTCGAGGTAACCAGATTTCTGGCAGAACAGACCTAATTACATGAAATTGATTTAATTGAGCCTAGCTAATCATTACTAAGTACATACCGCTCTCGCGGCGTAGAGTACAATAATTTAGGCGACCATGCTGATCTCTCATGCGACAGAATCCTAAATTATTGCCAAAACGAACGAGTTTACGATCTCTTAATCACTACTAATCTCTTAGCGAACGATTAAGTGTGTGAATGTGTCCTAGAACAAATTAGATCTCTCTTAACTTATCCTACAAGCAATTGTAATTCTAGATGGGATCATAACAGTGCCAATATTGAACTTAATGATCTTTCATTACCACAGCATGAAAAATAAACACACTATTTAGGGCACTAGAAGGAAATCAGAAGATTCTGTTTCTCAAACCAACGCCAGAATTTGAAGATTGCATGCCTATACTGATGTTCTAGTAACCTGCCTAGTAAGATCGGACATTATTGGTTCAATCACTCTTTGTGATCATCATCGCGATCAGGAATGTTAGAATGAATCTGAACGGTTACCGATGGTCCATGACTTTGCCTTTCTTTTGATGCAAACTTGAGTCTGAGAAGCAACGAGTTTGTCATCACGCCGATGGAACTCAGCCCCATGAGAGCTCCAGCTATAGATGGAGTAAGCATTGTCCCTGTGAATGGTAACAATATTCCAGCTGCTACCGGAAGTCCAACCTGCCATCATCAAAAGGAGGTTGGTAGTTTCTTTTTTAAGAATCTTAGTTGCCGTTTGATTTTAAATCCAAAAGTTAAATAAATCCCTATAAATAGAAGCATTTTTGTGGTGCCTATAGAAAGGATCCACGTGTTGGTGTGTTTATGTGTGTGCATGCATAAATCATGTGTGTTGACGCGATTATTGATTTAAAGTTTCGAACCTTGAAAACTAAATATTTTTTTATGTTAAACAAGGGTGTGGCTTAAATATGAAATTTCATATGTAAATCCAACATGACCTTTCCCTTTCTAAAGTTGCATCACCAAAACCAGGAGAGGATTTTCATTCCCTTTCCTTCCCCCCCTCCCCCTTCAAAGCCTTTTTCTCTCCTCTCCTTCCATCTCCCCATACAAAGCCTAAAAGGTTTAGTAGATTCAACTAATCGTCAGACCAATTGGAGATCTCTGAACCAAAAGTAGTTGGATTTGGCAGTTGTCAAAACTTAATGTAAGTTGTGAATTTAAATAGTATAAACTATAAAGATTTAAACAACTCACAATGTTGTATCCAAAGGCCCAACAGAGGTTTTGTTTCACTGTTTTCATGGTAAGCCTACTAAGCTCCAGTGCATCTAGCAACTGTAGAACACATTTCACAGATCTTCAGTTAGAAACCAAAGATCAATCCTTTTTAATGAGAGTGCAATGTAAGCCAACGTAATAATGATTCATAAACAAGTCTATTTGTACACTCCAGGTTACACGCCTGTTTTTTGTCCGTGAACAGACAAAAAAAATCATTAGTGTAAGGAGAATTAACTGTTATCCCGAAAAAGTGAATTGTCTGAGCCAGACAATAAATTTTTTCGGGGTCACAGATAGTTCTC
This sequence comes from Cuscuta epithymum, assembly GCA_945859915.1. Classification (NCBI taxonomy): domain Eukaryota; kingdom Viridiplantae; phylum Streptophyta; class Magnoliopsida; order Solanales; family Convolvulaceae; genus Cuscuta; species Cuscuta epithymum. Next base: position 201,576 of record CAMAPF010000098.1, read on the forward strand.
ATTACAAAACGAAAAACAATTGTCTATGCATGGACAAAAAAACGGGCCTGTACACCAATAATGGTTGAAAGCAGATACTAGGGATTAGAGGTTGTTACGACTCTCTGAGGCTGTATACTAATATCTCATTTAAAAGCTATCATTTTGTCCTGAGCTCAATTTAGGTCACTTTGAAACCAGGGAATATTAGAGGAAGAAATTAGGAGGAAAGTAAAACGGCAGAAAAATTGGGGATGATGTAAACTTGGTTCAAACTCATTCTATTTGCATATTTTTATTATTTACAGACTTATAAATCTACATTTATTGAAAAATTGAAGAAGAAAAGTCCAAATTTACTTTCCTCCATATGTTGTAAGGTAAACATTATAAGCAAAATTTCTTAGGAGATTCTTTTTTTTTTCATTTTCATTTTCAAACCATCTTTAGCGTTACAACTTACAACTTACAAACACACCTTCAAATGTCATATGCGTAATATATATTTGACTTGGAGTTTAGACTATTTGCCGGGAGCTACTATTTAACTGAAGCAAACCTGAGAAAGCCGGTTCTGCATGAGAACAATAGAAGACACGTCACTTGCAGCCCCCACCCCACTGCCAATCGCAACTCCAACATGTGATGATGCCAAGGCAGCAGCATCATTGATTCCATCACCAACCATAGCAACAACTTTCTGATCCTGTTGAAGTCCAATCACAAACTTCCTCTTTTCATCAGGCTTAACTCCATAAAATACCTGCAAAACACCACCAGTCCATATTGAGTCATTGGGATGGGAAAGTCTTTTTAAATTGCATTCTGATTTTGGAAGGATCGCATTTTTATGCAATAGGGATGGACAGAAAGGATACCAACGTTTAAAATAACTGCTGACCTTCATATCTTTGTGTAAATAGTGAACTAGGGTTATTGACAAAAAAATACTCGTAGTAGTTAATGATGTCTAGGAGTAAGGACATTACCTTTTTTCCCTTGGACATTATTAGCAATGTAAAATGAACCCATATGGTCTTTTAATCTGCCATTCTTACATGATTACATCTATGCTGAGTTCTGGAAAAGTAATAAACAGAGGGGGACTGAGCAAAATTACTTTCTTATGCTTGATCTTACCACGAAAAATGTGAATGACAATTAAATTTGATTAATGTTTTTAATATATTGTACATACGTTTTGATTTTTTACTTATTAGTCTTTATATAACACACAAAAATGCACAAATGAGTTTGTATGAATATCAAAAATAAATTTGTTGAGTTTGAACATATATTTTTCTTCCTTCAAACAGATCAAGTGAACAGTCCATTTTACATTTTAGAAAAATTTAGAAACATAAACAACCACGAACTCCAACCCTCTACGATGATGCCTTTGTTGAAAGAGATTCGAAATCCTTACATTTTCCTTGGGAATACCAACAACTGATGCTACATATTCAGCAGCACTTTTCTTGTCCCCAGATAGCAAATAGGTACTTATCCCTTGCTTAGACAAGGACTCAACAACATGCTGGGCATCTTCTCGAACCTGATCGTCAACATAGATACGACCAGCAAGAACACCATCCACTCCTACATATACAACTGATTGGTTCTTAAAGGCGTCAAATTCATGTATCCTTGTATCCTCAACTCCATGCCTGTTTGTGAGGGAACATATTATGTTATCAGAATCACACAACAAGTAAAATCCTCCCTACCCCTTTAATTCTCTAGACATGAACACATAAGGAAAATATATGCGAGTAAAATACAAAAATATAACATCCAAATTTTATTTGTTAAAAGGGAAAAAAACAGAAAATAAACTTCCATACGAAGATCAGAACGAGGCAACGTCGTGCCTTTACCTAATAGACTAAAACCTCACTGTCTCAACCAGAAAGAGTACATTTCAAAAGCTCTGTTGGTACAAAAGCAAAGTGATATTTGATTAAACAAGACTATTTTTCATGTAATTAACCACAAATTCAAAAAAAAAGGATAGATATAGTTAATTCAGCAAATGAAAACTTGTAGCATGTAAAATACATAGATGCCATTAAAGTACCTCAAACTTATGTATGAAATATATATACCTTCAACTTCATATGAAAAGTTATCTTAGCACCATGATCATATGTTTTTTCTTTCACAAATGTACTTTTATGTTGTTAAGTACAAATTTAAAATACAATAAGACTTTATGATGATGAAATTAATTAACATTCTAAACCTCCATTTGTAAAATAAATAATATTACCGCTGATCACTTACAATGTACTCAAACTTTCTTCATTTTTTTTAGTTGAAACATTTAGCATTTTACCGTATTTACATACTTTACTTTAACTTTTACGTTATTCACACACTCTCCTTTGAATTTATTTTTTTTATTAATGGATTAACAATTGTCCTAAATAAAATATGATAAGATATATCCCAAATTAATATATTAAAATATTGATGTTTATAATTGTATACTAATACAGAGTAGTTAATTAAATATGTTTATGGTCAAAACCGTTAATTTCAAAAATCAAATTAAAAGTATTGCAACTATATAAACAGGAGGTAAGATTATTTTACAACTAAAAAATGCTTAGTGTATTTGAATTATTTATTACCACCATAAATTTACATTTTGAAGGAAAAAATATATAGTCATGGTGCTAAGATAATTTATTTTATAAAGTCTGGGATATTTATAGTACATATAACGGTTTAGGTTTTTATCTCACGCCTCTCCAAACTTTGAGGTTTTTAATTATTTTTCCCAAAATAAAAACGTTTGACACGTTTAACAAGCCAAACTCAAATGGTTAAATTTGATCACAAAAGAACTCGATTTTTTATTAACATGGCTCATAAACAGTGGCGGATCCAGAGGGGGAGGTAGGGGGCAGTTGCCCCCTCTCAAACCCACCCAATCCCTATATATATACACACACACACACACACACATTTAATATAGAATTATACTCCCTCCGTCCCTTAAAACTTTGCCAACTTTCCTTTTTTGATTGTCCCAATAACTTTGCCACTTTCTATTTTAAGTAAACAATTTGTGGTTCCAGTTAATTCTCTCTCCTCTGCACAAATCTCAACCACACATTTTTTACTTTATTAATCTCCGTGCCGGTCAAACTTGGCAAAGTTTTAAGGGACGGAGGTAGTATATTCTTTGTGTTGAATATCAATATTATTACTTAATATAACGAGTTTGTTATTAAAAACTCTTCTGGCCAGGTGGAAAGATAGTAGTATGCGTGTTTTGAGCATCCAAACAGTCAGGGTTCGAAACTCTTCGGTTCCCTTTCTTTCGTTTTATCCATCTTATATCATTTTTGTCTTTTTGTAAAGCTTTAAATCAATTTGAAGTGATTTAACATAAACCTATCAACTTTAGTCTAAGTTTAAACTACTTTAATATATTTACAATTTTAGTTTCACATATAATTTGTAAAGTTTATTTCCATCATTTGCAATGGAGCCAAAGACCCACTATTTTTTGGCTTGGGAATATGATGGAGTAAAGCAAAATGGTTCACTAAACTGTCTACGCTTCTTTGTTGTAAAGCAGCAGTCAGTCCATTCAATTTTTTACACGATCTTCACTATGGGTCACCCGGAAACAGTCTCTCTGTGCTTTAGTACAAGGGTAAGACTGCGAACATCCGACCCCCTTACCCCACCGTAGGTGGGAGCCTTTGTGGCACTGGGGTAATGATGATGATGATATAATTTGTAAAGTTTAACAATTACATTTTTACACAATATAAATTATATGTTAGATATATTTGTGCATTCGCAACTTAAATTGTACACTAAATATAAAACATACATGTCTACTCTTCCCTTATTCGATACATTTACTTATTACCATAATTTCGATATAATTAATAAAACGAGTGATTGACCAACTTGTTTCTGACATAATATCATATTCTTTTGTCAAACGAATGGTTTGTTATTTATAACTAATTTTACAATATTTTTTCTTAAGTGTTCAACTATTTGTGACATGTGTGAGATAATATCTAATGCATGTTCGCCCCCCTCAAGAAAATTCCCGGATATGCCACTGCTCATAAACTTTGTTTTTTAGTAGTGTCTTTTCAGTGAAGCAACTAAGTCCCTCCCATTTATGCATCTCCCAAGTGATAATGATAATGCACTAAAACCAGAAATTCTGAAGCTCCAATACGGGGTTAAAACAAGTAAAAATGGCTCACAAAGTACAAAAATGATTACCTCCTAACCCAGTCTAATGTGCCAACAGAAACCTTTTTCTGCCCAATAATTGCTACTGCACCTGATCCAGGTTCTTCTGTAAATGATCCATCTTCTGCCTGTAAATATATTAATCTGAATAATATCCATGCTGCACCAAAATTAATGTAGAGAAGAAAACAAAAGGATAAGACTATTCACGTACAAACATACCTACGTCCCATAAAACTTGGCCATGTTGACTTTTCTTGGTCAATGATGGTCATGTTTGACCAATGATATTTTTAATGGTGAAATTATTTAAAATATGAAAATTATATGGAAATGTTCTTAATTAATAACACTTTCATAAAAGTTATAAATTTCACACAAATATAATAACTAAAATCATTGTTCAAACTTTGTTATCATTGACCATGAAAAGTCAATTTGGCTAAGTTTTATTGGACGGATGGAGTGTATGCTACTCCCTCCGTCCCTAAATTAACTTCCAAAGTACATTTGGCACAGGGATTAAGATAGTGGGTATTGTGTGGTGGAGAGTTGTGCAGAGGAGAGAGAAATGTGTAAGAATGTGTACGAATTATTGTGAACCACAAATTCTTTACCAAAAAGGGAAAGTGGAAGTTTATTTTAGGATGCCCAAAAAGGAATGGAAGTTTAATCAGGGATAGGGGGAGTATATGATTAGTTATTGTGCACTTTTCTTTTATGATAATTTATTAATGACCAAGCAAGATGATATACCTTTACATTTGGGCAGTTCATAGACTTAGCAGCCTCTACGATTGCTTTTCCAATTGGATGATTGGTGTTGGATTCAACCCCAGCTGCAAAGTTCAGGATCTCTTCTTGTGACCATTTGTATGTTGAAACTGAATCTTGTCTGTTCAAAAACAATGATCATTGTTGCTTTCTCTGTCCTTTTTTAAAATATCACTGTAAAATTGGACTAGGCGACCCTAGGCCAAAGGAAAAGCTAAAAACTGGCCTTCTTTAGACAATGGGCTGAAATGCCGAATAGGCACTGTCCTGTTAGTAGCCTGTTAAGGGCCCTACGCACATTAAATCGGTCAATTACTCCCATTGTCCCCAAAACTATTCATGTTAAAAGAACTTTTTAGTACTAAAAAATGGGGGGGGTTCTAAAAATAGGGGTTTTAATAGTCAACTTTCACTGTTCAGGTAACATTAGTGTAACGCCTAGTGGCAAACAGTTTTACTAGATTACTTCCCACAATCTTGGTGATAAATTTTAGAGGTATGAGACCACTCATGATTTTTTAATGCTTATGGGGGCGTTTGGATCTAATTCTTAAAACTGCTTCTGCTCCTTCAGAGAGCAGAAGAAGAAGTTGGAGTGTTTGGGTGAAAGTGTAGAAGTGATTATGGTGCTCTAATTTACTCCTAGAATCAGTTTTTTTAGAAGCTGGGGGAGACCAGCTTCTGAAAACTGATTTTGCTTCTGCTTTAAAAAAGAAGCAGAAGCATAATAAGTTCCAAACACCCCCTATATCATGATACAATAATAACAACAAAACACACTATATACCCAACTCTGTTGAGTCGGGGTCAATATGTAAAAAGAATTTCCAAATAATAAAAAAAGTTGTAGCTCACTCAAACGTGACCTATTTTGAATATATTGTTTACTCAACTTTGCATTTGTATCTTCAATGCAACCTTGTGGAACAACTCCGGTGACGGTGGGTCGACCAATAGTCAATGTTCCTGTTTTGTCAAATACAATTGCATTCACCATGGAAAAATTTTCTAAGACATTTCCGCCACGCAAAAGCAATCCCCTTGTGGCACCAAGTGAAGTTCCAACCTTTGAATCAAAAAGTGTTGCCAACGAATCACAAAATAGACATACGCCTAATTGAACTTATAATCGATGGATTTAATGATTTATTATGTTCATAAATCTTACCATCACAGCAGTTGGGGTAGCAAGACCAAGTGCGCATGGGCATGCAACAACCTATGCAGAATTCATTCTCCAGTCAAAACAAAGAGAAGATGAGATAGAAAAGATGTCTAGGACTAGAAGTACAAAAATATGAGTGAAACCGTTTGGAGTATGACACTTCATGATGATTGAAAAATATTAATTAAGATCAGATTGCTAGGATTCCTAAAAGGACCACTTGTACCGGGACAATGTGAAGGAAATAAAATAGATAGGAAATAAGAGACGATAATTGGAATTTGGAAGGATACAGAATTTAGTGGGAAATGAAAGATAGTTCAGTGACCGTAGATTTATTTTAGATGTGTATTCAAACTCATTTTATACAGTTAATAGTCATTCCTATAAGGCTATAATACAGACTTATAAAATCTAAATAAAGGTAAAATGTCTGAAAAAAATTGATCTTCATTTCCTTCGCATTTTCCAAACTAAAGCAACCACGATACAATATTTTTTCACTAGCAGTTTCGAGGACCCAAACATATCAAAAGAGATAGGAACACCGTCTTAAGATGTCATAAGAGGAAGAGACTTAATAAGCATCCTTGATGTTAAATCAATTCCCTCTACAAACATACCAGAACAGTACAAGAGAGCTGCAAGGCCAGAGAAGCTAAACTTCCTTGATTAAGAGATGCAGGCAAAACACGAGCTCCAAAGAGGTTCCAGAACATAAATGTGGCAGCTGAAAGAGCCATCACTCCATAAGTGAAATGCCCAGAAACCTAATTTGCATACAAGCAATTGGTGAGTTGGGCTTATCATTCCCAAGAACAATTACTCCCTCCGTCCCAATATAAAAGGCACATTTGCGTTTCTAGACATTTTAAGGGTGAACACTGTTTGAACACTGTTTGGCACTGTTTAGACACTGTTTGGCACTGTTTGGACACTGTTTGGCACTGTTTGGCACTGTTTTGCACTGTTTTGTTTGCCAAAAAGGGAAATGTGCCTTTTATATTGGGACGGACCGAAAAGGAAAGTGTGCCTTTTATATTGGGACGGAGGGAGTATTAAAATATCATAAAATCATGAAAGGAGGAAACGGAAAGAAAGAAAGAGGAATATTGATATTTTGGATGCAGTTTGTGAAATAATAATATTTAACAAGAAAATTTTCTTTGCTCTTTAAATTATATATTTTCTTTTGATGGCTACATGTAATTCATTCTTTTACAATCATTTAAAGCTAGAACCTATTAACTTGAATTGTGAAGTATATTGTACAATACTATAGGCATATTGGGTTTAATGCGCCAAACCCCCTTGTAATAGAGGAAATGAATGCTTTGGATCTTAATAGAACTTGAGATTTGGTAGAATCCTGGAATAGATCTATTAAAAGTTAGTGGGCTTCTTATATTACGATTAATCCAGGTGGATCCACTGCGGTTGAATGCCCGACTAGTTGGTAAAGGTTATGCACAAACATATGTTGTTGACTTCTGTGACACTTTTTCTACTGTGGCTAAATTAACATTTGTCAGGTTGATTATTTCACTAGCCGCAACCCATGCTTGATACTTACATCTACAGGACATTAAGAATGATCTCCTACATGGTGATTGTCAGGAGGAAGTTTGCATAGAACAACTCCTGGCATTGATTGCTTAGGGGAGAATGGGAAAGTATGACAACTTCACAAGTCTTTGTAGGGCCTAAAAGAAAGCCCATATGCATAGTTTGGGAAGCTGAGTCAAGTATTTGTATGGAATGATGAAATGCCAATCATATCACTCAGTCTTTTACAAACGCTGTAAATCAGGTATTTTCTGACTTGTATATGTCGACGATATTGTGATTACAATGGATGATAATGCTGGCAATTGACCTTGGTTAATTGAACATTCCTTTATAGCCAATCTCAGACCATAGACTTTGCAAATTGAAATATTTTTCTGGGTGTTGAGGTAACAAGGCGAGAAAAGGCATCCATTTGAAGATCCAGAAAGATATAGATGATTGATTGGAAAGCTGAATTATCTCACAGTGACTCATCCAAACATTGTGTACTCGGTGAATGAGGTGAGTCAATTTATGGTGCCTCTAACAGTTGATCATTTTTCCACTGAGGATATATTATGTTACTGAAAGGAGCACCAGGGTGTAGTATTGACTATTGTTATTAGAATCACGACCGCATGAGAATAGAATGCTTTGCATATGCTAATTGGGTGGCTCTAAGGATGATTGAAGATCTACATTGGGTTATTGTGTTTTTGTTGATCATAACTTGGCTTCATGAAAGAGTAAGAAGCCAAATGCGGCATCTTGTTCAAATCCATAGTCCGAACATGGAGCTATGACAAAGTCTATGTGTGGGATAATATGGATAAGCTAACTATTGACCGCAATTGGACTAAGGCTTTGTTTGCAACCACTTGTGCTTAAATAAAAGCACTTTTGGGGAAAAAGTGATTAGTAGTAAAAGTTGGTAGTGTTTGGTAAAATAAGTGCTTTTTGTGTAATACAAAAAGTAAAAAGTAGATTCTTCACGGAAGCCGAAAAAGTAAAAGTTGGTAGTGTTTGGTAAAATAAGTGCTTTTTTCTTAAAAAAAAAGTTAAAAGCACTTTTTTTAATGGATTGCAAACAGACCCTAAAAATCTCAATGCTTGCTAAGTTTTGAGTGACAATCAGGTTGTTATACATATAGGCATATAGCCTCAAGCGCAGTATTTCATTAGAGAACAAAGCATATTAAAGTTCATTATCATTTTATTATAATTACGGTTCAGCAGGGCTGATATGTGAAGACTAGAGAGCAACTCGGAGATTTATTAATGAATGCGCTAAATGCAATTCTAGTTGATTATTTATGTGACAAGTTGGTTATGATATAAATATATATGCTCTACAGCTCGAGGGAAAGTGGAATACATGGTAGAATATTATAGGAATATACTCCAAAATAACATAGGAATATTTTATCATATATGTAGGAATATTCCAACTTTATAATGAATATATAGGGACATAAACCATCAAATATACACACAAATTACTTAATTCACTTATTCTCTACATTTAACTTTAATGCTTTTAATCTTATATATTTGTCTTTCAATGGCTACTGTCCACATGTAATTCTTTTTTTACAAGCATTTAAAAATAGAACTTATTAACTTGAATGTTTGTATATTTATGTTGCATTTACAAAAAATCATTTTACACTTCGAGAGAAGAAGTAAAACAACCTTCATTCTTTGTGGAAGTAGGAATAATTGGCATCCAATTAAAAAATATATAAAAATAAAGGAAATAATAACCTTATCAGCCAATCGTTGTACAGGGGCTTCTCTACTCTGTGCTTCTTCAACCAAACGAACAATATCCCCAATTGCAGTCTCACCACCTGGTTTTTGCACTTCAACTGTAAGCATCCCATTGAGATTGATACTTCCTGCGGCAACTTGACACTAGTATTGAAACAGAACAGATTATTATACAACTCGAAACTATTACTTTTTTTGAGGATCCCAACACCCCCAGCCCAAAAAAGAGTGATATTCAATATTTAAACAGAAAAATCAAAAGACAAAATAAAAAAGGCATCCATGTAGATCATACAGCTTCATGCAAAATAACAACAGAACATTAAGAGATGCTGACTACCCCAGGTAATTTAGTGACTGGTAAAGGTTCCCCTGTGAAACTCGATTCGTCAACTGTGCTTCTACCAGCTCTAACAATTCCATCGGCAGGTATACGATCCTGTTTTATGAGAGAATAAAATAGCGGGATGAATACTTAAACATTGATGTAGTATAAGTAGTAAAAACTTATTGTGTGCACATTAAGTGCAAACAATAATATGTGAATATGCAAATACAAGACACTTTCTGGGCACTAACAATCTAGCATACAAAAACAAAGCACCATAAACCTACCCCAGGCAGTACAACGATTTGATCACCAACAGAAAGATTTGTACAAGGAACTTCAACGGTTGATGTCTGATCCCCTGTGTCACTATCAACTACAAGACGAGCCTTAGATGGCAAGGTACTAAGGAGGCCTGTCATGTCACTTGTAGCTTTAATTTTAGCTCTCTGCTCAAGATTCCTTCCCAGCAAGACAAAAGCAATTAACATTACAGGTTCCTCAAAGAATGCTTTCCAGCCCTGCATGTGAGAAAGTTTCACCAGAGGCAAGGGAATTTTTTAAAACTGTCTACGAATAAGTGATTGCTCCCTCTGTCCCATAATAAGGCTCAAAGCTCAGAGCAAGAAACGACACACTTATTAAGAAAGTGAAATGTATGATTGATATCTTATCTTACTATGTACGAGCCCAGGAGAAGAAGTGTGCAGATCCTCAAAGTTAATTAATGCATTGCATTGGAGATCAAACTGGCGATTGTTCATTTTGTGTGGCTCTATGTCTTAAGTCATTTCAGTTAATAGCTTTCTCACATTAATTTATTAGACTGCTATTTTGACTAAATGACGGCAATGATCATTTCAGAACGAGCCAAAAATATAAATAAATAGTGGGATTCTCTGATTGGTTCGATCGCAAGAACTTATGCATGATTGAAATGTGCCATACAATATTGGGCATATTTGATAATTGATCGATGGTGAAATTCATACCAATAATCCGTACTTTTAGTGGTTCTACAATAATAATCACTACTAAAAAAGCCAATACAAATAATCCAAACTCGTAAAGGTGTCTACATAGATAGATTAAACCTTCATAGATAGATTATTATCCTTCAAGAAAATAATTATAGTAATGATATAAAAAAAACACTAAACTCACATGTATGACAATGATGAACAAAGTTAATATTGTATCCTTGTATATTAAATATAAAAAAGATTAATCTAATCTATCTATGTAGACGTGTTTATGAGTATGGATTATTTATATAGACATCTTCGATAGGGATTATTATTGTAGAACCGCTAAAAGTATGGATTATTGATCGATTAAGGGAAGCTTAAAATTTAAGGGTATGTATATATTTGAAGATGAAAAACTTCTTCAAATAGAAGTGTTGAAAATAATCGAATATTTTCAAATATGGAATATATTAAAAGTAATTAAAAATGAAGAAAGTGTTTGGATTTCATATAATTAAATTACTTCAATCATGAAAGTAACATGTTTAATGCTCCATCTTTCTTTCTATTATAATTTTTATTTTAGAAAATCATTTCTTATGAAAATATATCATTGGTCAAAGTTTAACTTGATTTTATTTTATAAATCATTTCTTCAAATATACATCATTGGTCAAAGTTTAATTTGATAGACTGTGTGAGTGATTACTTTGAAGACACTTTATGACATGGGTTTTTTATTGATACATAAGTCGATCAAATCACTAATATTGTGTGCATACTCTGAGATTTGTATATATATACTTTTTTTTCTGAGATTTGTGTATGTATATATAAATATATATATAATTATATATAAACATAAATATATATATATTGCTTGATGTAACCTTAATTTGGCTTTCCCATATATTAAAATTGGCATAATTGATTATACATGTACAATTCCATTTTCATCTCACTTCTATGCAATATGTTTTTAACCATCTCATAAATGGGACTATAGGTGAAAAACTAGTTTGTGCAAAGTAAAGCGAAATCATATAAACCACACATCTTTTATTTAAAAGGGGTGTGGAGATTTTTGTGAGGCGTAACTGCGTAAGAATTAGTTCTTATACAATTAAATGTAGTGTGTACTAGTCTTAGATGATCAATTGAGAATGTAAGTAACATGTCACCAACTCAGTGAAAAGGAAATATGATGAGATCAAATACAAGAAATTACCAGTTTTGGAATAAATGCTGCCATTGAACTCACAGCAAAAGATGACAAGGCCCCAAGACTGACTAGAGTATTCATGTTTGGTACCCCTCTAATGAGACTTTTCAGACCATCTATGATAAGTTGTCGACCAGGAATAAGCAATGTAAATAAAGACACAGACATATGAAATCCTGTAGAATGGAGTGCATGAATCCATGAAGCCTTAGCTCCAAAGAAATGAGGAAGATGACCAACAAGGCAGACGGCACATAGAGCCCAGGAAACAGCAAGTCCGCGACCTGTTGAAAGCTAAATGGTTATTTGGTTAAGTTTCGATAAACAGAGAAAATTTTAGGACAACTTTCCCACATCGTAAACTTTAAACGAGGTAAATACCACTAGTTTGTAGTTGAGCACGCTTTTCATTCATCTTCTTCTCAAATCTTTCAAACAAGATATCTCTTCGGGAATCTGCATTGAAATGGGTATCCAAATTACAGAATTTAAGTTCAATGTTGTATTATCATAGTTAGTAACACTATACAATCACAAGGAGATAAAAAAACATCTAAAATTGGATTAGCAGAACTGGAGACCTAGAGCACATTTGGGTCAAACATTAGTTCTAGTAGTTCGAAAATTCTCAGTGACAAGAGCAAGATGGTCTTTTAGTGAGCCCAGACAGACATAAGCCATTGATTACTATCAAAAGCTTTTTATCATTTTCTAATAAAATGGATGAGTTAAAATATATAAAGTATGAATTATCAGCTTATTTTTGTGGAAGGTAAAATAGTGTATGAATAAAACCAAGCCATTACACCCCACAAAATAAAATTAAGGAAAAAACTGGACATAATTAGCCCGCCATGGCAGTGCCTGCCTACATTAATCAATTTGGGCAAAGTCATGCTGGCAAGATGCCCCTAGTGCCTAGGCGGCCACCTTTTCAAACATTGTTGATACTTACGTTGTTATATTGTTACCAGTCCAAATTCCTACATATTACAGAAATAAGTATCACCTGGATCACCAGTGGTATTTACCAATCAGCTCATCAGTAAACTTAATGAGGAGCAAGTAATGAATAACATCTAGATATATTAGGCATAAAAGCCCTCCAGTGCAACAGAAAAAATGCAATGGGACTTGGAAACCCCCAAAAAGGACTAACTATAGACTATTAGACTTACATTGATCACTAAATTCCAAGATGTTGCAAAGGTTTCACAGATAAAAAGATTCAAAGCATTGCACATACAAGAAAATTACACACACGTGTGGTCGAGAATGTATGAATCATTGCTGAGCCACTAAAATAGAAAAATAACTAAGGTGAAGGACGATACAGCATGCCCATCATTAGATGAAAATTGTCTAACACTTCAAAACAGAACAAACTTCCATGGGACCGAGAGTTTTTGTTGATTTTATTAAAATATATATATATATATCCATAACGCATAGGCTCCCCAAGTTCATCGATGCCTTCCTTCACAAATCACCCTACTAGCCGCCAGGTCACCTATTGATATAAACAATCCTTTCGTTAAACACATGCTGGCCTAAATTTTTATCCAAAAAAGTGCCCTTGACTAGGTTTGAGCTGCATGCCAGTATGATGGGGACATACCATGAAGCAGAATGGTTTCTCATTACAATAAAATCTTTGCATTTCATGATGGGGTTTCTCCTTCTGTAGCTCCCTTACCTGTCAATTACCCACCAAGCTTCATATAAGTTATATGAGACCCCAAGCCTAACACATTTTAATTATGTTCAAATTTTAGAGAAGCGAATTAACAGAGTAGAATTGAATATGTCATGCTTTTAATTTGGTAAATCAGATAGATACAGAGTTAGAGAAGAACAGTTTTATAAAATTAAACATCGGGTCCCACATAAGGGGAAATGTGTTTGACTTTGTTATAAAATCCTGGGGAGAAAACGTACATCGCCCATACTTCATTATCTGCTACATCATTTGTACCTTGTTTTCCGTTTTCCACTTCACAAAACTAATTTGTTTCTTCTAACTATTGGATTTTTCTTTCTAAGATTCCACGACTAATCTCACTACATAAAGGAACGTAGTTCACATTTACTTGAAAAAGAAGCTTGGATATCCAATAGAAAGCACCGATGTAAGTCTGGTACCACAACTACATATTTGGGCATGAATATGTATATCTTGTAAAGGCATTAGCCTCTTAAAAAATCCCAGGTGAGGTTTGCCTACATTACACCTTAGTGGTGAGACCCATACAATCCGGTGATGCGTTGTGGATCAGAATGCCCTTTATACTTTGAAAAGGAAATATGTATGTACAACCGATATGGTATAAGGGTGTGAAATGCAATGATTTTTATAAGTAGACAATCGGGGAAAACAGGGAGTAAGAGGCAGCCCCTGTAATGTGTCAATACTTAATAGTTCTTCAAATATATATACTCGTAATATTCTTCTGTGAGTTTATCACGTCTGTTAGATGTATTACACCAGATACATACACATCAGAACACATGCATCTACACTGCACTGCAGATTTTGGGGGTTCCGTATAGTTGGACATGGACAAAACAGATATTAGTTTTTAACCCAACAGTTTCAACTTTCATCGCAGAATGAACCTAAAATTAAGATGAGGATACAGACAATGGTATTCACTGCAGTCTTCTCAAGGGAATAAGATCTGAAAGCAGAGTAGTGCTAACCTCGGAAATTAGACTCAAATCCACAATTTGTCAAATGATCTGCTAGTTTCTCCCCCAACTGTTTTTGCCAGTTAGGAACAGCTTTGGCTTCAGAAACAGGCCATATAATTGCTGTCTCTGTTGTAAGATTAACACTAGCTGAAGAAACAAGTGGCTGTTTATACACATGACATACAATTAATTAGAGCTCCATGAAAAAAGAAATTTTGAAAGCATATTAGAATGGGCAGTTCGGGATGGGTGGATGTGGATGTTGAACTTCAAACACTGCATGATTAGAAGTTAAAAAAAAAAGATGCAAATCAAATATTATGCACATAATAGATAGAGAGTGGCATTGCCTTTTTCTCTAGGACCATCATTTCATTGTTTAAAAGCTTGGTTATTTGCCACCAAAAAATGCTTAACTTGCGCATTCTGGCTAGGTCGAACCAGGTATAGTTTCAGGGGTCATTAGTGCATTATTAAGTAGAACACAAAGAAAATGAAAAAGGGAAGATAAAAACAAAAATTTGAAAATAAAAAGGGAAGATAAAAAAAAACATAAATTCGCGGAATGCTTACTTGGCTTTCTAGAATCCTTTTCACGCTTGCTGCGCATCCTCCGCATGTCATTCCCTACAGAAATTTAAAGAACTTATATACTCCATACGTTTGAAAAATATAATTGGACAACAATGATACGTAAAATGAACTCCTTTTCAATGAACTTACACGGACGTCAAGGATGATGACTTCAGAAGATAAGCCGTGAGCTTCTTCACCAGCTGCTGCAATCACACTAGGATTCTCCTTGCCTCCCTCCGGTACTCCACCTCCTCCTCCGCCGCTGTCATTTCCAATAAAGCCACCATTTCCTCCATCTCCGGCGGAAAAGGAAGGCGCAGAGCTGGAGACACTCCGCAGTTCCCATCGAGCAGGCTGCAAGTCTCCAGATCTCAAAGTTTTCCCCGAACAAAGCGATCCGAGCCGGGCCCGGGTAAGGCGACTCAGAAGCAAACTATGACTCGCCGGTGTCGTAGAGAGACGGAGCTGGGAGTGAGAAAGTAACGGCATCCAATTCGACTTCAGAGATTTAGAGAGTGCTGTGAGAGACATTGTTGAATGTGCTGCTAGTAAGGTTGACTCCATGGTAGCACGAAATGTGAGCTGAGAGAAGAGACTGTGCGAGGCCG
The DNA here is from genome assembly GCA_945859915.1 of Cuscuta epithymum. Lineage (NCBI taxonomy): Eukaryota > Viridiplantae > Streptophyta > Magnoliopsida > Solanales > Convolvulaceae > Cuscuta > Cuscuta epithymum. The sequence goes on from CAMAPF010000098.1 coordinate 217,435, forward strand.
CGGGCTATTAGAATGCTGTTGCCAACAATTTATACTCCGTGCTTCCGTCGTGAGTTGGTGGACTTGGTTAGTTGGTGGTGCTCATTTATAATCCCTCTTCTCAAGAATAGGTACCCATACTATTGTAAAGCACTAGGGGTAGTGAAAAAGTAAAAGATATTCCCTCATACCCTCAATAATCTATATATATATTAATCCACTTAAGTCACTTTCCCGCTCTTGATCAGGGACATTTCTGTAAATACAACTACTCCTTCGGTTCTTACGAATTAGACTCGCATATTCTTTAAACCGAAATTAGGGCTCTATATTCCAAATTGCACAGACCTTCAACACCAGATTTATCCTACTTCAACTCCAAAGAGTCCATCAACACCTAGAGCTCTCTTTCGAACTCTTCTTCACCTTTGCAAAGCAAGGATAATCTCGCACGCTTTCGCTACCAAGGTTACAAGGATAATCTCGCACGCTTTCGCTTTGGATACTCCCGCATGCTTTCGCTATCAAGGTTAGTTCATTTTTTTACTTATGTTTTTATCCGATAAATCTAATGTAAAGTCGTATTGATTCCTCTTATTAGGTCTAATATTGATTTATCTCATTATTCTTTTTTCTAGAGTTCAATTTTGGGTGTTTAGACTATGGGTCAATCTATTTTGAAGGACTGAAATCAATTTGTTATGGTTGTATTTATTTCTACAGTGTATTGATTTTGTAGGGCAGAAATACATTTTGTTCTTTTATAAAGATGAAGACACGACTAAAGACATGTTTTTGTGTATGATTCACTCAATTGCTTTGAATTTGAGATGGAGTGTGAAAATATTCAGTTCTAAGATTTTCAGTTTTGGAGAGCCTTTAAGGTGTTTGTAAAAATGTCACAATGAGAGTTTTAGTTTAGAACCGTAGTCCTAATGTCACAATGAGATTTTTTTAGTCTTGAAGCATAGGGCTCAATCTCCCCCTCTATCTGGTGGATTTTTACGGACAAAAATAGCTACTCTAGGACATCTTTCCTTAAGCTATAACTCCAAGTTTTAGTTTTTTTCAAAATAAAGGTTTATGAATTTATCAACATCATTTGTCATTCTACTTTAGTGTTTTAACGATGAAACTCTGTTGAGAAGTACTTCTACTGCATAGTATTTCCATATAATTAAGTCTGACTAATAGTTGTAGTCAATCATTAAATTGACTAAAACACTTATTTCATCTTTTTATTAAGGAACATTTCGATAAATTTTTTTTTTGATCTTTTTGTTGGACAACTCAAAGGAATTGAATCTAGAATTCTTTTGACCTCTTCTTCACCTTTGCAATAAGTGCCTCTTGATGAAAATTGTAGGCACCACAACTTTGCAGTCCAAATTGTGCTCAAATGAATGTTGTGAGATTGCCAAGGTAAATCATAACTATTTGACACTTAGAATAGTAATGCTTCTTGAATTAAACTATGGATTTTCTGACAAGTGACAAAGATGCTCCTTTGTGTCTTAAAAGCTGCTTTTTCTTAATCTACTACGTAGTATCTTAATAGTTTATGTTTATTTGTGATGCATTGTCTCATGTAAGCACATATCTGTTCATCATTTCATTTTCTTAAATAAACTAAACAATATTTTTTTAAAACTGACTCTTTCATTTATATAATTATCCTCTATTATCAGATTACTAATAGATTCCTCATACTAAGTTCCTTCTGTTTTTGCAATCTGAAGCTGAGATTATTTGATCAATACAAAAGGAATGGACTAGCTGAAATCAAACAAAGAAGTTGTCAAGATAAATGGTATGGATGCTAATTATCCCCCCTTTTCTATTTGGTGTTTTTATCAGTAAGTTTGTTCTCAACCTTCTCAGGTTATTGGATGTCCCCGAAGGGACTACCTTCCTTCTCAGGTTATTAATCATCTGTAATGACATTCTTGACAATGGTGTGTTCCATGCAAACCCTCGGCTGTTAGACGTGTAATACTATAACAAAGTCTGCCAAAAGATTGTGTTTCCTTTTCAGATTCCATTTTCTCTCTCTTCAAATTGGATTCTCTTTTCATTTTTTCCTGCTATATTCTCTTTAGATTGGATCAGGTTCTTTAAATTTTGTCAGCACCGGAATGGTATTAAGTTCTAAGAGTCTCAGTTTTAGAGTGCCTTTAAGGTGTTTGTAAAAATGTCACAATAAGATTTTTAGTTTTGAATCGTAGTCCTAAAACTCCCCCCTCTATTAAAAGTGAAGCTCTTTTTCAGAATGTGTGAAATAATCTATAGAATTTCTTTACGCTTTGTTACAAACAGAACCACCTCATGTTAGAATAATGAAAAAACTTGAATACATTACTCAATGTTTCGAATGAATTCCTTTGCATCCTTAAGGATTGATTCTTATGTTTGTATTGCTTTTCATTTTGTATTGATTTTGTAGGGCTGGAATGAACTTTGGTTTTTCCCTTGTGTCCTGGAGATCTAGGTTATGGAGTTCAGTCTATTTTATCGCTCCTCTCTCTATGTGTTCAGCCATGCATGATTGCGAGCAACTTGCCCCTCTTAGGCTCTTACCAGGTATTTTATTTCTCTCTGCATTTCAGCTGAAGTTTTCATGGGATGGAAAATGTCATCTAACATTTGGATTATAAGCTTATTTTATCCCAAACTATCATCAAATTCACAAATCTATCATCAACTTCATCTTTTTCAACAATTATGCTTTTCGGTTTGGTTTTTTCCAAATTACACATTTTTATAAATACGAATAAGATATAAGCAATTCGTGTTTGTAAACTCAAAACTTCAAAGAAATGAAAAATATGAAATATTAATATGCTTTTCTAAATGTGTTTTACTAATCCATCGTTTGAAAGTGTAATTGTGATTAAAATTGAAGTTTTAGTCTTTTTTTTTAATAAAAGTGAAAGTATGAGATATATTTGTGAATTTGATCATAGTTGGGGATATATTTAGCTAATAATCCTTATATTAATGGAATTTAAAGGATTTGTACTCATAGGCTTCTGAAATTAAAAGCAACATCAGATGTTCAATGCATCAATAAAACTCTACTTCTATTTTTTCGGATCCAGCTTTGGATGCTAAAAAGGATGCATATATAAATGACCTAAAAACTGCATATTCATTTGTGTAAATGCGGCTTCAGGGGATAAATTTAATCTATATTTAATTAACTCACTTAAATTTTCTCCCGCCTACTATTGAGGCATTTACCTGCCACACCAATCCTTGGAGAAATATATGATTCAGATAGTACTCTTGGGCAACAAATCTAGGAAGTATATTTTTAGCTAACGCTGTAAATTTTGGTTTATACAGCGGAAAGATATAGAATAAGGTCCCTAACTCCCTATCGTTGCTTCATTAGCAGGCTATTCTTATCAATGCAGTCTATATTTCCTCAGGAATTCTCTTTTGTGAATATTTTTGTACATTTAACATGCTTTTGGTAGGAAATTTGTATTATAAAATATAAAATGCATAGTGCATATATCTAAAAAATTCTGAATTCTTCGGCACGATTCCAACATTTAAGGGATGGCTTGAATGTATTACATTTATTTTCATGAGTACCAATGTACATAGCAAAAGGTAGGTTTTCAGTACAGGGTATTGAGTAAAAAACGAACCATATTTATGCACTTCATTGCAAACCGTGGGTTTGCCACCCATGAAATGAATGATCACTTCTTCAATCTTTCCTCTTGGATTGAATGTTACTGTTCTAGAAATCCCTTGTGGTTTTCTGGTAATATATATTGGCAGCATTTTGGATTTAAAGTTGTTCTGGAAAGCGATTATCACAACTTTCAACCATAATGCACCAATGTGTGCCATAATACTTCCATCTGTTGTGCATTAGTATTCTATCTGAATTATACCTTACCAGTTTTCCAGTTTCTGTCACTTATCAGGATTTAAGGTTTTATAAGCAACAATGGAAGGGAAGAGAAAACCGATGTTTTTGTTTGCTCTTTCTTATTGGGCTAATGTTTTTAACATATCAACGATAAGAACATAAAAGAGCTGTTTTTCTCTAATCATTGCCTTCTCTTCTTAATTGGTCTATGATAATAATTAGGTGAAATTTTATTTTCAAGAAGAAAAAGTTTTAGTTCTCTTCTATTTAAAACCTCTCTCCATGAGCTGCATATTCATAAAGTAATAGCAAGAAAGATTTTTTTACTTCCAACTGTACTTCTATTCATAGTCCTATTTGATGTAATATCTTCTAAAAGAACATAGTTAGTCGAGGGAAGTCTAGGCCTAGGCAGAGATTTGAGAGCGTGGGGTTGGTTATTAGGACCGGCGCACTCAGATTTGGTATTTTTATTTTGGTCATTTCATATGTAATTCTTTGTATTTGTATGGTAATGTGGAGTGTTGTCATAACCCTCACATTATGGTTTCTGCCGCTTTTCTTCTAACCGGCATTTCACTCTTATGATGAAGGTCATTTGAGAACGAGGAGCTACATGTTGAGTTTTGGGGCCGCCATAGCAACGCATGAATCAGGATGGATGGAGGCTGGAGCAGAGCCTGAAAGGTGACTGGAGACGGATAGTCGTAGCTCGTCTCGCTCAGTTGCTCGCTAGCCCTTCAATCTTCGCACTTTGGTCTTTCGCAGAATCGCAGTTCAAGCCACTTGTCCCCTTCGCTTCACGCCTTCACTTAGTTCACCCCTGCACCCTTTTTCTTTTGCTATTGGGCTACCTAATACGGAGTAGTAGTAATACTACTACTACTAAAAAACAGTGGGCCCTTCCAATTTTTTTGGGCCCTATGCAGTTGGGCTGTCCACACCCCCGACCCGGCCCTGATCAGGAGTAAGGTGAGCGCTTTTTATGCCTAAAGCGAGGGAGTACTCTATTGCCGTGAGTGCGCCTCATGACTTTGTATTGAATACCTTTGAGGATTTGAGTACTACAAAGGGATCAAATAATGTATGCAATTATTAGTAATAAAATTTCATCTAATTGTTTTGAATAAAATATGTTTATCAAATTTGGTGTATGTAATAGAATAGTTTGTGTTTAAAAAATACTATACCTTCATATATGTGCGTTTTGAAAGACATTCAATTATCGGGGTTTGATAAATGAATTATTTGTTTGGGTTTTTAAAATGGTTCCATACACCCAAAGGTGTGACATATTTGGTTTTGCTAAGATTAATCATAATCTAAAAGTGCTATTTCAACTATTAGAATTTTGGTAAAAAAAAAATATTAGAGTTATATTTTTTTAAAAAAAACTACTAGAATTATGGTACAATTACTTTTCTTTCAAACAACTCTCAAGTCTCAATCATAATAAGTCAAATATAATTAATGTGGGATAGTTTTGTATCACTACTAATTAATTTTTTTGGAAGAACTACTAATTAATTTAATATCCCGTGCAACGCACGGGTAAAAGACTAGTTCTAAAAATAATACTGTACATTATTACAACTACTTTTTTTGGATTTATCCTACATTCCATCACATTATTCCACTGTCTTCCCATCATATCCTCAATAATTCATATCTCCCTTTCACTATTCTTAATCTACCTACTTTTGAAATGGAAAGGTTTTTAAGTTACGGAGGTAGTAATGAGTAAAAGTAAACTAACCAAGTTAAAAAGTCAACACTTAGAAATCGCGGCCATCTAGGATTTATCCCTAGCAGATTTTTCGACGGCTTTGGCCTGAGCACGTGGTTCGTGACGTATCGATCAAGAAGGGGAGTCCCCGGCCTTCAGCAGAGGTCGTCGCGGGTAAGCAGTTGCACTCGGGAGATCGATTAGCATGCCTTCCCTCAGCGTAGGGTCTGAAACCTCCACCGATTTTGTGATGTTCGGACGATGGCAAGCAAAGGAGATCGAAGCGGAAACATAGAGAAGGTGTTGCGGATGATTCGCCGGGGCTGATATCGCTAAGGAAGGAGCAGGAGTGGGGCGGTGTCTCCTCACAGTCAATCGGAGGGAATCATGGCGAGGATGACGAGCGTTCCGTGGCTGATCCGTATGGGCGAAAGAAGACGAAAAGATGTTGATTCGTCCCCCTCCCGGACCGCCGCCATGGAGGAATTGTGCGACTAGGGTTTGGAAGGCTATCTCTATTTTGTTTTAGCTTGTTTGTGTTTTTACTTCGAACGTCATTTTGTTTTGTTTGTCACGTACGTTTATTTATGCAAGACTCTTACATTATGTAGGGCTGATGATGGTTTTGTTCTGGATACGTTTGGCTCATTTAGACCCATAACAGGATCAACGAATCATATTGCTTTGTCTAGGCTGATTGGTTCTCAGGCTGATTCCAGGGTCGGTGGCTGGAAGTGTTTCTTTTATCCCTTTTGTCCCTTGTTGAATGTTTTATGATCAATATAATCCATCTTGTTCTAAAAAAAATGTGTAAAAGTATGAAAAACGAGAAAAAAAATAGATAAAGTAAACTCACCAAAAAAAGGAAATGTATGGAACTTTTAAATACAGCCCAAAAAGAAAAGTGTGGTGAGCTTTTAAATACGGAGGAAGTAATAACTAGTTTTAATATCCTATCTACTTACTTAATAATAAAGTACAACCTTCTTAATAATTGCTATTGAGTACAATTTATCAATTATCTAATTGCTATTGAGTACAATTGATAAATTATACATATTTGCTATTAAGTACAAAAAACGTTTAACACACATTTAATACTCATCAATAATGCAAGACTTTACATTCCATATTCTACGTATATATATACTCTATATATATACTCCGTATCTCATTGCATATACAATATACAGAGTAGTTTAAAATATGGAATATTATATATTCTATCTACTTCCCTTCCAAATTTTGAAAAGGCTAAGTGCCCATTTGATAATACCAAGATCGGGTGAATCAGATGATTCTGCTGAAATTTATGAAATTTTGGCTAGCTTGGCTGAATTGACTAATTCTGTTGATTTGTGAAAAAATTAATGAAATAATGAAAAAATTACATGTAAAATAGCTAAAATGGTCCTCTATAGTAACTTCAACCAATAAAACCAGAAAAATAACTCTAATCTTACCTTTTCTTATTATTACACAATTCAGCGCATGAAATCGAAAGTTACGAGCCCGTTTGATAGCACCAAAATATGTTATTTTGGCTGATTCTGCTGAAATTTATGAAGTTCTGGCTGAAGTGGCTGCATTGGCTGATTCTGTTGATTTAAGAAAAAATTATTTTTAAAATATATTTTATTAATAAAATAAATAAAAAATTATATGTAAAAATTGCTAAAATAGTCATCTACAGTAACTTCGGCCAATAAAGCCAAGAAAGTAACTCAAACCTTACTTTTTCTGCTTATTATACAATTCAGCGTGCGCAAGCAAAAATTACGTGTTTGATGAAAAAGTTGGTTGATAAGTCTGATAAGCCGAAAACAGTGTTGCCAAACGGCCTCTACGTGTTTGGCGAAAAAGCCGGCTGATAAGCATGATAAGCCGAGAAACAAGGTTACCGAACGGGCTCTAAATATATTTATGTCAACGTAAACGCATTGACTCCGTGTATATGTGTTTATATAGATGCAAAATGTGTTTATATATATGAAGTTTTTAAAACATACGAGTATAATTCAACACTTTAGTCCTTCACGGGTCTTTGCCAATGTTAAAATATAATCACAAATTCTTTTTTGATGTACAAAAGAAGTACGGAGTATAATCACAGATATATAAAATATATTTGTGGTAAACTTTTTAAAACCTTAAGGTCTTAAACCCAAGAAAGTATTCCATAAAGTATTATTTAAATACTTTGATTATCTGAGTCCACTATATAGTCTCATGAAATCAATTCTTAATATAACCCTGAATTATACTTATCAAACAAAAATGTCTAACACGTCTATTCGTACTTACAAAGAGCCATATATATAAAATTAAAAAAATTGTGGTATATATATATATATATATATATATATATATATATATATATATATATATACACATGTCCTACTCAATTAAAACATCTATGAAATTATAAGAGATATTTTCTATATTTGTATTATCACAATTTTTAGTATATAAGAAAACAAATATAATGGACAATATATTTGTAAATATATTCTCTAATAAAGAATCCAGACTTTTATTTCTTAATACATGTTAATAATTAAGTAATTGCAATTAGTAGAGATATATAATAACGACATATCATGCTTATGGCGCATTGTGACCGTTTGATGACCCTGTTTTTCGACTTATCAGGCTTATCAACCAACTTTTTCAACAAATACGTAATTTTTTGTTTTTACGTGCGGAAATGTGTAATAATAAGAAAAAGTAAGGTTGAAGTTACTTTTCTGACTGTTTTGGCTTAAGCCACTGATGATCATTTTAGCTATTTTTCATGTAATTTTTTCTTTATTTTTTTAATAAAATATATTTTTGATGTATTTTTTCATAAATGAGCAGAATCAGCCAATACAGTCGGAACTGCATAAATTTCAGCAGAATCAGCCGATTTCGGTGTTACCAAACGGGGTCTGTATGTTTTTGAAAAGTCCGTCTCTTATACTTCCCGTATTCATTTTTAGCTACACCATTTCCATTGTTTACGTTTAATTTACCAACACTCTACTTAATACATGTGGGTCTAGCCCTCCCACATGTAATCTCATTCTTCTCTTTGAATAAACTATGGAAATTTTCTGTTTATATATATATTGTTTAAAAGGATGATTATTGGTTTTGGGGAGACTTTAGACAGAGAGTGTACATTGTCTTGAAGGGAGTTAGGGAGAGTTGATGCGATTATAGTGACGGTTACCGCTTCACATCGTAGAGATCATTGCTCAGTTCTTCTTCTCACAAAGAATATGATACTAATGACATACTTCATATCGAAATGGTTATAACATACAAACAATTGAACACTTTACTAAGTGAGATGTTAAGGTAAGAGATTATGATATTAGAGTAGAAAATGATGGGTTTTTAGACCTGAACATCATGAGCGATTTTTTAAGGTATAATATAAGCATATAACCATAGCATAACTATACTTGAAAGCACATATCCTACGTTATCAAATCATTCTAAAACATACACCCGGGGCAACGCCCGGGTAAAACACTAGTTGTGTATTCTATTTATACTACGTAGAATAAAATACAAAATTTGTGTAAATTGACATACGGCAGAGTGTCAATAAAGAAAAAAAGTGATAATAAAAAAAATGAACAATACGGAGTATCTTTATCTTTATATAATATAAAGTAACAGTCGCTGCACCACAACTGGAGGGAAAAATCCTGTCCATTTCAAGGGGCATGATTGGAAATCCTTATGCAAAGTTCTAAAATGCTGCCTATGTTACCAAGTACTCCGTATTAAATTGTGCAAAGTATTGCTACCAATTTTAGTCTTTTAGTCCATAAATGTAATCATTCATGTAGGCCCTACAATAATAAAAAAATCCATAAATAAAAACATTCCATATATTTGGTTATGAGTATAGAATGCAAAATACACGTATGATTTATTTAAAGTTCCATACCATTTCACAACTAAAAAAATCACACATAAATTCCTACTCAAAATTTTAGATTTCATTAGGAAACTTTCCGTTAAGAAATAAACACATTTTATTAATATTTTCATAAAACACAACCATTAAACATTGCTACTAATAAATTCAACTTTAAAATTCATAACCGTATAATTTCACTATAAAAATATGAAGTACAGTATTTCATTAGGAGATTTGGCTTTGTTGAAATTAAATCAATATCAATACAGTAATTCAATCATATAAATCTGATCATAAATAAGTCCATGTATGAGGAAAATTTTTGCTAAAATAATATTTTCAATTCTTACTTTATGAAAAAATATACTCCGTATAATTTAGCAAGCCTAATTTATTAAGAAATCTTTCGGGTTGCCCAATGTTTAATTCGTATGCAAAATGTATGCACAATATATTTATACACTATAATAATTTAGACTGATACAAAATTGACATCTGATCGAAAAAAGTATAAATGGAAATATTAATAGATGGTCTCCTTAAATATGACTAAAAAATAGACAAAATGCATAAATAAGATTATCATTGTTTTCTTACTAAAATATGACTTATTCAATCCTAATAGGAAAAGTTTTCTACTTTTATGAGATCACATAAGTCCTATTTTGTGAATATAACTACTCTTATTTGTACACTTTGTTTAAGTTTCAGTCATATCTAAAGAAATTTCAAATGACAGTAACCATAATATAAACAACCAATTAATCAATTACATAAACATTAACAAGCTTGGTGTGATTGACACTAGGGGGCATTTGGTTGTTTGCACGTTAAAATGTTACACGTGAACTGATTACATGTGAAGTGTAGGGACACAAACATTTTACGAGTAAAGTCTAAATATATTGTTTGGTAGTTCTTACATTAAAACTTTACATTATTGTTTGGAAAATAATTTTACATGCAACATATTTAAAAAACGATAAATAGCCCTTTAGTAAAACAAGGAAAGTGGCGTGCAACACATTAATTTAACTCAAGTAAAATTTCCAATATTTATCCTTTTCAATTATTTTCAGTGATCAAAATGATTAATGAATCAATTTATCAGTGAGGAATAATAAGTCTAGATTGTTTGCCTTCTTCAAACGCAAATGGCATAAATAAATTATGTTTGCCTTCTTCAAAAGAAATTGCACACTTGGCAAAGGATTAGACGTCTAACATATATATAACTACGAATCAACCAAAGTGTAGAAGTCGTAATTCTATGTTTAGTATTCTCCATCGTATATATATAAACGGGTGTAAAATAGTTTACTATACCCTCCACCCACGTAAAATATTTTACATGATACGATGTAATTTTTTTAAAAGTGTTCTACGGTTTACATTAAGTAGTTAAAACAAACGGTGTAAAATATTTACGTCCCCACGCTTTACCTACACGCAAAGTGTTTACTTTACATCATAACAAACGCCCCTAGGTGTGATCAGCATGTGCATAATTATAATATCCAAATTATCATAAAAACAGCCACATAAAAGACTATTCATATTTTTTGCATCGAACTATTCATATTAGAACAACAAAAGTTCTGATTTTAAAATTCACAATCGTATAATTTGAACATAAATAATACGGAGTACATTATTTTATAATTAGGAAATTTGATTTTGTTGAAATCAATTCAATATCAATACAATAATTCAACCATATGAATCAAGTCATAAATTATTTCATGCATTAGGAAAGTGTGTGCGCTTCTAAATCATTCTTACGCTATTCTTGCTTTATTAATTCAATATCAACTACATAACTCACTTTTTCTTATCCCGCTCCACCTCCTCATAACCTCCTCATATCCTAATGTTAGTGAGACAAAAGTAATTTATCTAAATGAATTGAAATTCAACTCCAATCTATCGAATATAGAGTTGGTATATGTGAAATTGAGTTGTGATACGTTACCTACTTTATAAGAATTTAATTTCAATTATATATGAATAAACTCACTCGCTAATTAGATATGAACATTTTTCCAAAATGAAAATAAAAAAAATGTAAAATTATAAAACATCAGTACTATTTTCCCCCTAAATAGGGGCGATCATCTTGAAACTTTACGGTCATACATTTCAAGCATGTCAGCAAAGTACTTCTGTTTATGTAATAAAAATACAATACTAACATTTGGATGTTGTACACTAGCTGTTTTCATCCCGATTTAGAGCAATTTCATATTATTCAGTCCACATTATCTTTTAGTTAATTATACCTGATCATAATAAAATACTTTGAATTTATTTTCTTAAGTATATCCTCATGATTTAATAATTTTTTTACTATCTTCAAAATCTTATCAACTTAATAATCTTCACATTGCTTTAGTGATTCGAATTTTCAATCCAATACATATTTTCCTGTCCCACAAATTAAACTTAGCCATATTCACTTCCCTTGATCCCTTGATCAATGTTGGTCAAATTTGACCAACAATATCTTTTTTATATGAAATTATTTGAAATATGGAAATTATATGAAAATATTCTATTTTTAAAAATCCTTTCATAAAAGTATAAACCTTATGAGTTTGACACAAATACAATACAGCGCAACTGCAATCGTTGTCTAAAATTTATTATCATTGATCAAGAAAATTAAATTTGACCAAATTTTATAGAACCTAAGGAGTATAATGTCATAATATTGTCATTATTGATGTGTTTATTACTTAACTTTTGCCTACAAGAACGTGTCAAACCATTTTTATTGAACTATTTGACATGGAGTATTTATAAATTATTTATATACTACGTAGTACTCTGCACTATTTTATTAAGTTTAGCACTGCTTCGGTATATTAATGAGACTGTTGTTATATTATTTGGGAATGTCATGCATGTTTTTAGACTTATCTTCTAAGTGTGTTATTATCTCATCTTTTTAGACTACTTATCAATTTAAAAGATTTAAACAAGTCATAATGGTGATAAACCTACGAACAAAGAATACAATCATCACTCGTGAGAATTCTACAAAGTTTGAAACAGTGCGTTATACATAACGTTTCTTATGAGGTGCATTCGTTTATAACAAATTAATATTCAACTCTTTATATATTGTAAAACTTGACACTGCGGTGAATGGTACGTTAACCATGAGTTGAGAATGACGCCTTTAGCATTAGTTCAACATATGATAGAGATTGTCTTAACTCATGTTAATTGACGTGACATAAACATTTGTGATAGTAATTCTCTATTGCATGACTTATATGGAATTCATGTGCTGTATAGAGTTGAAAAACAATCATGGAATGAACTCGCCGATTAGTATATTTCTCGTTTAGTATTTTGACTTCAAGGAGATGTGTCGTGAAATAATGGTCTCTCGCAATATTAAGAAAATCCGGACAACTCATTATGCATGCGCACCACTTAGAAAGTAGCTATTTGCTACAGTTGTTTGTTGCGATTTTAAACCGCAACGATTGACAGTGCTGCAAATAGTAGGAAATTGTATTTGTTGCGATACAGAGCCACAACAAATAGCTATTTTGACTAATTGTTGCGGTTCTAAATCGCAGCAAATAATTATTTTTAATTATTGTTGTGATTATGAACCTCAACGAATAGCTATTTTTTAGAAAAAGATTTTCTTCTTCTTGTTGCAGTTATGAATCGCAATAAATAGTTTTTTTAAACGATTTGTGGAAACGCAACAAACATTCACGCTGTTCGTAATTGTTGCATTTCTTAACCGCAACAAAAACCTTTAAAAGAATTGACAAAGACTGTGTTTCAAAATAAAACACACCATGCTTATAAAATAATAAGCATTCAATTTTGCATTACCAGTATTTCACAACACAAACTAAAATCATAATTTCAAAGGAAACAACTTACATGGATAAATTCACAATACATACAGTATATATTATCATCTTTTTATACATTTATCAAAACTAATAGTTTAAAGTAAGTTACTACACATATATATCTTAAATGCATCACAAATTTCACATACTTCATTAACGATAAAGGTTCATCTCTTATGATGTTTTAATAAGTCTAAAATATTAAAAAGAAAACAATTAGAAAATATATATGTGTGTATTTTAAAAACTAGCAGGGTACAACCCATGCTAGAGGTGGTGTGCCCAATCGATAAAAATATTTTAAAAAGAACATTGAAAACCATTAAATTTTATCCTCCTCTTTTACCGATTTATTGTCTGATTAGATTTTAAGAGCACGAGAAAATAATTTTTATCTGGAATTTTAACAACAAAAACTACGTTGTTAAAATCATATATGGACCCGACCCGATCAAATCACTAGTTCATGGGTTAATCTGGACTCGGTGTATCATTTATACAAAGGTTCAGTTAATATCATATACTAAATTTACAATGCAATTAAAGTGTTAATACACTTATTATGCACACCTTCACTATCATCTCCTAAACTTGCAACCCCTACAATCCCACTCAAATATTCACACTCATATTCATTAGTTATGATTGCAGACTACTAATGGAGCCATCAAATGTTCTTTGTGAGAGCAAAGCAAACAACCTTGTCATATGTATGAAAAATTAATGGTGACATTTAGTATGTTTTATTTGATACCTCTCGCATTGACTAGTAAAACTTCCCTAAAGTCTCCACAAATATAGTTGTATTTTAACCAAGTGGTTTTGTGGACATTCATCGAGTTAAAAATACAACATGTTAAGTACTTTTTATGTTTTGTACCATGGATGAGTAGCTCTACCATAAGGAAAAAGTAATGATAATAACACTTAAAAAAAACAATTTATCCCTTTGAACTTGAAGCACCAAACAATATTTTGGTCTCTGCTCAAAAGTTTTTCTTGCATCTTCATAACCATATACAAAGAACACCCACTCATGTTGCACATGTAACACCGAAGAGTCATGTTGCAACTTGTAAAATATAAGTATATATTGAATCATGAATGTTGCATTTGGGTTTAAAAAAGACAATGATTCATCATTCATAGGACCTTCAACTTTTTCCTTCAACATAATCTATATTCCAGACAAATTCATAGTTCTTTATTTCATATTTGGTCAACATCAACTCTAAACGATTAGTAGTATAAACAAAGGAGACGGAATAATGATCTATCAATGTTTATAATAATGACAAAACATGGTGTTAAATATAATTGTCTTAATGCGGTAAAGCTTCTCCTTATAAAAATGCAACAATTTTGTAAAATGTCAATTGATATGCACATTGTCTAAAAATAATAACATGACATTGATTAAGCAAAACCATGTTGATGCTTAAGAACTAGTTAGCCTAGTAGCTTTCAATATAATCCATTTCAACGCCCAATCATCTTAATGATAACACCAATGATTGTTTCATCACCCTAACGTGTAATGTCATGCTCCGATTTGAGCAAACATCGGAAATTATAGCGATTCTCCAGAGTCTGTAAGGGGGGAAATATGTTAGCCGGCCTAAAGTGAAGTAAAATGTCCATAATTGCTATATAAACATTTTGAGAAAACTCGGCATGAATTAAAACATGACCTCTAATTACTATTCATCCAATCATCCTCTTTCATCCATGCAAGACTGTGAACTCTTTAGTTTTTCCCACAGTACAAATCAACCATGGGATCACCACTTCAAAAT
This sequence comes from Cuscuta epithymum, assembly GCA_945859915.1. NCBI lineage: Eukaryota > Viridiplantae > Streptophyta > Magnoliopsida > Solanales > Convolvulaceae > Cuscuta > Cuscuta epithymum. The sequence continues at coordinate 232,619 of CAMAPF010000098.1, forward strand.
ATATATTGCTCGATAGGGAAATGAAAGCTCAAGTGTATGACAAACGCTTTTTGTTTGAATTTCAAATATTCTTTAACTTCATCAACGGGGTTTCAAGTTTCACACGATGACACGATCACGTCTTAATTGAAGTGAGGAACAGTGATTGATTGCATCGCTCAATATTAAGATGAGTTTCGTACTTCATCAACCACTACACGTTGTGGGGAAGTTTAGAACTTTTACACATCATTTTGTAAGTTTATCTAAAGTTGACTTAAAAGTGCTATTCCTCTTTCTATGAATTTGAGGCCTTTAATGCACATTTGAACTTTGTACTCATTAATTAATAGTTTTATGTTTAAACTAATATGTAATGTTAATATATCATTTCATAATAAAAATAATAATATGTTAATCTTTCATTTCATGTTTGTTACTTGAATGTAGTTAACCTACATTTGTGATGCAAGTATATATGTCGTAGTTTACATCACAATAACAAAGTTAAAGGTACTTAACATTGTAGAATACAATTGGAAAGAAGTCCTTAACGAGTGTAGGATCAATACACCTTCCCCCTATAGAATAGGTGTAATGCCATGTTTTGATTGCATCGGTTGGCTAGCAAAATAGCTAGTATCACACACATACTCATGGCCTAACGATCCCCCCAACACCTGCCAACCTCAACTCCGCAACATGCTATTGTCGAGATCGAATCCCTGACCTGGACTATAATACTACTTGTAGAATCAGCGCGTTTACCGCTACACTAAAACCAATCATTGATAGTGTAACATGCCATGTTGTGGTCACACCAGCAAGCTGGCAGAGTTGCTGGCACTGCACACCATGAGCTAAAAAATGAGCATTGTGTACATGTTACACTAAATACCTATGTTAAGAGAATCAGACCGGGCGGGTCAGCCCGAAAACCGGTGACTCGACACCAAAACCGGTGCGATTACTATGTAACTGCTAATCTAACAATAATCGGAATCAACTGCTAGCCCATTTGAGCCCGAGTTGGCGGAAAAGTCAAGCTTATTTCAAAATTTCAAGAGCTGAGAATCGAACCATGATTGATTAGCTGGTGTAGAGAACGAGCAATGCCAACCGAAAGCAAGCTCAAAAACTTTGGCAAGTTGTACATTTTTGCTTGTAAATGTGAATTATACTTTTAAAAGCTTTTCTATATAGTAGTTTGAAATGTGGTCGTTAATGTTTGGTTAATATTTAATAAATCAACTAATTCATATTATTGAAATTATTATAATTTAAGATTATATATACAATATTAAAAATATAAGTTAAAATATTTATAAAATTTTAAGATTCTGCAATGTGTGTTGTTATGTTCATATTTATTTTTGAAAAAATGTATGTCATATATTTTAATATTTACTTTAGAAAGAAAGTTGTGACTTGATTGTTTTGTATATTTGAAAAATAGATATCAAATAACATTTTTTCCAAATTAGATTAAACTTATATATTAGAGAAATAAGTATATGTTCTCAATGTTAATTAAGTATTAAATGTATTTTATTCTTGTGAAAAAACACCTTATAATTTAATATTATATATTAGTATATATTTATAACTAACAATCTTATAAACGTCGATCGGGTCTTGCTGGCGTTGACTGGGTTAACCCTCTGGGTCTGAGCTTACTCGTGACCCAATCGCTCGACCGGGTCACTTCCCGCTCCGGTTTTGATAACATTGCTAAATACTTGAATCTAAAATAAAGCAAAATACATGAGTGTGTTTCTCATTGACTTCTTTTGGTAGTTCATGCATGTGAGAGATACATTCTTAGGTGGTTCTGATATCCCATCTCAAAATTGTATATAAATAGAGGCTATATGTCAGCAATAGAAACAATGATTCCATGTGAACAATTTGTCGTGTTTGTGCTGCTACATTTTTGGGCTTCTGCCACATCACTAGATGTTCGTGACACAACCTTGACCATTTCACACATAGAGAACTCTAATTATCATTATCACACTAAGTGAGATTGCCCATTGTAAACACTAGTTTATGCCCTTCTGTTGAATTTGTGCATTACACAATTCACTTGAATCCACAATAACTTCAATGTCTCTGCGAAAAATGGATATCTCGTTCTATGCACTCATATATTATTACTCCGTATATTATAATAATAACTAGTTCAATCATTAATTGATTATATATAATGTTAATTACCTTTTCAATGATTGACCTCAGAATGACAAATATTTCTTTGTACCTATTAGATACAAAGAAAGAAGAGTATTATATCCAAATTTTCATGAAATGATGATATTATAATGTAGGAGTTCATTTACCTGAACACTTCTTCTAGTACGTTGATGTCACTGGTAGAACACTTAAACACTCCCTCCTATGTGACGACTTTCTTGTCAAATGTTTTAAATTAAGATAACACCCGTGTGAATTTTCAATATACAAAATCTTTACTGGCAACCAAATTGCCTCATCCTAAATTTGAATGGCGTCTTTAGGGGAAGATTGTATATTTGTAAGCACTTCTATCGAAATGAAAAGATTAGAATCACATGTATTTGTTCAAGAAGTGTCTTGATTGATGTAATGAGATGTTGTCACAAAAATCATCATTACGTCCTTCACTTTAGGAGTTAAGTGTGAAGATTTTCAAAGTCATAACCTTCACACATGTATCTAATTTCAAACATTTACGCAATAAATAGGATCATTAACATAACTATTAAATATTCAGTTTTTAAATTTTGTTGCGTTGAAAATACATATTAGTCATTGGCTTCTATCTTATACAAAGTCACTTGTATCTCCATTCCGAATCAACTTGCTACGTCAGATGAAATAGAAACAACACATGTCATGTTGATTTAATTCATAGTTAAGTAATCAATGTTTTTAGAAAACTATTCATATTTCCATGGTATATGGATTTGTTACCTTTTATCTCTTTGACATACACATTTACAAGTTTATGAATATTATTTTGTCTTTCCCTTCAGCAACAGAGTCATTTAACATATTGATATAGTGACAAATATAGTGCATCCGATTTGATCGACCTACACAAAATACTATTCATTTTAAAATGCATGATTTCCAAAAACGCAATGAAACTGAAACATAACCAGTGTAAATGTCATCTTTTAATCCGACAAAAGTCACTGAACTTGGAAAGTGCTGTCGTTCTTTATTTTCTAACGCAACTCAAACGAGGTAAAATCATTATTTTCAAACTCACAAAAACTGACCATTGCAATAGAACATCATTCTTTTCTAATCACCAACATATTTGAGGAAATACCAAACACGCGAACATTTTTTTGTTAGCCTTCCCAAAATTCGAATGTTTGTATCAGCACACAAAAATACGGGAAACAAAGTTACTAATCTGACTTTTGTTGCAAGTCACTATTTGCACCTCCTAAAACGGATTTGACAATTCCGAAAATCTTCCTTTAATGGTATTTGTGGCTGATCCTAACAAGTTTGTTGACTAGGCATGATGCCACTAAGCTATAAATATGTTGATCAAAAAATGCTTTCAAATTAAAGCACGTAGAGGGTGATATCGGTGGGAAAACCGATTTGATAAAATATGGGATTGAAAAAAAAGGAAACCCGGATTTAACGAATTTGACAGTGCTGAGGTTCTAAAATTTTGCACTTGGCACGTATATTAAGAAAAGGTAAAAAGACATTCATAATTTCCTATGACTACTTCAAATGCCCATTAATTTGTTACCTGTTGTTTCCTCAAATAGCCTATAAAACTAGATCAAACGAAAGACAATACCTTATTTTCAAGCAACTCGTATATGATAAAAATACTATCATGGTGTAATTCGATACAAAGATTATCTTGAATGGCCTGAAAAAAGTTATTTTACCTTGAAGACAAAAGTTGTGTTTAAATGAATAGATCCTACTGGCAGATAAAAAGTTGTTAATGCCCGCAACTAGAGAGTGAGAGAGATTCAGTGAGTGTTACTTGTTATACACTTATATCATGTTAAGAATATAGGCAGGGGGGATTTAATTCCGCCAAGTCAACTTGATGACAACGAGGCAGATCAGGGACATTTATGCATATAATTGTACTCGCCCCGTAATCCCCTCAATACTCAACGAGTAGCAGTTATAATAACCACGGGTAACCACTTTATTAAATGAGTTGTTGATATGATGATACCTTAATATAAAAAATATAATTTTAAAAGACAAAAATGGTACCGCCTAGACGACTCCATAAGTGAGATGCCACTTAAAAGTATGGCGCATCCACAAGACAACTAAGACTATTAGAATCTATTATAAACTTAAATTCATACGTTATAATTATTAATTAGTGTGTATACACAATGTAAATAGAAAAATATAACTACAAATAAACAAGGGCGGGTAATGAGGTGAACATGTATAAAACTGTAACCGCTCTGTTGCCCGTAAAAATAAAACGGGTATTCCCCGCCCTATCTAGGACTAAAGGTATACTATGTTTCATAGAACTTAAAATCACCTAGTTGTACAAAAATGTCCCCATTCAACTTTTATTTGAATGTCTAATTTAAAATGTAAAATTAAAATTTGATGAAACCCTAAAATTTCAACAAGAGCACTTCAGCCACACTCACCAGCGCCGCCACCGCCCACATAGACGTCGCCCCAACTAGCAATGTCATCCTTTGCCGCCGGCGCTCATCCTGGTCTCATCATTGCTTTTCAGCAAAACTACCACGAGAGTTAGATCTAGAGGCAATCAATGCAACTTCAAGCACCACCACCGCCTTCACAAACACCAATGCCACAAATCTGCCATTAAGTTGGCAAATTTGGCCTTCAATATTAATTTAAATATGCTATTAGTGTGAACTTTTAAATATGCCAACAAGTTGGCAAATTTATCCTGGAAGAATAACACAAAATTGTCATAAATTTGGCATACATATGAACTCAACAACCAAATATTCAAAACATAATTTTTCAAAGGAATCAACACTTTAATACAATCGAAAATCACAATTACAAAACTAATGACAAAAAAAATTTGAAAAACGATTTACACAAGATCTATCCTACCATACTCGATTGTCAGTATGCACATTTTTGTCATAATTTGGGAAAATCTTATGCCATCATCCAAAATTCCAGAAAATCCGGTTTTTTAAAAAGCAAGAAATCTTAATCGAAAATACTAAACAGGGGTCCGAATTTTGGCCAAATGAATGTTTAAACTCACAAAAACAGAGGCATAGGAGGAAAATCTTAAAAGCCAATGTTAAAGCTCAAAAGAAGAAGAAGTAGAGGATTGGAAGAAGAAGAAGAAGAGGAAGAAGAAGAAGAAAAGAAGAAGAAGAGGAAGAAGTAGGAGGAGGGGGGCTGGAATTCGGAGGAAAACAAAGACGATGATGGTGGAAGGCGGGGGCGATGAAGCCGGAAGCGACGATGGTGGAAGGTGGAGACGAGGGTAATGAAGGCGGAGGTGACGATGGTGGAAGCTAAGGTGGAGGCGATGAAGGTGGAGGCGACGATGGTCGAGGGTGGAGCCGAGGGTGATGAAGGCGGAGGTGACGAAGGTGGTCGGACCCGCCCCAAATGCCTCGGGGCAGGGGCCAAAATTGAATGGGAAAGGAGGGCAAGATTACCATATAATGTATTATGAGAAAACATAACAAAGTGACAAATATTCTTGCTAGAATGAGCAGAAATAAGGTGATGAGGTATGCATTGCATGAAGCGAGAATGGGCCGCACTTGGAGCACAAATGCAATTGTGAGAAACCTCTTGTTTAGGACGTTTTCCCCATTATGGTCCAAAAATAGTAACTTATTTAAAATGTGTTATTATTTCATTCATGTATTATGTAGTAATAATGTTGTATATGTATCAAACTATCGACATAGAGGTTTGGAATGCTGGAAAAATGACATTTCAATAAAAAAACAACGGGTTGACCCCTTTAGCATTTTCAAAAAGTGAAAACGTTGTTTGATAAAAAGCTGTTCGGTTCTAACATTTTTGGCTGTAATTGATGAAATGGAAACATTACAAATAGAAGAGTTTTGGGAAAGCGTTTTAAAATATGATGTTTTCTACTAATTGTTATAGCCAAACAGCTAAATTACCCAACATCTTCTGGTAACCCGCCAACTTATTCCTCTACTTAAACCAACCGACTGAATCTAACATTATCCGTTATTCATTAAATGCCAAACACGCCCTTTGTAATATCCGATAAATTGATTAAATTACCCCAAACAGGTTTTCAAAAGGGAAACTGAAAACTAATAATCCAATCTTTTAGCGATCTTCTTACAATAGTCTCACCTTTTCGTTATTCATGAATAATCCAACCTTTGCACCTCATCTTCATTCACTGGTCTCTGGCCGGTTGATAACCTGCTATTTCAAGGTATTTTTTATCTTTGCAAACCATTATACCATAAATATCACATTTCACAAAGATATTATTTTGCAAATATAAGAAAATAACTTGGAACAACAAGTCATTAACCGGTCAGGGACCAACGAATGAAGATGAGGTGCAAGAGTTGGATTATTCTTGAATAACGAAAAGGTAAGACTATTTTAAGAAGACTGCTAAAATGTTGGATTATTAGTTTCCATTTTTCCTTTTCAAAAACTAAATTACACACTATTTCTTATGAAATTATTGGGCCGAATATGGGGCCAACTTAACATTTTTCCTAATGAACTCAAGCCCAATTCAAACTCGATATGATTACTTCACCCTAGAAACATCTCCGGATTCCCACAAGAATATATAAGCCTCCCTTCTGCTCCGGCCTCTTATATTACACAAAAATCCAGCGTTCTTCCATATCCAGGTACGTCACCTCTGATGTTCATCTTTAGTCTTCGCTGTTTTAGCTTCCAATCGGATCAAATATCGCATACAAAAATCAAGTCCGGATTCAGTTATCTAGATATGAAACACAATGTTTGATTCCCTCCTGAATTTTTAGATCCATGGTATAATGTCCAAATATTCAAACCCCACTCTACAGATCTTATTTTCACGGTTTCAGTCAAGTATTTTCTGTTTTGTATTGATTCTTTTCAAATGAATTTTCTGATATTATATATTCCCTACTTTTATTACTAACGACTGATCTGGCTTTTTTTAATTTTTTGTTTTGTACTTTCGTTTTCAAATTATTAATTTCTCCCATATTTTAATTAAAAGATGTGTTATATTGAAGTGTTTGTTTTTTAGTTTCTTATGATGTATTGATTTTTAGTTTTCAAAGAGACAGCGGATTGTGTGTGAAAAGTGATTATTTTATTACTTCAATCAATATTTTATTATTACATTCATTTGGTTAGCTTAAATTTCAAAAAGTTCGAATTTGGTAATTGCGAATAGCGAAACAACCACAGGGAGTAATTATCTGCTGAACAACCACTTATATATTATTGGAAACAAATGAAGACTGCATACTTAAACATTTGAGCATTGCAATTTGTAACCATTTGACATATACATTACCTGTCAGAATGAATGCTTCTTTATGTGGAAGCATACCCTTCTATGTTTTTGTTTTTCCAAGCCTGTTTTGGTTTAATTATTGGCAAAGTAAACCACCTAATTATAAATAGGTAATTAATTAAGTAGCTAAGTAGATAGATCACAATAGATAGATAACTAGGTAGGTAGATAGATGGATGCAAACCAGATAAAATATCCTGGGATATTACTTGCTATATGTATTTTCTTTATTTTGGTAGTATTTCAATGTGCTATTTTAGTGGAAACAATGTAAAAGAAATATTTGATTTGAACTGTTTTTTGCAAAGGTGTATCGTAGGATAAATAAATAAAATAGATGTTTTGTTGTGGTTGGCCTGATTCAAGTTATGCAAAATAGATTTGATATCAACTAATGAATTTGTGCTATTGTTCATATAGCTTCCAACTGTGTAAAAGTCTCATTATTGTCTCATAAGACCTATCACTTTAAGGATCACAACTACTTTAATGAAATAAAAACTACAATTTTTAAAATTTGTAAGAATGGCTTCAGTATTTTATCTGGTAGATGTTATAATTCTAAATCTTAAATTTATAGTTTCAAGCCCAAAAGTGTTAAGCCTCATTGATTGCTGCGCTCTGCGACACTGTATAACTTAAGATATTGACATTGTAGATTACTTTAATCCTTGACCCCGCCATAAATTAATTTACATTTCCCTGAATGTATGAAAAGTTGAAAACCCAATGTAGACCTACTTGCTGGATTAAATTTCTTCTACATAAGATAAATCTGCCAATGAAGTCCCAAAACATAGTAGTTGAATCCTGATTTGCTTATTTATGGCTTTATCTATGATCTACCTCAGAGAATACTACTTTTGTGTCTTAACCTTTGTACTCTTGTGATGAAGTTTTTCAGGCCTTGTCTTTTCTAGTCAAAGTCTTTTAGCGTTGCAGTGTGGAGTCTTTTATGTCCGAACAAGCCATTCTCTATTCCGGGACAATTGGGCTACTTGGAAAGTATTGTCCTAAGTCAAGGAAAAAGAACCCTCATTTTTCTGATAAAATTGAATGTATACATCTTGGACCATTTCCGGAGCAACTAGCAAACCAGTATCTTTGTGCTGACAATCCCCTTGAAGGCTTCTTCACCTTCCCAAATCCCAATCACTTGCTGCTCTGATACTCACAAACATTTCAAACATGGCGTTGCAGAACATAGGTGCGGGTAACAGAGATGATGCCTTCTACAGGTACAAGATGCCAAGAATGATTACCAAGATTGAGGGACGTGGAAACGGTATAAAGACTAATGTTGTCAACATGGTTGATATAGCTAAAGCTTTAGCCAGGCCGCCTTCCTACACAACAAAATACTTCGGTTGTGAACTTGGAGCACAATCTAAATTTGATGAAAAAACAGGCATCTCACTCGTCAATGGAGCCCATGACACTGCCAAACTTGCTGGTCTTCTCGAAAACTTCATTAAGAAGTATGTTCAGTGTTATGGATGTGGAAACCCCGAAACAGAGATCTTGATCACTAAAAGCCAAATGGTCCAACTGAAATGTGCTGCCTGTGGTTTCATTTCTGACGTCGACATGAGGGACAAACTGACTTCATTTATCCTTAAGAACCCACCTGAATCCAAAAAGAATTCAAAGGATAAGAAGTCATTGAGGAGGGCTGAGAAAGAAAGGCTCAAGGAAGGTGAGGCTGCTGATGAGGAACTTAAGAAGGCTAAGAAAGATGCAAAGAAAAAAGTTACTTTAAAGGATGCCCCTATTGTTAAAACTAGCTCTAAAAAGAAAACCCTTGGTGGTGATGGTAATCTTGCTTCCCCGCCTAGAAACCATGTTAATGAGGATGAAGATGACAATGATGAAGATGATGATGATGATGTGACTTGGCAAACTGACACGTCAATGGAGGCCGCACGCCAACGCATCCAAGAACAGCTTAATGCGGTAACTGCTGACATGGTTATGCTTTCCACAAATGATGATGACACCTCTAAGAAGTCCAAGAAAGTCAATAAGACCGAGGAAAGCCTAAAACCCGCTTCTTCCCCACCATCTGATGAGGCGGAGAAAAATGAAACCTCCTCTCATGAGAAGCTTGTAGATGAGTTAAAGGAGAATATGAAGCAAGGCATCAGCACCAGCCAATTCTTGTCTGTTCTTGGATCTCTTTCTGGGACTCCACAAGAGATCATGACTGCCTTGTATGAATCTCTCTTGGACGGTGTAGACAAAGGATATGCGAAGGTGATTGTCAAGAAAAAGAACTATCTTGCAGCTGCTATGTCTCAGAATGAAGGGTCACAAGTGTATTTGCTGAATGCCATAGGAGAGTTCTGTGGAAAAACAAATTCTGCTGCGGTGAAGGAAGTTGCATTGGTTTTGAAAGCTTTGTATGATGCTGATATCCTCGAGGAAGAGTATATAGTGGAGTGGTACAATGGAGGTGTTAAGGAGTATAATGATTCCCCTCTTTGGAAGAATGCTAAACCATTTGTTGATTGGCTTCAAAGTGCAGAATCTGAAACCGAGGAGGAATGAAAGCTGTTGCTTCTATATTCATACATGCTCCTCATATGTGTTTGATTTTCATTGTTTTCTGCACGGTAAACTATATACTTAACTTTTCTGGTTTCTGTTTTCAAGTGTCTTGACCTCCTAGTTGGTTACTTGGTTATGTGTGTTTGCTGTCTCAAGTTATGTCATGTTTTATGGTTTCACGGTTGTGAAACATTACCCATATGAGTTTGTCTTTGAACTTCAGTTGCAAAATAATGCATGTGTTTTCTATCACGTCTTGTTACTTTGTTCTCTACTCTTGTTCCGTGAAAACATTAATGTTACCGCCTACCAATTCAAGTCTGTTTTTTTGGGGTTGAGTTGTTTTTTCCTTCCTCCAATGGGTTAACTGTGTTGGGTATTCCAGTGAAGAGGTTCACGATTACTAAGGACGAGTGGTGTTGTTAAGATTAATTTATAGATAAATCTTGATTTATAACAATTGATGTTTTATACGGAGTAATTATTTTCAATTTTATTATTCGCATTGTATAGTAATGCTTTCATGCTTTTGTTCTTAAGTTATACGGAGAACTTCCGCTTTTTGTCAAAAGTTAAACGGGGTACTTAATTATACTAGAGAAAATTGTCCAAGATAGGACTAAAACTCAACCCTTTTCTCAAAATAGGATCACATGCATGTTTTTCTCTAAATAGGACTAACCTTACCTTTTTTACCCCTAATTCTATTTAATTAATTAATTAATCTAAATAATTGCCCCCTAGTTTCCTTGCACAACCAAAGCAGTCCGTCGGTGGCAGGGCAGTCCGTGGTGGCGGCAGCACTCCGGCAGCGGCCGGTGGCGGATTCCGGCGGCGGCGGCGGCAACTCCGGCAATTAATTAACCCAATTAATTGCCCCCCTAGTTCTCTTGCACAATCAAGGCAGTCCGTTGGTAGCGGGGCAGTCCGGAGGTGGCGGCAGGTTGGCGGCAGTGGAAGAGGCGGTTTCCGGCAGCGGCGGCCGGCCGGCGGCATGTGGCGGCGGCGGCAGAATGTTGGCAAACCTCCAGAAAAAAAATCTGGAATTTTTCCGGCGGCGGTCGCCGGAGCTCCGGCGGCGGCCGACCGGCGGCGGCAGGCGGCGGTCCGGCAGTCCCTGGGCAGCAGTGGTAAAGGTTGTGAGGGGTATTTTGGTCCAATCCCTAATAAAAAGTCCTATTTAAGGATGTTTAAACTAGGTACTCCTATTTTGAGAAAAAAGCCATGTTTTGATCCTATTGAGGTAAATCTCCCATTATACTACAGGGTAACAATTTCTCATTTTTGGGTAGTCATGGACTCGGGCCCAGGTCGGGCTTAGGCGCGGTTGGGCTTTTGATTTTTGGTAGAAGGCCCGGGACTTGCCCGGGTTACCACCGCGTTCGGGCTGGGTTGGGTCCGGGTCGGGTCTGGTCCATGTTTTTTTTCCTTTTCTTATTAACCTCCGACCCCCCCCCCCCCACCCCCCAAAACACCCAGCCCACTCAGGAAAAAGTCCAAAACAATGAAAATACTAAAAAAAAAAAAAAAATTAGAAGGCCCGAACCGGGCTCGGGCCTGCCTGGGCTGGTTCCAAAGAATTGGGTGAACCGGGACCGCCCCACCCTAACCCCCGGGACTGGGCCAAGGCCCAGAACCAAACCCGGTACACTGGGCCGGGCCGGACCCGCACGGTAGCGGGCTGGGCCGGTTCCCGGGGTCGGGCGGCCCGAACCGGGTCCAACACTACATTTGGGTCAAAGTCTGGACAGTGTAGAGTGTAGTGTCCCAATGCAACATACATGGATAATCTAAGAGGTGGTTTGTTTTGTGCTGGAATTAGTGCTGGACTCGGGCCGGTTCGAGCCCGGGCCGGGCCTAGGCCCAACTGGGCTGCCGGTTAGGGAATGTTGGGCTCGGGACCGGCTCGGGTAGCCACCGGGCCGGGCCGGGCCTATTACATTTCCCCCCCTTTTTCTATTTACCCCGACCCCCCACCCCAAATGGCCCAAAATACCCAACCCGGGATTTAAAAAAAAAAGTTGGGAAAAAAAGCCCGGAACCAGGCCCGGACCGGCCGGTTCATGTTTTGGGTGACCCGAGCCCGGCCCGGAAACCCCTCGGGTCGGGCCTACCCGGATTGGTCACTGGCCGGGCCACCAGTTCGGTCCGGAATAGTGTCGGTCCCCGGGCCGGTTTCGGGTTGGGCCACCCGGCCCGAGTCCACCACTAACTGGAATTAATTATGATTTTTTATTATTATAGGTGTATTTGAGTACTCCGTATTTCCTAAGTGCTCTTTGTTTCGTAAGTCGTTTTGGAGCTTTGGTTAACATGGAAAGTTTTAAATTTAAAACTATAAGCTGTAATCTCGAGAATGTTGTCTAAAATTGTTTTTCAAGTAATAAAACGCGTACTAAATACCATTAAAAAAAGAAAACGCATACTAAATTTATCAAAAGAGTCCAACTCTGTCCTTGTTGAAAACCGAAAAATACCTAATGTTAAAGTATCATACGTAGTACTTTCTAAGGCTAAGTTGATTTGCAATTTGATGTTTAAAGTTAAATGATTACAAAATTAAATTGATTTTACTAATTATAATGTACACATTTACAAACTGTTTTCAAAACTCTACAAAATCCCAAAATATGAAGTATACATCACATAGTAACATGTAGTAAGAAATTGCCCCGGATGTATAGGGTCCTGGTCCCGAGTACTCGGCCGGTCTTGGACTGGTTTATTGACCTATTCTTTTTAAATAACAAATGTTAAAACTTAAAAGATTAAAAGATTTATTTCAAACATTACGTTGACTTAGAGTATTCTACATTTATATATATATTACAATTGAGAATAGTTAAAACTTTAGATACGTGAACTGATCATTTGAATTGGCATCGATTGTTGCTATGTTAACTTCTTTTATTCTACGATGGACATTCAACCAATTATGGAATTAAATGGGTGTCTCAAGAGATGAAGCACTCAACTTCGTTTGAAATCAGTCAAGATGTTGACGGTTTCACTAAACTCTTGTTCCATTGCAATTGTTGAAATCGGCACTGACAGTACTTGTTTCACCATTTTTTTAAAGGGAAAATGGAAACTAATAATCCAACTTTTTAGCGATGTTCATACAATAGTCCCACCTTTTCGTTATTCATGAATAATCCAACCTTTGCACCCCATCTTCATTCATTGGTCCATGACCCGCTATTCCAAGTTATTTTCTCATCTTTGCAAACCATTATACCATAAATCTCACATTTCACCAAGATAATATTTTGCAAAGATAAGAAGATAACTTGGAATAACAGGTCATTATCGGTCAAGGACCAGCGAATGAAGATGAGGTGCAAATGTTGGATTATTCTTGAATAACGAAAAGGTGGGACTATTGTAAAAAGACTGTTGAAAGGTTGAATTATTAGTTTCCATTTTCCCTTCCCTTTTTTAAAATGGAGAACGTTCTTTCGTGGCTCTTCAACTATTGGAGAATATCAAATTCCTCTCCTTCATTATAATCGAGCTTTATGCATCGACAGAAGTGAATTTACTTTTTTCTTTAAAAGATTAGATATTGTATATTTAAAAAGATTGAAGTAGTCATTTTCGAGGGAAGGAGTACGTTATCTTGTGTATGAAACTCATTAAATAAATTGTGAAATAAATTAATAATATCATTGAATTGAGTTTGATGATCTATAGGGGCGTCCTCGTACATAGAGTACTCATCATAGAAAGGAGTGTAATAGTACACTAAAAATGTGTGATAAGTTGAAAGTTTGAAACGAAGGTCAAGACAAAAAACAATAGAATATATAGGTGGAATGTAGACATGATATTTTAAAAACTTTCCCTTCATGAAATCACAAAAATTATGAATATAAGTGGATTCGGAAATTTTTGAAAAGCACAAACGAGATTAACAGCTTCCAGGGGCGGGCAAAAATACCAAACCAACATGGTACTGAATCGGACCAGTATGACAGTGAACCAAAAAACGGGGTTTGAATTTTGAAACAGATCTCAAGTTTTTTATGTCGAACCGGATCGTACTGATTTCAAAGCATGTCATGGCTGGTTCTCGTAAAATGAAGAGAAATTGTGCATCCCGCCCCACCCCCACCCACCTTACCCCACTCAAAAGCCTTTTTTTACTGCGAACCCCCACTCAAAAACCTTGTTTGTGAATTATTGTGATTTCCTATAATTAGTTACACACTTACACGTAGCTTCTAGTAATTCTCATGTTAGAAAGGTGTGCCTCAGGTGCTGTTCTGTTCGTCTTATTCTTATTACTTATTGCTTATTCTTATTTTATTCAGATCAGATCAGATCAGAAAAATTCAGATCAGATCAGATCAGATCAGAAAAATTCAGACCAGATCAGATCAGATCAGACCAGATCAGAAACATTCAGATCAGATCAGATCAGAAAAGTCCAAACATGATTTATCACTTTTATTATTATATTAAATATTAATTATTATTATTAATATTGTTATTACTATTATGATTATTACTATATAATTATTATTAATAATATTAATAATAATATGATAAAAAAAGATATTAATAATAGTTATAATATTTTACTATAATAATAGTAATATAAATGCAATTGTTAAGAAGACTATTATTATTACAACATAATAATAATAATATGATTAATATTATTATAATATTATATTATAATTATATGTAATTATAATTATAATTATAATTACAATTATAATTCTTATAATTATAAGTATAATCAATTGTAATTATTATAATTATATCTATAATTAATTATATTTATAATTGTAATTAATTATAATTATAATAATTATAATTATAATTACAATCATAATTATAATTATGATTATGATTATAATTATAATATAATATTATAATAATATAATACTAATTATAATAATAATCATATTATTATTATATTATTGTAATAATAATATTAATATAATAATATCGTTATAATAATATTAATTGTATTTATATTACTATTATTATATTATCTTATTATAATTAATGTTAATATAATTATAATTATTATTAATAATAATTATAATAATTATAATTATACTTATAATTATATTATAATTATAATTTATGATTATAATTATTATTTTTATTATAGTTATTATTATTATTATTATTATTATTATTATTATTACTATTGTAATTATTTTACGGAGTAATTATAATAATATTGATAATTATAGTTACAATTATAGAGATAAATATTGTAATTATAATTACAATTATAATTATAATTTTATTTAAATTATATTTGTAATTGCATTTATAATAATTATAATTATAATTATAATTATAATCATAGAAATATTCGAATCAGATCAGATCAGAAAGATTCAGATCAGATCAGAAGGATTCAGATCAGATCAGAAACATTCAGATCAGACCAGACCAGACCAGATCAGAAACATTCAGATCAGATCAGAAAGATTCAGATCAGATCAGATCAGATCAGATCAGAAAGATTCAGATCAGATCAGAAAGATTCAGATCAGATCAGATCAGATCAGAAAAATTCAGATCAGATCAGATCAGAACTTAAAAAATTCAGATCAGAAACATTCAGATCAGGCGAAGAGAACAGCTTCTCAGTACCTGGCCACTCCAGGGCCTTTGACTTCAATAAAAAAGGAATTTAATCAGCTCTGTAAAATAGTACAGTATTTGAAAATACAATTACGAGGTATACCGTAGCAGACTAGCAGATTATGACGTCTTTAGATAAACTTTCAATTTTTTTTTTGTCCATTTCAATTAAACTTCTACTTTTTTTTGTTGATAAAGAATTTATAGTTATAAGTTTATAACATTTTTTATACAATTGTTTCAATACGTAAACAATTTTTCACCATCCAATACCTACAATCTTATTCTTCGTGCAATTTATACTATGCAAGTTTTATAAGGAACATAGATTAAAATTAAATATCATAAACAATCATAATATTAAAAATATTATTATCGAGTATTACTATTAAAAACATTGTTGCATGTAGGATTGGGATCCTCTGCCGCACGGCAGAGAGCCTTGCGGCAGGGAGACCGTCGGATGGGAAAAGTGGAGCCTCGAGATACAGACCTCAAAATCTCCGACCGTTGAAATATTGATCGGACGACTCCCGAAGGCCGGGCAGAGTGCCTTTCTCAGAAGTAAGGCAGAGAAACCGGATCCGTTGCATGTATGGGAATAATCTAGCCAAATTGTTTTTTGTTACGTACAAGTCATATACGGTCACGGAGTATATAATTATAGATTTGGTAGGTTATACGAGAAACGTATAACAAACTTTCATGCACCTAATTAAATTGATGTTTTTCATTAAACATACTTTCAAACACCCAATTAAATTTGCATAAATATCATACAAAGTATTTTATAGCCTTGCTTCAAAAAAAAAATATAGCGAGAGAGTCAATTCCCTAAATTGGACTAAAAATGTATTTAATTGTCAAAACTATCCTTGATGAATTTTTAATTGTACTTACAATTAAAAATAATTAAAAAGCGTACAACTCAAGAAGGAAAACACGCCCACCCAACTGCCGCCGTCAGAAAACAATTTGCAACCACCCACTCGCGCCACTCCCATCTCTGCCGCTGATGTAACTCTCGATGGCACCACCGCCGTTAATTCTGGCACCACTCCTGGCACCGCCCACACTGTCACTTTGGCACCTCCGCTAGTTACTCGTCCGTTTATGTCATGTTACTACAATTTTTGAAAGAAAAATGACATATTATATTAAATCAAACTCGCACACAATTAGGAGAATTGCAAATAATAAAGTAAACCATCTGACACTACCCTCCATCTAAACTAACATAACCATAAGCCCATCGGCCCCCTCACTTCTTTATCAGACATAAAGTAGTCCACTCCAAAAAGAGCGAGACTAATTGCTGAAAGTGTGAGCGCTTTGAGACTATTAGCGGCTAAGTCAACCTGATTGCCTCTCAACATAAATCTAGCAACTAAGGTAAACCAAACTAAGAACCCACCACTCATATTATTTGACCTAATAAAAACAAAATAAAGATTAACAAACAGAGCATAACAAAAATAAATAAACTTCAGCTTGTGAAAGAGCGTAATGCGTCCTTCAAGCATCTTCTTCCAGACCCTAGTCACGCATTACCTCTGTGGCAGTGGTTAAGGAGGGGGCCACATCATCCATATACTATCTTCTTCCTCCACCACCTGAGGCGGTCAAAACAACTGCGCCAATCCCCCAATCGCTGATTGGATCCCAAGCTCGACCCCTTTAATCGGGACCCATATCACCAGTGTTCCACCCGGATCAAACACATCTAATACAACCCCCATCTCAATCACCATCAGAGCCAAAGTAGTCAAATCAAGCATCAGAAAATCGGGTCTCACAACCCTAGCCGTTGCAGATCCACGATCGCCTTCAAAATCACTGAAATCCATTGACACCAATTTGAAAAACACCAAATCCATGATCTTCTTTGTCCGTGGGTATCTCCCGTATCTCCCGCCCTCTTATTGTCGCCTGACTAATTTGAAATGTCGCACCACCGGCAAAAAAAAAAACGTCGCACCACCGGCAAAAAATAAAAAAAGTCAATTTAATAAAATTAGAAATTGGGATTTCGTACAGAAATTCAACAAAAGCAGAAATCAGAAATACATCACCAATGTTTAAAAATAAAAAATTAGATGCTAAAACTCAGAAATTTAATTAAATCAAATAAACCTAACCAAAACTACTAAACACAATGACAAAATCAGATTTTTAGATGAAAATCATAGGAGAAAAAAGAAGAAGAAATTAAAAGAAGAATAAGGGCGAGAAAAATGAAGAAGAAAAACTTGGTGGCTCCAGTTAGGAAGATTCACGAAATGTAGTAAAAACGTTTTGAAAATTTCAAAATAGATCTGTCATGTTTATATTTTTTAAATAATACTCCATCGGTTAAATTTGGAAAATATCGCTGAGTTTAAATTTCGATACTTCTGTTTATGAAAAAAAACATAATTATCATATTTTACAATACATAATGGTTTTTAGTCTTGTTGAGGGCAATTTGCCCTCATGTTATGCAACTCCTCTTTTTTTTTGGATAAAATGTAAATTATATTACCTCCCAAGCAAAATTTAAAAGTTCAACGTGTCCAAAAATCAAAAGTCTCCCCTCCCCCCTATTTCGTGAGAAAAGGAAAGGGTGAGAAGAGGCTAATAGTTTAGTCTAAGTCCAAAAATATGCGGTCAATAAGTCAAAAATAAAAACTATAGTGGTGCTAGAAGGTGCAAGTCCTCTTTTTTTTTTTTTTTTTTGGATGAAATGTAAATATATATTAACACCCAGAAAATTATACATCAAGTGTCCTAGATCTCCTAAACCCCCCACCCCCACATAAAGTGGGGGTGAAAGGAGGTTTTTTCTCGATCTAATCCACATAAAAAAAGGACAAGTATGAAACTTGTCCAAATAAAAAAAGAGCATAAACATCAGTGCTGCCTAAGCGCACACACAGATCGGAGGCTAAAAAAACCCAACAAAAATACATAGTTGTTGTAAAAAACAAACACCTAAAAAATCGACGACCCTGCTTCATGCCGCGACATCCAAGATGTCCATGCCACGGTGTCCAAGTGTCTAAGCCGCGGCATCCAAATTGCAAGTCCTCTTTTTATTTGAAGGGTAGTGGCGTAGTGCAAATTCTCTATTCTATTTTACTACGGTTTTTAAACCAGAAACGATTCTACCCAAATACAGCAGCGTTCTGTATGTCACACTCACGAGTATCAATTTCCATACAACTGAATTTCCCACCAAAAAGATACCGCTCTCCTCTCTACTTCCGCTGCTTACCCCCCACCCCCACCCCTACGCCTTTCTCGTTTCTGCTGAACCAAGAACCTCCCCATCTTCACCCCTCTAAGATTCTTCGAAAAAAGGCGAGATTTTTCCTTCTGGGGGGTTCTCCCGTGCTGCAGCAATGGCGCAATGGATTACGCCTCTTTTCCTGACGATCGCCGCCGTCCTCATTTCCATTCCCCAATCTCTCTCTCTACAGAGTACGTTCATCTCCAAGATCTCTCCGTTCCTCGCATTTACTCATTTTCTTGGTTTTTCATAAGTTTTTTTTTTCACATTTACGCAGATCCCAGTTATCTAAATTTTGTGGTGAACGCGACGCAATTGCCACCGGAAGAGTACTACGATTACATTGTCGTCGGAGGCGGCACCGCCGGCTGCCCACTGGCGGCGACACTGTCGGAGAGGTTTAAAGTCCTCGTTCTTGAAAGGGGCGGGGTTCCCTACGGAAACCCAGATTTGATGACTCAAGAAGGGTATCTCACAGCCCTCACGGAGGTCGACGCCTTTGATTCCCCTGTACAGGCCTTCACCTCCGAGGAAGGCGTTCCGAACGCCCGCGGCCGCGTTCTTGGCGGCAGCAGCACCATAAACGCCGGGTTCTACAGCCGGGCAGATGAAGGGTTCTATCTCAGGTCAGGGATCAACTGGGACATGCGATTGGTGAACCAATCTTACGAATGGGTGGAGAGACTCATCGTATTCCGGCCGGAGCTCCGGACCTGGCAAATGGCGGTGAGGGACGGGTTGCTGGAAGCCGGAATCGACCCCTACAATGGCTTCAGCTTAGAACACGTTCTTGGCACCAAGATTGGTGGGTCCACCTTCGACCCCACCGGAAGAAGGCACATCTCAGCCGACCTTCTTGCGTACGCCAACCCTTCCAACATCCAGGTGGCCGTCCACGCCACCGCAGAGAGGATTCTGCTCAGAAAACGCACGGCGGCCGGAGTTGTTTTCCGGGACCGGAACGGCAGGTATCACCATGCCATGGTTAGGGGTAAAGGCGAAGTCTTGCTCTCCGCTGGAGCTCTGGGTACCCCTCAGATCCTTCTACTGAGTGGAATCGGCCCAAGACCATACCTATCTTCTTTGGGCATTCCGGTCTCCTTCCACTCACCTTACGTAGGGCAGTTTCTGTTTGACAATCCAAGAAATGGAATCTCCATTGTCCCTCCTTTACCCCTAGGGCACTCTCTGGTTCAGGTTGTGGGGATAACAGAGTCAGGTGCTTACCTAGAAGCTGTTTCTAATGTCATCCCTCTATCTTCCCCTACCCCACACCCCTTCTTCACCGGAACTCCATATGCTCCTCCGGTTTACTACCGGACAGTGGCAACAATCTTGGAGAAGGTAATAGGGCCTTCATCTGCAGGGTCACTGAGATTGGCCTCAACTGATATTAGGATGAACCCCTTGGTCAGCTTTAATTACTTCAATGACAGGGGAGACCTTGAGAGGTGCGTGAATGGGAGCAGGATGATAGGGGAGATTTTGAGGACTAGCTCAATGGAGGCTTTCAAGTTCACCCAGTGGTTTGGTGGTAGGGATTTCGTGTATGTGGGGCCCGCTTTGCCCGAAGACCAGTCCAGTGATGTTCTGATGGAGGAGTTTTGCCGGCAGACTGTTAGTACCATCTGGCATTACCATGGTGGCTGTGTTGTGGGGAAGGTTGTTGATGGAGATTTCAGGCTGGTTGGGATTGAGTCTCTCCGGGTCGTCGACGGATCAATCTTCACTGTTTCACCCGGGACTAATCCTCAAGCTACCCTTCTCATGCTTGGGAGGTGAGTGAATATATATTGCTCTCAGGTTATTCAACATGAAGTTAATTGGCGTACTAATACAACAGAGTTAACTTGTTTGGTTGTATCTTCTTTGCAGGTATGTGGGTATGAAGATGCTAAGAGAACGGTTGTGATAGAAAGTGACCAGATCATTTTTGTGACTGTTAGATTTGGTAGTGTTTTTTTTGTGGCTTATGAATATGGGCACTTCAGTAGAGAAGTTGAGGCAGGAAGAAAAGAGGGTAATTGGTGTTTTGTTTGCTGATACATTGATTAGAAGAGGAAAGTGAAGGCCTAATTGGTCTGCTATGGAACCAGTCTGCAGGGTCTTCATTGTGTACATAACCTGAGAGTTTCACTCCTTTCAATGCGCATTCCTGATGTGTATTTTATGAAGTTTGTGCTTGCTAGTAAACTACTCATTTACCTGTATAATTGTCTGTCATTGAATTGAAGACCAACTGCATTTTTTCATTGCATTACAAGCAAATGAACTGTTATATACTGACATACTGTGTAGTAGCTAGTAATTCTGTGGGTTTTGGGTAGTACGAAGTATCTATTACTCGTATTTTTTTACTTATAACAAAAAGTATTTTAGTGGTAAAAATTGTGCACAAGCAAATTGCATGTAAAAAATGGAATGTTACAAAGATAGAGGATAGTAGAATTCGGTCATAATTATGTGCTGGTTAAACCACATTATTATTTAATGGAGATGGAAGAACACTATCTATGACAGAAATTTCAAAATCACATTTACAATAAGTGCAATCAATGCTCAAGTTCTCTTCGCCCGCATCCCAGCCCGTCTTCATACAAGAATGATCTCTTCTAGTGCAAAAAACTGGTTTTTGCCTATGAACCACAAAACTCTCAATCCAAATCTCTTTCAAGATCGATATTAGTTCCCGACGAGCTTCTCCAACTTTCACTCGCAATTCATCCGACTTCTTCATGGCACTCAACACCTCCATTCCTTTCTCCTTGTGTTCACCTCCCATGAATAGCATGGAAATTATGGAGATTGCATATACTGCTCCCACGTGTCCCGCATTCCCTGCCTTCCTCAAACACTTCAATGCGTATTCTTGTTCTCGTCCGCTAAAATAACCGACCTGCGATTAATTAAATATTAGTTGACTTAGTGAAGAATTTTATGTATTGATTTGGTATTATACGTATAAGATAAAAGATATTGATATATACCACTCCTGTCCTGAACAAAACTTCTAGATTCTGGGCATCCATACACTTGTTCAAAAAGGAAGCCACTTTTCTTTTCTTTTCATCACTTTCTGGCTTCCAACCCGAAATAACTGGGAAGTCAGCTAGAGATGCTTGTTTATACACGTTCACGTCATCCCCCAATTCATTCCACTCATGGCAGCTGCAAGGATCAATCAATATATCAAGTTATATATTAACACATACAAGTTAGTAATTAATTTATTGACTGAATGTTTATACAATTATATTGTTGCTATATACCTGAGTTTGGCATGAAGTAAATCCGGTAGAGAATGAGCAGCAACTCTGGCCAAAATACCGACTATAATATCCCGTGGAATGAGATTGATTCTCGTGGTTCTTTTGGTCTTTTTCCATCTTTTATTTGGGCTTTGGTGGTATGTTGCATATCCCATAGCTATTAATATTAATATTAATATTATTTTAAAGTGATACTAGGACTAAGGTCGTTGCTGGTGGCTTGAGAATATAGCAACCGATGGAGGTTTGGTCTCAATCTTACAGTATATTGTATACACTACGTATAACTCATTGTATGGAGAATAAAATTAAACAAATTTAGTTGTAATGAAGGAATAAAGGTGTAGCAGCAAGTATATATAGGCATATAGCATAGGTTAAATTAGGAAACTTCTAATCCGTGTAAAGTTAGGGATTGACTGAACGTACACAATAATTTGTAAACGAAATTGGACTCCCGTAAATAGGAAAGTAACAATTAGGAAAGTACTCATACTAGTTTCTACTGTATATAATAAGAGTAAAAACGAAACTACACTCACGTACGGAGTATATATTATAAAAAAATTACTCAAACTAAATATGTTTGTGATTTTTTTTGATCGTCAAACAAATGGCTTAAATTAAATCACAGCATTCAACAAGGGTACAAAATAACAAAAGGGCCACATGTAACCATCCGCTCTTGGCCGAGGCTTTGAGTTAATCACTTTTGACAAAGCCATATAACTCGCTAGACCTAATTTGGGCAACATAAAGCCAATGACAATTACCGTAAACCTCTTATCCCCCAAACTAATGTAAGAGTCTTACAACAAAAGAAAAAATAAAAGTAAAACAGAAAAGTCTGATCATGAAAATTAAAAAGCAATTCGCAAACAATAAAATTAAAACACGGCTTCCAAACCCTAAACTCTCTTGCACTCCATGGCGGCGGTTCAGGAGGGGGACGGTCGAACAGTACTGAAGCATCTTCCGCTCCTTGCCTCCGATCCAGATCTGAACCAGTCCCTAGCCTCACGTTTCGTCCATGACCTTTTGATCTTAACCATGAACGATACCCTTAGTATCAAGTGCAGCAATGCTGCTTGATTAACAACCTACCATGTTGCAAGGTTAGCGAATTTGTCAGGTCCTCAGGGGTTGGTCAGTTCTATGTCCCACCCGAGGATAACTCTGAGTTATTGGTTTGCTGTGTCCTTTGTCACGTTCATTATTATTAATACATAAGTATTCTTTTTAAAAAAAGAAAGGTCCACCACATCATCCTTAAATTCTCGTTTGGCGAACCACTATTAGCTAACCCACCACCCCCGGTTTTTGAAGGAGCATACTCCACCTCCATACAGTTGCTAGAATCAAGAGGTAGCTCCTCTTCAATCCTCTTCCTCTTATGGTGAGATTTTAGTCCCCGACTAGAGAGTTTGCCTTGTACTATTATCTCGTGATCCTCCTCCTTAGCATCCTCTGTCCCACATCTCCACATGTGCGCTACATTGTGGCCTATCTGATCGCTCCTACTACCGCCCTTGCCTGAACCATTCACATGTTGTGTGACACCGTCCCCAAGAATATTTACTTTTACCCAAGTATGTATTAAAAATTGAGAAATGAATTTTAGTGATTTTAATTTTTTCGTTTTTACTTTTATTTGAATAGTAAAATTTACGTGGAGCCCACACCAGGAGCGAAGAGTCGGAGACCACTCGATATATTCCAGGATCACCCAAATCGTGAAACCCGCCTTAAACACTTCACGATTGACTGAGCTTAAAAGTGACGTTGTACAGATGATTTTTTTATTACTCGTATTATTTATCAACCAATGCAAGAGGTCAACCTCATTTTATACGGAGTATCATCACTTATTTTTAAATCATTAAACAATTTGATGTTAGAGTGTTGCACTTTGAGTAGTTATGTTGGTCATTACTGGGTTAGTCCTTTGTAATATGTAAGGCGTCCAGGTTGTCTACATTGGCCATAGTATTACTTTTTATACGTATAAATTATACATAATGTGACTCCGTATTAAACTTTTAATAACGTTACTCCGTATTAATTTATTCTAAAAAGGATTCTTATGTAAATCCATTAGATTGTAATTTAATTGATGATGTAACTGAAATAGTTATACATCTATTAGAATCTAATCGTTTACATATATTAGAAAGAGAAAATCCCTGAACGGGATGAAAAAAATCTCAATATAGGAGTAAAAACGTTTTAGAATTTTGATATAGGGTTGTTGTATTATATTTTTACTCCCTAAATACGAGTAATTACTTATACTAAGGGAATAAGAACATAACAGTCGTGTTCTGGAATACATAAATGTTTTTACTCCTAAATCGAGATTATTTATACAACTATACTAATTTTTGTTCTTTTGATTACTCGCCCCAACATGATTTTTTCCTTGATCCGCGACTGAACTCGGGTACTAATATGGGACGTACAACTTTGTTGGCTACCTACTTAAAGGTATCATTGAATATTTTCTACTCCCTCCATCCCAATTCGATGATCTTGTTTCGTTTGAGCACAAAGATTAAGAAAGTGTGGTAGAAAGATTAAAGAATTTTACTTTATTGTACTGTTCATCCTTTTACTTTTACTGTTCATTAAAAAGGAGGGGTATAAATGGTAATCTACTTTTAATTCTTTACGAAAAAGGAAAACAAGACCATCATTTTGGGACATCCCAAAAAGGAAATACAGGACCATCATTTTGGGACGGAGGGAGTAATAGTTGACGTGTTTTTTAAGTTCGACTTATGGGGTGTTAACTAAAGAGTTTGATATGATAGTGCATTATATTTGACAATATATCCCTATTTTCTAACCCACTTGTTCATTTATATATATATATATATATATAGGAAAAACTTCCGGTAAGGTATACCTTACCGGAGCCGCCGTGCGGCCTCCACGTTTTGAGGGCCTTCCCGGTGGAATTTTTGGATGAAATTTTTTGAGCATGTTCTTCATCAAATCTATTACATCCATACCAAATTTCAGAAAAAAATGAAATGGGAAGGCAGTCAAACGATTTTTGGAAGATAACTGCGTTTTATATGTATATAAAGGTTGCAGTTATCTTCCAAAAATCATTTGACTGTCTTCCCGATTGAATTTTTTGCTGAAATTTGGTATGGATGTACTAGACTGTGAAATAATGGGAAAGAGGTACTCCAATTGGAGTCCTGGCATGTGTATATATAATGAGAGAGTTTAAGATACAAAAGGAAACAAATATTCCTAAATATATTCTATTACACCCCCTCAAACTGTGCGGGAGATACAATGCGCAGGTTGTCCTTCAAAAAATGAAATTGTTGACTAGAAAGGCTTTTAGTAAAAATATCAGCCAACTGTAACTGTGTAGGAATATACTTCACGATCAAATCGCCATGAGCTACACGTTCTCTGACAAAATGATAGTCAATCTGAATATGCTTACTGCGAGCATGCTGAACAAGATTAGCAGTCAAATAGGAAGCAGATATGTTGTCACAAAATAACCGAACAGGAGCCTTGACAGGAAAACCAAGCTCAAATAAAATGGAACGAATATGCTAGGTGTCCTGTACTGTGTAAGCAACAGCTCTGTACTCTGCCTCTGTAGAAGACTTGGAGACTGTAGGTTGCTTCTTAGATTTCCAGGAGACTAGATTCGGCCCTAAGAATATAGCAAAACCAGTCGTGGAACGGGATGAATCTGGACACCCAGCCCAATCAGCATCAGAATAAGCGATTACACAAGTCGCCTGTGTGGTAGGGCTCAACCATAAACCATGATCCAAAGTCCCCTGCAAATACCTGAAAATTCTCTTGACTGCAAAAAAAATGAGTAGTACGAGGAGCATGCATAAACTGAGACACTAAATGTACAGCATAGGTAATATCAGGTCGTGTCAAAGTTAAATATTGTAACGCACCAACCATACTACGATACTCAGTGGCATCTGCAAGAAGTTCGCCATCAATGAGAGAGAGAGAGAGAGGTGCGGGTAGCCAGAGGTGTACGAACAGGCTTAACTGTATGTAAATGAAAACGAGACAGAAGATCACTCACATATTTGTGTTGAGAGAGAAACAAACCTTTGTCGGAACGTTTAGCCTGGACTCCAAGAAAATAATGAAGATCACCTAGATCCTTCATAGCAAAATGCTGAGCAACAAGATGAATAAGGGAAGAAACAAGAGAAGACGAATTTCCAGTAATAATAATGTCATCCACATATAATAAATAAATGACACAATTATTCTGACGATATATAAACAAAGAATTATCCGACTTACTGCATGTGAAGTTATGAGACAATAAAAAACTACTGAAACGATGGAACCATGCCCGCGGGGCCTGCTTCAGCCCATAAAGGGCTTTTCGCAGTCGACATAAATGATTAGGAAACAAAGGATGAGTAAAGCCCCGTGGTTGACGCATATAAACTTCCTCAGTAAGGTGACCATGCAGAAAGGCATTTTTGACATCCAATTGACGAATAACCCACCCAAAAGAAATAGCTAAAGAAAGCACAACCCGAACAGTGATGGGTTTAATAACCGGACTGAAAGTTTCTGAGAAATCTACACCAGCCTGCTGACTAAACCCCTGAGCAACTAAACGCGCTTTATGGCGCTCAATAGACCCACCAGAATTGTATTTCGTCTTATAAATCCACTTAGAGCCCACAACATTTTTAGTGCTATCAAACGAAACTAATTCCCAAGTATTATTAGAAATAAGAGCATTAAATTCCTCTGCCATTGCCTCACGCCATTTAAGATGTTTATTTGCCTCTGAAAAACAAGTAGGATCTGCTGATAAAGCAACTGTATTTAAATTAAAAATAGATTTTGGTTTGAAAATGCCCGACTTAGCCCGGGTTTGCATGGGATGAAAATTATGTGTGGCTGCCGAAGGGGATGGAGGCGGACTAGGTACAGCGGACTGAAAATTCACCGGGCTATCATCGGACAAGGCAGCGGCGGACTGATCGGGCTTAGGTAGTGATGTCGTGGGGGACTGGGGCGAGTGCAGGTCGGGAGAGGGAGGCGAAGATGGCTGGGGCGAGGGTGGTGATGTGAGCTGGTGGGAGGTGTGGTCGGCAGAAGAGGTATTGTCCAGCTGTTGTGGAATGTGGATGGGAGAAGTATGGGATGTTGTGACCTGCGAAGTGGGTGCAGACGTGGGAGTTTGGTCAGGGAGGATGGAGAGAGTGCGGTCTGGGATTTTGGGAGAGGCGGTGGTAGTAAAATGGAAATCAGTGGGCGTAGACGAAGGTGTAAGATCAGACGTAGAATAAGACAGAGTGGTGAATGGAAAAATATTTTCATGAAAGCGTACATGCCGACTGATGAAAACCTTACCAGATTGTGGCTCCAAACAACGATAACCTTTAAAACCAGATGCATAGCCAATAAAAACACACTGAATGGACCGAGGAGAAAGTTTATTGGAGGAAGATGCAGAGAAATTAGGATAGCAGGCACACCAAAAAACACGTAATAAATTATAGTCAGGTAATTTTTGAAAAAGTTTTTCGTATGGAGAAAGACCAGAAAGAGTGGGAGAGGGAAGTCTGTTGACAATGTAAACAACGGTAAAAATGGCATCAACCCAAAAAGTGCTAGGAATAGAGGCAGTGATAAGCATAGTCCTAGTTATTTCAAGTAGATGTCGATGTTTACGTTCAGCAACACCATTTTGTTGAGGAGTGTAGGGACACGACTTTTGAAAATAAATCCCATGTTCAGAAAAATATTGGTGCATTTGAAAATTAACAAACTCACCCCCTCCATCACTTTGAAAAATCTTAATTTTAGAACTAAACAAGTTTTCGACTAGTGCCTTAAATACCCGAAAATGACTAAAAACTTCATCCTTGGTACGCATTGGATATAACCAGGTAAAGCGAGAAAAATCATCAATAAAGCAGACATAATATTTAAAGCCCAAATTAGATAAAACAGGAGACTGCCATACATCAGAATGAATTAATTGCAAAGGAGATGATGAATTATGACTAGCATCAGAAAAAGGTAATCGTTGAGATTTGCCCAATCGGCAAGAAACACAGTCATGATCAAAATTTGAAGAACTAGAAATAAAATTTTTAATACGCAACATACGCAAAATGTTTTCACCACAATGTCCTAATCTACGATGCCACACAGGGCCAGAAGCTAATGCTAGAGGTGTAGAGTGGTTGAGGCTGATAGGGTAGAGATGTCCATTATGATGTGCCCGAAGCAGTACCGCCCCCGAAATTTTGTCCTTGACAAGAAAAGAATTTTTATCAAAAATAGCAACACAGTTGTTATCAGCACACAACTTTTGAATAGAAATTAAATTTAATTTAATTTGAGGCACATGATAAACAGATTTTAATGAAAGTGGACGACTGAGAGTATTTAATGTGAGATTTCCAATATTGCTATGGGAAATTAACACCATTCGCTACACTAACAGTCATAGGGCCAGAGTAAGAAGATTTATTAGACAAAATACCTTCCGAGGAGGTCATATGAGCAGATGCACCAGAATCTGGATACCACAAAACGTCATTAGATTCCTCAGTAGGGGCTAAAAGAGATGGCGCAGAAGGCTGTGAATATCGAGATGGACACTGAAGGGCGGAATGACCTGCAGAAAAACAAATTTGACACACAACCGGAGGTGGAACAGATCCGAGAATACCCTCAGCTGATGGAAAACCTGCATAGGCATCATGAGTACAAGTAGCAGATTTAGCATTAATATTTAAAGTGGACAAGACAGATTTACCAGATGCGACATTAGGAGGTCTCGGCACATGGACACCCCCTGCGGCTGCAGGTCTCGGTGCCGGCTGGTTGAACTGCCGGGAGCTGCCGGTGGAGCATATGCCGGATGTGGCTGATTACGGCCCCTGCCGCGTTGACCTTTACCTCGGCCGCCCCTGCCGCGGTAACCTCTGCCCCGGTTTGCAGCCACTTGACCTTGCTGCCCGACGCCCAATTGCACTCCAAAAGCTTGCTGAAGGGAGGAAGTGTCTTGTTGTTGTTGATACAGAAGTTGTTGTTCTGCCTCCATGAGACGTGGATGAAGAATATCAGGTGGAAAACTCTCAGGGAACAAGGAGATGGTGCCTGTAACAAATCGATACTCGGGTCCCAAACCACTTAGCGTGCTTTGCAAAATTTCACGATCAGTCATAGGAGAATTAATTGCAGCTAAAGCATCAGCCAGATTTTTAATGTCACGCAAATAGTGTTCCATAGATTGATTAGGTTTCTTTTTGGTATTCGATGTTGGTCCCAGTTCAGCAGACTAACGATCAGCTAGATGAGCATCATTGATAGACAGAAGAGAAAGATTTCATATAATGATATAAGCTTTATCGAGAACAGTGAAACCTTCTTTCTGTAGTATCGAGAAGTAAATTTGGCAGCGTAAGGCTAATGTGTATTGATCGATATCGGTACCTGTACACAAGGCGCGTATTTATAGGCGCTGTACAGGTTACCGATTTAGGTAAACCTTGGAAGTTGGGCCAAGGCCTTTTTGGGCCTTATTCCCTTTACCTTATTTGCTACATAATAAATACTAATCTAATACCATAAATGGTATAACTAGTCTACTTTATTTAAACAAGACATTACAGACAAACTTGACCCACAATAAAAGTTCTAACAATCTCCCCCTTTGTGGTCAAGTGCCGTCTTGCTGGGTTTCTTCACTTCTGAGCTTTGTAATAGTTCTTTCTGAGATTAAGTGCGTGCTCATAGTTTCTGAGTGAGTTTCTTTTATCAAGTTGTTTCTGGATAGCTTGTAGAATTCTGTCTATTCTGTGTGCTTCCTTTAATTCGGCATCTGTCGCATCTGCATACTGTTGCTGTCTTTCTTTGAATGCTTCTCTGATCGGTTGCAGCTTTTCTTTCACAATCTTCAGGGTTCCGTCACAGTACTTGTTGATTTCATCAATGAATAGCATACGTTTCTCACCATTATGATTTAGATAGATAAGCGTGATTGGTCTATCAAAAATGTAATACTCAGGGAAGTCCTCAAGTTCTTGTCCATACAGCTTTGGTTTTGTGAGATTTGTCTTTGGCATGTTTGTTTCAAGCGCCATCTGAAGATCATGAGAGGCAAAGAATTTGATTTGTCTGAGCATAAAGCGCTTGAGTGCATCCAGCCCATTTTGTGTAGTTGTGTCACGAGTGCCCGGAATCTCTTGAAATGCAAGATACATCTGATATATGTCATCCATTTTTAGCATATAGAGATCATTTTCCTTGCACGTGAATTCTGTTCCGTCAGACCGTTGTAGATGGTAGACAGAGAGTTTGATGTCTTGGGAGTTTGTTTCACCCACGTTGAGAATAGCCCAGACTGGGTCTTTGGCAGTTTGAAGTTCGTGTTGCCAGACTTCTCTCTGTTGTCCCATATAGTGATGACTGAGTAGAAATAGTTGTCCGCCCTTGTTTTGTCCTCGTAGATGGTTAAGACCACAGATCTTCAGTTCATCCAATTCTCTGACCTTATCCTCTTTTCGCCAGATGTTTTCTCTGATTTCTTCTTGGAAGGGGGCGTTGATGTCGATCTTTTCCCAGGGCTTCTCATTTCTGGGCATTTGAGCCGTTGTTTGTCTAATGATCGACTCAAGCTCCTTGGGTGGTGTCTCGTAGTTTTCTCCCTCCTTGAGTTCGTTTTGATCAAGTAGAATCACGTCAGTAGCACAGTTGACTAAGAGATCTCTGAGGTATGTTCTTCGCTGTGCTTCATCTACATCTGTCCAGAGTTCAGACCATTTGTTATGCACCAACATTTCCTCAAGTTCATCATGCATTTGATCATTGTAGTAGCTAGAGGAAGCCTGTTGCTGCTGTGGCGACACGTCTGGCGTAGCATCGGGATCCTGGTGAGACTTGCAGGGATCCTCAATTATCTCAACACGATGCTCTTGCGCAGAGACCAGACCTCTATACTTCGTTACATGCGGCCAATCCTCCCTTGGCTGAGAAAGTGAAACACCGGGATCCTCAGGATTGCCCGTTGACATCAGTTTCGAACTAGGTTCTAGCTGATGGCCTGAGTAAGAAGATGTACTCGTGGTAGCATCATCAGGACTTCCATTCCGTCCTTGGTTAACATCTATAGGAGATGCACCTCGGGATGTTATGTCTAGCTCGACCATGCTAGAGAGAGTGGCTAGGGATTTATGGCTAGCTGAAGTAGTGGGTTGCTCATTGGTAGAGGTAGAGGGTTGGTTTGGCTTTGAGGGTTGGCTAGTAGAAGCAACATGCTCAAGTATCCGCTGGCGCTTGTTCTCCCCCTCATGAGAATCCGAATCATCAGGATCCTCATGTGAACGTTTAGCGCCACGGAGACTGTCACGGCAAGTGTTCTGTGTATCTAGACCATGGAGAAGGGCTTTTTGAAGAGGGGTGAGGTTGCCTTCTTCCACGTCTAGTATACGGTCGTAGATCTCAGCTACAAGATCCTCGAAGGGTACAGTTGTTAGGTTGGGTTTGGTCGTTGTAGGGGAGAATACTAGTTCTGTATCCTGGGTTCCCCTTGATGTGGATGGTTGTTGGTTTTCTATGGCTAAGGGTTTGGAAACAGGTATGGAAATGGTTGGGGGCTGTGTTGATTGGGGTTTGGATGGTATATTCTGAACAACTGGGGTACTTCCAGAGTCTTGTGCCTTAGCGGTTATTGCTTCATGCACCCATGGCTTAATGGTAGACTCTAGAAAGCTATTCAGATATACGAGAATGTCTTCGGGGATAATGGTACCAGTTACAGGGGTTGTAACTGTTGTCACAGCATCAGTGAAGACAGCTGATGTGTGGCCTGCGTTCAATGATCGAGGCATTGTTGGCGTAGCAGGGCTTCCGACCATCATAGTTTGCACTCCGGTCGTTGCATTCAGGGTGAGTGCACCTGTATGTGCAGTGAATAGTGTAGGTGTCCTAGAAAAATTCAAAAATGTAGGAATGGTGACACCTAGACTCGAAGTGATAGAACGGATGGGGGTAGTGGTCCGGAGCTGTTGGCCACTAAGTCTCTCAACTGATTCGGAAGGAACCAGTGAGGTCGGTATGAATTCCCCTTGAGTTATTGAAACTCCAGTCTGTTGGGAGGCTGGAGAGTGGATGGGAGATGGCTGTGCATGCGCAGTTGAACCAGATGCTGCGACTTCTACCCGGGAACTGACAAGGTCAGCTCCTGCTCCTAGGGGCGTGGTTCGGTCTATGGTGACAAAGGTGTCGCAGTCATCGTATAGTGCCAGCTCCTCCTCTACTGCACTCTTCTTTCTTAGCCTCTTCTTAGGCTGTGATGATGCAGATTTGTCGCTGTTGTGTTTGGAGCGCTGCTCACTGATGACAATGCCCTTAAGTGGTCGGGACATGTGAGCAGCCTCTTCATTGTCCGATGAGGAGTCGGAGTCTATCGGAATGGCTCTCTTTCCGGCTCTTTTCCTGTTGCTGATCAGAACTCCCTCCATGTCATCATCATCATCATCTGCATCATCATCATCATCATTATTCTCCTTTCCCTTGGCCATGCTATCGGAGGCCTCACCACCAGCCTTATTAGAAGGGGCCTGGCTTGATGGTTCATCGGCAGTGTCCTCAGCATTAGGGTGGCCCTCAGCAGTCTGGGTCCTCTCGGAAGAGTTAGCAGACTGATCATCATTAGGCCGGGTTGCCACTGGTTTCTGTGGCGGGGCTCTCTTCTTCTTACCCTCACTTTCTCTCGGCTTGGTTCCCGGGGAAGGTCCAGCTGGGTTTTGCTGAACCATAGGGACCGTTCTCTTCAGCGACTCTTTGTAGTCGATGACTGCTTTATCCCTCGGATTTGCAAGGTCAAGTAGAGAGTCCGGGATAGGCAGTGCTTCAGCTTTGTTGCTGTCCCTCTGGAAGTATTTGAGCTTTGGGGCGGTGAAGTGCTTGTCCTCCTTACGCTTTGGCATTGAAGGGGTGGCTTCCAACATATTGTGGATCATCAGCCCCAGCCACCGAGCGTAGGGGATGGTGTTTCCTTTGTTGTTCTCTTTAATCTTCACTTGATCCATCAGCTCCGTCCAGAAGAGCTGGGCCATGTCGTAGTTCATATCAAAGGCAATCCCATGGAAGATTTGCAGAATTTGCTTGTTGCACTTGTCGTGTCCGGCGTGCTTAGGAGACAAGCATTTGTTGACCAGGCCGAACAGACTCTTCCATGGGTGCGGAAGATTTGAGATTGTGAAGTTTGACAGCAATGGCAGTGGGCTGTCATATCCCAGATCTTTCATCCCCTTTATCAGTTCTTCGTTGGAGGGGGGTGGTGCGTAGCTTTGGTGCACTGGGAGCTTCAGGGTCTCCCGGATTGTAGATGGTGTCAGCACCACTCTTTTGTCACCCAATTTGGTCATGATTTTGGACCGATCCTTCTTGCTCTCAGTTCGCATGCAGCCCCAGAATTGCTGCAGGTATACCTCTGGCACCGGTTTGGCTTCATTGAATGCAAACCAGAGGTAGTGCTTCTGTAGAATAGAGAGAATTACTGGGTCCTGACATTTGAAGAGTTTTAGGTCCAGCTGAAAATTATTGTCATAGATTGGGACCCAGTTCTCTTTTGAGTATAGTTCATCACTTGATTGTGCATTCCTGTCCGTTCCTGACATTGTTAACTGAAAGAATTGGGTCAGCACAAATGTTCATTTGAAAATTTTATTTTTGTTCTGTTTTTGCAATTTTTCAGATCAGGTGTGTACAGGTGGGACATCGAAATTATTCTAAGTGTAAACCACGAGAACCAACTTCTCGAGGTTTGAACATCGAGAAGTAGGTTCTCGAGGTTTAAATACCGAGAAGCTCTTCTCGATACTCAAATATCGAGAACTTGGTTCTCGATATGGAAGTATCGAAAAGTCCTTCTCGAGATTTAAACATCGAGAACCATCTTCTCGAGGTTTAGTATCGAGAACCTCTTCTCGGTATTTCCAACTTCGAGAAGTAGGTTCTCGGTATTAAACATCGAAAAGTATCTTTTCGAGGTTTAACATCGAGAACTGTCCCTCGAAATTCAAAGTATCGAGAAGTTGATCTCGAGTTCTAAACATCGAGAAAATTGATTTCTCGAGTTCGCACTCAGAAGATACGTCGAGAACCACCTGTAATTTCACATAATCATAATGAAAATTAATAACCACTTTTCGATTCCAAACTTTCGGTTCGAGAAAAAGGAGTTCTCGATATTCAATCTTTGAAAAAAAATCTTGGTTTGATATCGAGAACCGTTTTATTACATGCGAAAACCATTTGAAGTTCATTCGAGAACCAAATTACTACCTTTTGTCTGATTCGAGAAGAGTGAGTGCGAGAGAGAGAGTGCGTTTTGCGAGAAAGCTTGAGATCTGGACTTCGAGAACTGAGAATGCGAGAAAATGAGTTCTCTAGTTCTCGAGGTGCCTTTTATACGCGAAAACATGGGCCTTTCGAGAAGTATACTGGGCCCAGAAGTAGAGCTGGGCCCTGTCTTTGTTAGAAAATGATTTTGGGCCCCAAAGAAAATTTATTTATGTGTGAAAATTGAACTCCCCCTCGAACAGTACATGAAAAAAAATGAAAAACACACACACACACACACACTCTTTTTCTGATTTTCTTATTTTCTCACACACACACACACACTCTTTTTCTGATTTTCTTATTTTCTCACACACACACAAAACACACACACACACTCTTTTTCTGATTTTCTTCTTTTCTCCCCCTCAAAGTATTCCTCTCTCTTTTATTTTCTCCCTTTTCTCCCCCTCAACACATGCAACGCACACCACGCACACTCACACATTTTATTCAGACCATGGAGATAACACAATTACATAGGATCGAGATTCAACATGCCTAACTTAGATACTAGGAACTGGAATCTCTTGTCATCCAGTGCCTTAGTAAATATGTCAGCCAGTTGAAGCTCAGTGCTTACAAAGTACAGATCAACATCTCCTTTCTCCACATGGTCCTTGATGAAGTGATAGCGCAAATCGATGTGCTTGGTGCGCGAGTGGTGAACGGGGTTGCTGGTTATGGCGATTGCACTCTGGGAGTCACTGTAGATGGGAATATGGTTGAATAGGAAGCCATAGTCTCTGAGTTGTGTCCTCATCCATAGGATTTGTGAACAGCAACTAGCAGCCGCAACGTATTCTGCCTCGGCTGTAGAAGTTGACACGCAGTTCTGCTTCTTGGAGGACCAACAGACTAGCTTCTCTCCCAGAAATTGAGCACCACCGGATGTACTTTTTCGATCTAACTTGCAACCTGCAAAATCAGCATCTGAGTAACCAACAAGGTCAAAACCCGTGTCCTTGGGATACCAAAGTCCCAAGTTGACTGTTCCTTTCAGGTATCTCAGGATTCTCTTTACTGCATTCAGATGTGATTCCTTTGGATTTGCTTGAAAGCGAGCGCACAGACAAGTTGCAAAGACAATATCCGGTCTACTAGATGTCAGGTACAGCAAGGAACCGATGATAGCCCGATAGTTGGTAGCATCGACGGAAGTCCCAGAAGGGTCAGAGTCGAGCTTTTGTGAGGGAGACATGGGGGTTTTCATGGTTGACTTGCTGTCCATCTTGAATCTCTTGAGCATTTCATGGATGTATTTTGACTGGCTGATGAAAATTCCGTCTGGCATTTGCTTGATCTGTAGCCCTAGAAAGAAGTTCAACTCTCCCATCATACTCATTTCAAACTCAGTGTGCATCAAGTTGCTGAATTCTTCGCAGAAGTTCGGATTGGACGAGGCGAATATGATGTCATCTACATAGATTTGTATCAACATGATGTCACTGTTCTCTCGCTTGATGAAAAGAGTTGGATCTATCTTTCCCTTCGAGTAGCCTGAGTGTACAAGAAAATCAGATAGTGCATCATACCAGGCTCTCGGTGCCTGTTTTAGTCCATACAGAGCTTTCTTCAGCTTGTAGACATAGTGTGGGCGTTCAGGGTCAACAAAGCCTTCTGGTTGTGCCACGTAAACTTCTTCTTTCAGTTCTCCATTTAGAAACGCAGTCTTTACATCCATTTGATAGATGGTGAAACTCTTATGAGCAGCATAGGCAAGGAACAACCTTATTGCTTCAATTCTGGCCACTGGAGCAAAGGTTTCATCATAGTCAATTCCTTCTTGTTGGTTGTACCCTTTTGCAACCAGTCGGGCTTT
This sequence comes from Cuscuta epithymum, assembly GCA_945859915.1. Lineage (NCBI taxonomy): Eukaryota > Viridiplantae > Streptophyta > Magnoliopsida > Solanales > Convolvulaceae > Cuscuta > Cuscuta epithymum. The sequence continues at coordinate 269,023 of CAMAPF010000098.1, forward strand.
GTTCCTTATAATCACACCGTCTTCATCTTTCTTGTTCTTGAAGACCCACTTGGTGCCAATTATTGTTTTCTTTGGGGGTCTTGGCACCAGGGTCCATACATCCAATCTTTCAAACTGATTGATCTCCTCCTGCATTGCTATCACCCAATCTGGATCTGTTAGAGCTTCAGAAACTTTGGTTGGTTCAGATTGGCTGATGAAGCAAGAGAAGAGACATCCATTTGCTGTGGCTGTTCTTGTACAAACTCCACGACTTGGATCTCCAATAATTTGTTCTGCAGGATGTGCTTTCGTCCATTTTCGCTCATGAGTTAGAGGGATTGGAGTTATGATGGGGTGATCCGGGTCCTCAAAAGTAGTAGATGTGGTTTGTTGAGGAGTGGAGTGCACAGGGGTCGATTCAGATTCTGTGTCTGCTTGAGCTGGTATTTCTGAAACTTGTGCTGGTGAAGTTGCTTGTGTTGCTGCCGTGCCATGATCCTCAGTATTTTCGTGATCTGATGTATGAGGTGAGTCAGCTTCTTCCTCACTGAGGTCAGGCATGAATGGTGGTTGTGCAGCTTCTATTGGTAACTGTGGGTTGGCGGTGCGTGCATTTTCATAGAAATGTTCAAAGAGAGAGTCGAGAATTGCACTGTCAGCCGTTGTTTGCTTCGTTGCTTCAGCTCCATCAGGTTGCTTCCTTTGAGCAGAGAGTGTGTGTTCTATCAAGAAATGTTCAGAAGCAAAGTCAGCCATTTCATAGAATGCAACGTTGACACTCTCAATGACTGTTCTGCGATCACGTAGATAGACCCGATACGCCTTTGATTGCGTGGAGTACCCAATGAATACTCCTTCGACGGCTTTCGGATCCATCTTGCTTCTTTCATTTCTGTCATTTAGAACAAAGCACTTGCAGCCAAACACTCTGAAGAATGAGATGTCAGGTGTTCTGTTGAAGAGTATTTCATAGGGGGTCTTGTTGAAGCGCTTGTGAATTGATGTTCTGTTCTGAGTAAAACACGCTGTGTTGATTGCTTCAGCCCACATGAAATGGGGAAGCTTTGACTGAATAAGCATGGTGCGTGCTGCTTCAACAAGAGTTCTATTCTTTCTTTCAACGACCCCGTTTTGTTGTGGTGTCTTTGCTGCAGAAAATTGCTGTGTGATACCCTGAGTTTCATAGAACTCAGCAAGAGACTGGTTCTTGAACTCGGTACCATTATCTGTTCTGATGATCTCCACACTCTTTTGTAGAAAATTTTGGATTGTCCTGATGAAGGTTATGATGGTTGCAGCTGTTTCATCCTTTGTCCTCAGAAATTTGGTCCATGTGTACCGAGAGAAGTCATCCACAATGACCAGTGTATATTTGCGTCCATTGATGCTTTGGACTCTCATTGGTCCACACAGATCCATGTGAAGTAGTTGCAGCAGTCGGGAGGAGGATGGAACAGGTTTTAACTTGTGAGAGCTCCTTTTCATCTTGCCTAGTCTGCAGGCATCACAATGAGTGTCAGCGGAAGTCTTCAAAGGAGGCAGCCCTTTCACAAGTTTCTTGGAGGATAGAGTTGTGAGGTATTTGAAGTTAAGATGTGAGAGGCGTCTATGCCATAGACTGTTTTGTTCAGAGGAAGCTTTGGACAGCAGGCAGATGGAAGAAGGTAGTTGTACGCTCTTCAGATCAATGGTGTACAGGTTGGAAGTTCTTGTGCAGGTCAATAATACCTTCCCAAACCTGTCCAGCACACAACATTGTCTGGCTATGAACTTCACTTCCATGCCACTATCGCAGAACTGTCCAATGCTTAGCAGATTATGCTTCAGTCCTTTCACATATGACACAGCCTTGATGGTGACACTTGCACAGATGACATCCCCATATCCTAGGATTGGAGAAGCCGCGTTGTTTCCAAATCTCACATTTCCTCCGTAGCATTTGGTGTAGTTGCTCAACAGTTCTTTTATTCCGGTCATGTGGGTTGAGCAGCCTGAATCTAAGTGCCACACATGACCGTCCTGCAAAACAGATTAAGGACTTTTAGGTACCCACCGCAGGATGGGTCCTTCCTTATCAATTGAGAATATCTTTTTGAATTTTTCTTTCAGCTGTGATCCACGGTCAACAGCCTTTTCAGATAATGTTCTTTGTTTTTCAAGTTCAGTTTTTGGTATCCATTTTTGTTTGATTTTAGGAGCGGAGGAGACAGAGTCATTGTTTCTATGTGTGAATGGCTGGTTCGTGAGATAAGGTTTGAAAATTTCTTCTTTAGAGAGACGTTGTAAATGTTTCTTCGAATGAACTCTAAGAGGATATCTTAAATTTGGAAGATTATAGGTACCCTCTACAGTTCTATTCTCAGACTGTTTTCTTTGTTTGCGCTCTCCTTTTTCTTTCTCACGTACAGCATTTACATCATGATCAGAACCAAAAGTATCATTGCAATGATTCACAAACCCAAAAGTGAACAACTTTTCATTGATAATGAAAGTATCAGATTTAAACTTAGAATGATTCAGCTTGGGACACAAGACTGAACTGGAACTACATGACTGTGACATAGAACTAGATCTACGCTTATTTGAATAGAAAACAGCATTTGAACACGACCTTTTATTCTCAGAAAACATCTTCTTCTTTCCTTCAGCTATCTCAGCTCTCTTTAACTTCCACTCTCTTCTCCTCTCCACTCTCCGACTTACTTCATTTCCTGTTTTCAAAGGAGAGTTGGAGTGAGTGGGTGTCCTTTTGAAAAGGTTAGTTTTGTTCAGAATTGGTTGAGATGTATCAGTATCGCTAGATGATTGAGAAGTTGTGCCAGATTGGGAACTTTCTTTTAAAATGGTCAGTTCTCTCAACAACCTCTCCCTCTCACTTTCGAATTCTTTTCTCTCTTCTTCAAAACTTTTTCTTTGATTTTCTAAAGAGATGTGTAAGTTTTCAAATTTCCTGATTAGTGGAGGGATGTAGGGTTCTTCTCCATTTGAACCTGAGGTTGAAGGGGTTTCAGGTTCTGACACAACTTCCTTCTCAGAAGGATAGAGATTCATACTCTCGTCAGTTGACAAAACAGGTTCAGCGTTTTCATAGCTTTCGTTCAGGGAATCATAACTGAAAGGAATTTCGGCTTTTGAAGGATTTGACCGCTTTACCTCTTCTTCTTCTGCGGTTTCCTTTCCGTAGGTAAAAGCCATCAACTTGGTCAATCCTAACCCCATGTACTTTATGTTGTAAAGTTGGAGACAATCAATCTTTTTCAGATTGTTGGGGTTAGTAAATCCAAGACCTTCCTTTGAGTTATAAAACCTAGTGTCCCTGTTTTGGTTTAAGAAGATTGTTTGTTCAGTTTGTCCTCTTTTGACCAGCAGGTCTTCTAATTCTTTGATTTTTGTGTAAAGAGCACATCTTTGTTTGCGTAGAAAATCATTTTCTGCTTTCGCAACATTTCGTTCGAGTTCTGTGTCACTGACCTTCTTAGTTAGTTCAGTTAATTTTTGTGTAAGCTTCTCTGCTTCTAAATTTTGTTTCTGAACTCTTTCTTTCTCATTTTCTAGTTGCAACTTCAGAGAGTGACTCTTATCTAGAGTGTCAAGTGCAACTTTGTAGTTATGATCTAACCTGCCCTTTAACTCCTTTATGGTGTTATCCTTTTCTTGTGAGGAATGAACTTTGCAAGTACAGGAGCAAGAAGGTTCAGAAGTACTTACAGTGGTGTTTGAGCTTGAACTTTGACCTCTTCCGGGGATCGCAGCATCATCCTTGTCTTTTCCTTCTTCTTCTACAAACGCCATCAGGGCCAGATTCTCTTCTTCTTCATCATCGGAACTCTCCTCCTGCCATGGATCATTCTCAGTAGGAGTTGCAGCACTATCATCATCTTGCTTGGCCATGAACATCTTCTGCTTGTTCCACAACATCTTTTGCTTGTAATAGTTGAAGTCCCTCTTCTTTGGTAAGCGACAGTCCTTGATAACATGTCCAGCTTTTCCACAGTTAAAGCATTTGAGGGGGTCTTCGGCTGCAACTACTCTACTAGAAGAGTTTTGATCATTGGTTTTTGTTTTGTAGTTGGCTGAGGAGGTTCGGAGCTTGTTTGATGAACTTCCTTTCTTGGCAAACCTTTTGTTGAACTGATTGGTAAGTAGTGCCATCTTCTTCTGTAGATCGGCCAGCTCGGATTCAACATCCATTTCTTCTTCACTCTCTTCTTCTTCTGACTCTATCTTGACTGCCTTCTTCTTCTTCGGACCCTTAGATGAACTCTTTGATTTAGCTTCAATCATTAGTGCTAGAGGATTAGCGGAGAAGCTTCCTTCCATCTCAGCAGTGTCATTAACAAACTGCTGCAGATGTTCATGGACAGTGCAGAGGTCAAGTTCATCCAAGTCTAGGTGCTGTCGTAGATTCTTGACAGTTCTTCTCCATTCTGGCGGCAGGCTCGACAAGAAACGTATGTTCATTTCCATATTAGATTTGACAACTTTGATCTTCCTCATCTCATTGATCAGTTGTACGAATCTGTTATACGTCTCATGGAGCGCCTCACCAGGTAGGGCTTTAAAAGCGTCATAGGCGGTCAAGATGTTCGCTTTCTTTGTCTTCAAACCAAGATCAGTTCCAATCATTAACTTCTTCACCTCATCCCACATTTCCTTTGCTGTCTCCATGCTGTCTATCAGAATGTAGATATCATTGGGGATAGCCTGCAGCAGGTAAGTTTTTGCCATGAGATCAGCTTTGATTCTCAACTTGTCAGCCTCAGTGTATTCGCCTTTTGTCTTCAATCTTTTCACATAGTTGACAGGGGGGTTGTTTACATCTGAGGTATCTACTTCAGTATAGATCTCAGCAGGACCTTGTGTAAGTGATTCAAGCATGGCAGATGAATTGTCTTTCCCTTCCAGAAAGTTCAAGAATCTTGTCTTCCACATCTGATATTCTCCTTTTCTGAGGATGGGTGGTCTGTTGTCATTTCCATGTGCTAATGCTTCCATCTTTGCTGATTGAGCCTTAACAGATCGGTTGAGTGTTTTGATCAGAAAAAAATTTAAGATGCAGAATGTCGAAAACCTAATTCAAGAAAAAAATTCGAAAACTAGGGTTCGAGAAGTTCTATCGAGAACCAGTTTTCGATAGTGAATATCGAGAAACTGTTTATCGAGAAGCAGGATTCGAGAAGCTGTATCGAGAACTTCAGTATCGAGAAGCTAAGTTCGAGAACTTAGTTTCGAGAACTGAGTGTCGAGAAGCTGTATCGAGAACCTGCAATTCGAAAAAACAGAGTTTTAGATATTTAGTATCGAAAACTGAGTGTCGAGAAAGCAATCTCGAGAACTCAGTTCGAGAACTTGTATCGAGAACGTAGTATCGAAATCCTGCAAATCAAAATTTCAGATTAAAACAGTTTAAACAACTTTTCTGTGAAGTTTTCGATCTCGAGAGTCTTCCTGTATAGTTATCGTCCTGAAAAACCTGCTTAAATGTCGAGAACCCTGCTTTTCGAACTCATACTATCGAGAAATCAAAAATACCGAATCTACTGAAATCGAAAAGTAAGATATACCCTTGGTTCGTTTCTGAATGGCGAATCCAATGATATAACTTTTACAGTTTATCGATCAGAAACAAGATTACAGTGATTACAAAGAAATATATCGAAAAGTATGAAAACAGAGAAACTTCGAAAACTTTTCTTCGACGATCACACTCGAGCAGGCTCTGATATCAGTTGTTGGTCCCAGTTCAGCAGACTAACGATCAGCTAGATGAGCATCATTGATAGACAGAAGAGAAAGATTTCATATAATGATATAAGCTTTATCGAGAACAGTGAAACCTTCTTTCTGTAGTATCGAGAAGTAAATTTGGCAGCGTAAGGCTAATGTGTATTGATCGATATCGGTACCTGTACACAAGGCGCGTATTTATAGGCGCTGTACAGGTTACCGATTTAGGTAAACCTTGGAAGTTGGGCCAAGGCCTTTTTGGGCCTTATTCCCTTTACCTTATTTGCTACATAATAAATACTAATCTAATACCATAAATGGTATAACTAGTCTACTTTATTTAAACAAGACATTACAGACAAACTTGACCCACAATAAAAGTTCTAACATTCGACAATAAACGTTTGAGTTCCATGGCTCTAGGTAGACTGGCAGACATAAATCGTGATTGCAAACGCTCCCATATACCAAATGAATGTTTAATATCATGTACATCAGTTAATACTTCACGAGATAAAGTAGCAAACAACCAAGAACGAATTGTTTGATCTACTCGAAGCCAATGATGATAATCAGTATTAATGACTTGATGATTATTAAAATCCAATGTGTACATGGGAGGTACCTGAATAGAGCCGTCTAAAATACCAAAAAGACCTTGAGACACGAGCAATGATTCAAACTGAGTGCGCCAGGTAAGATAATCTTCAACCGCCTTAAGTTTGATTGTAACGATCTGACCAACGTTGGCAATTCCATGGGAGACAATTTGAGCCATGGTGGCCATAGGAGAACTGAATAAGGAATTAGCAGTCTGTGGTTGAGTGACACCTGGGGAGCCAGCAAACGTCGAGCCAAAAAAAGAAGATGAACTTGACGGCGTCGGCGGATGTGCAGGAAGCCTGGCCTGCTGAACGAGAGGGCTGCTCTGCTGCCACGGGAACTGAGGCGGCAAGGTGCTGAATAGCGAGTACGAGTGGTCAGCAGTATATGGCGAGAAGGAAGAAGATGCCATAGGGTTGGAGATTTGCTGCTGCGTGGAAATCTGGCCCACCAGGGGCTGCGACTGCTCCTGAGAAACAGAGTTGATGACCGTGGAGAAGGTCTCGGATGCAGTGGTGAGACCAACGCCCGACGTGACGGAAGTCAGCGGCGGCTAGATGGTGATATTGGTCAGCGGCGCCGTGGTGGAATTCGCGTCCGACATGGCTGCGACACAAGGTAGCGAAAAAAAAAAAACGGATGAAAAAGAAGGTTTTTTTTGTTGTTTAGGCTCTTGATACCATGTGAAATAATGGGAAAGAGGTACTCCAATTGGAGTCCTGGCATGTGTATATATAATGAGAGAGTTTAAGATACAAAAGGAAACAAATATTCCTAAATATATTCTATTACTAGACTTGATGAAGAACATGCTCAAAAAATTTCATCGAAAAATTCCACCGGGAAGGCCCTCAAAACGTGGAGGCCGCACGGCGGCTCTGGTAAGGTATACCTTACCGGAAGAGTTCCCTATATATATATATATATATATATATATATAACGCACCCTTTATATACATATAAAACGCAGTTATCTTCCAAAAATCGTTTGGCTGCCTTCCCGATTGAATTTTTTGCTAAAATTTGGTATGGATGTACTAGACTTGATGACTAACATGCTCAAAAAATTTCATCGAAAAATTCCACCGGGAAGGCCCTCAAAACGTGGAGGCCGCACGGCGGCTCCGGTAAGGTATACCTTACCGGAAAGATTTCCTATATATATATATATATATATATATACATATATATAGGGAACTCTTCATCAAGTCTAGTACATCCATACCAAATTTCAGCAAAAAAATCAATCGGGAAGGCAGTCAAATAATTCTTGGAAGATAACTGCACCCTTTATATACATATAAAACACGGTTATCTTCCAAAAATCGTTTGGCTGCCTTCCCGATTGAAATTTTTGATGAAATTCGGTATGGATGTACTAGACTTGATGACGAACATGCTCAATAAATTTCATCGAAAAATTCCACCGGGAAGGCCCTCAAAACGTGGAGGCCACACGGCGACTCCAGTATGGTATACCTTACCGGAAAGTTTTCCTATATATATATATATATATAGAGAGAGAGAGGACTGCTCAGGTCCAGCCGGAGGGACGGGAGCAGCCGTCCGAACTTCATTGTTTGGGGCGGTTCCCGGTGGAATTTTTCGATGAAATGTTTTGAGCATGTTCCTCATCAAGTCTAGTTTGTCCATACCAAATTTCAGCTCAAAATTCGACCGGGAAGGCAGTCAAATAAATTCTTGAAGCTTACTGCACATTTTGCGCATATATAAAGTGCAGTAAGTTTCAAAAATTTATTTGACTGCCTTTCCGGTCGAATTTTGAGCTGAAATTTGGTATGGACAAACTAGACTTGATGAGGAACATGCTCAAAAAATTTCATCGAAAAAATCCACCGGGAACCGCCCCAAAAAGTGAAGTTCGGACGGCTTCTCCCGTCCCTCCGGCTGGACCTGAGCATTTCTGTATATATATATAGTCCCGTTCGAGTCAGGAAGGCCTGATCGGAAGCCCTGTGCGGCCTTCCCCTTTTGGGGGCCTTCCCGGTGGAATTTTTTGATGAAATGTTTTGAGCATGTTCCTCATCAAGTCTAGTTTATCCATACCAAGTTTCAGCTCAAAATTCGACCAGGAAGGCAGTATGATCAAAATAATTTGTTGAAACATACTGCACTTTATATATGCGCAGAATGCCTAGTATGTTTCAAGAAATTATTTGACTGCCTTCCCGGTCGAATTTTGAACAGAAATTTGGTATGGATAAACTAGACTTGATGAGGAACATGCTAAAAAAATTCATCAAAAAATTCCACCGGGAAGTCCCCAAAAGTGGAAGGCCGCACGGGACTTCCGGTCAGGCCTTCCTGAATCGAACGGGACTATATATATATAGAGGAATGTTGAGGTCCGAACATTCATGGTCCGAACACCGTTCGAACATGGACATTTGGGGCCCTTCCTGGTGGAATTGTTTGATGAAAATTTTGAGCATGTTCCTCATCAAGTCTAGTTTGTCTATACCAAATTTCAGCTCAAAATTCGATCGGGAAGGCATTCAAATCATTTTTTGAAGTTGACTCCGTCAAAATATACATATAAAAACGCAGTCAACTTCAAAAAATGATTTGAATGCCTTCCCGATCGAATTTTGAGCTGAAATTTGGTATGGACAAACTAGACTTGATGAGAAACATGATCAAAATATTTCATCAAAAAATTCCACCGGGAAGGACCCCAAACGACGATGTTCGGACGGAGGGTCCTGTCCGAACGTGGGGACCTGATCATTCTTGTGTGTGTGTGTGTGTGTGTGTGTGTGTATATATATATATATATATATATATATATATAGGAAAAAGATCAGGTCCGAACGTTCGGACAGGACCCTCCGTCCGAACATCCTTGTTTGGGGTCCTTCCCGGTGGAATTTTTTGACCGAAACGAATCGTAACAAATCGAAACGAAATCGAACCACATGTACTTTGATTTAGATTAAGAAGTATTTCTTTCAAAATGTAGAAAACCTAACCAAACCAAAATCATGAAAAATAAATTAAAACCGAGTCAAAGTAAAATGTTCAATAATTTTTTTTTATATTTTTAAAAAATACAAATCAAAACCTAATCGAACAAAACCAAATCAAATCAAAACTTAGTATGAAGTATGATTTTTTTTAAAGGAAAAACAGTCAATTTCAACTTCATACTATCACGAAAAAGTCAATTAAATCTTCATACTTTTAAAAAAATCAATCAAAATTTCAGACTTTGTAAAAACATTCAATTGAGTTCATTAACAGGGGTTTACCCACCACGTCGATCAACGAGTCACTTTTTGACGTAACACACATGTGACATCCGAGTCAGGAGTGTCTTTTATGACACATGTGGAAGCATAATCAACCATTTATTCATGACGTGGCACATACATAGACCACCACGTGTACCAGGTCACCGGGTAACCTGCTGACATAGCAGGTAACCTGCACACATAGACCACTACGTGTGTGCTAGGTCACCGAGTGACCTGCTGACATGGTAGGTAACCTGCCAATTGACTCAATTGGACACTTTTTTCAAAGTTCGGGAATTTTACATTTTTAAGTATGAGGACCTAATTGATTTTTTCGTGACAACACGAAGATCTACGAATTTCCCATTTTTTATGGATCATTGTTATTGTACACACTCTTATACGATTATGCCTATCTTTATGCCCATTTTTGTGAAAGATTTTTTTGTTCGTGAATCGAGACAAATATGTTTTTTTTTTTGTGTGGGCAAGTGGTTAAAGCCTAAAGGTGGGTGGAAACCGTAGAAATATGTTTTTTGTTTTTTTATAACTATTCTTCCAATGCTTTTTAAATCGAATCGAATTTTATCCAACCTTACTCCTATTAGTGGCTTAGTGCTATATATAACTGCAATAATTTGATTTGGAATAGAGTCTCCACCCACCAAAGTCGTGTTGAAACTCGATTCACGTTCCGACGACGGCGCTCGCTCGTACACTCTTTCTATTTCCCCATCTCCAGATTCCATACGAGCTACATCATCATCCAATAATGGCGACCATTCCTAAGAATTCCATTACTTTCCATGCCCTAACGCCATCTTATTCCCATTCGCCGGGAAATAACAAATCCTACCACCTCTCATTCCTTCATTCATCCCCCAATTCGATTCCACTCCGGTTATCCTGCTCCCGATCCCGCATTTCTACTTCCGTTCATGTCCGGAGCGCTCTCAACACGGTTCAATCTGCCGACGCATCCGTCTCCCGGGCCGCAGATCTCGCATCCGCCGTCCAGGAACTTAAGCCGAGAGTCCTCGTCTCCGAGAAGCTCGGAGAAGCGGGCATTGAGCTGCTCAGGAGCTTCGGTGAGGTCGATTGCGCGTACAATCTGTCGCCTGAGGAGCTCTGTGCTAAGATCCAGCAGTTTGATGCGCTTATTGTTCGGAGTGGGACGAAGGTCACGCGCCAGGTGTTCGAGGCAGCTCGTGGCCGGCTCAAAGTGGTTGGTAGAGCCGGTGTTGGAATTGACAACGTGGATCTGCAGGCCGCAACCGAGTTTGGCTGTCTGGTTGTGAATGCTCCCACCGCCAACACCATCGCAGCGGCCGAACATGGCATCGCTTTGCTCGCCTCCATGGCTCGGAACGTCGCGCAGGCGGATGCTTCCGTTAAAGCCGGTAAATAAGGACCTGGTATTGCATTCGATTTTTTTTTTGGTTTTACAAATTTATAATATATACTCTAAATCATGTCGGTTATACAATGAACTATTATTCGATCATCATATGCATATTATTTTTAGAATCTACTGGCACAAAACTAAAACTCTTTTTTCTTGTTTAATTTGTGTTTTAGTTTTCTAAAAGGTGGCCTACTATTTCTTCAGTAATTATTGTTTGTTTTCTTCTTTTTGCTTTTCGGTTAATCGATCTAAAATGTGGCGCTTATTATATTTTCAGATTCAGATATGAAATAGATATATCATTAATGTTCATATGGTCCGTATATATGGAGCTGTAATAGACCTTATTATCCTATATTTAGTGTAAACCATGATATGAAGCTTATTAATCAGATTCAGTAAAGCGGTAGTAATTAATAGCTCGTCACGTTTAAAAATCTCATTTAAGAATGACACGTTTTTTAGACCAGAGGTAAATATGATAATTTAGAAAGTACCTCATCAATCTAAAACTCAGTTCCATCATACGTAGTAGTACAAATGGTCAAATTTAGGCGGTTCTCTCCCAATTTCATTTACGTCAGTTTGTCCACTCGAACTTTGCTCCTATTGCAGCTTTCACCATAAAAAATATAATATAGTGAAATAATTGATGATAGTGTTGTGATAATTATATTACTTTTAATATGTGCTATTGCAAGTTTGAAAGTTCATTAAAAATAATTAAATATTTCTTAAAATAGAATGAGAACTTTGATAGAGAATTAGAGAGTATGATACGTTCTAGGTAATTGAGGCAAGTGAAAACTTTGCAAGGTGAGATGGAATTAACATAATTATGATTACAGTAGTTATAAGTTGTATCTTTTATTATTACGAAATATACGAAGTATATTTATTTTTAGCCAAAAAATCCTTTGTTTTTTCTCTGAACAACCTATGCAGACCCGCCTATAATAAAGACACAGCGGATAATCGCCTCTCTGTTTAGTCCACAAACCACATAAACAAAAAATGATCTGATATGGTTATGTGGGTAGAAGAGTATGATTTTTGAGTCAGCTATGATATAATAATTTCGTTTTTGACTTTAGAGATAATGAAATAGAGATGAGATATATGTGTGGAGGATTGATCCGTTTTTGTTTATCTCCCTTTTCTCTATTTATCTTAATTAAGGCTTGATTGGTGGCGTTGAATTTTTTCTTCTACTGTAAAGGAAATGAAGAATTACGAAAATAGAAATGACTTGTAGATATTCAAGCAAATCTAAAATCTGTGCACGTTTATATAAAAATACGGAGTATCTTTTTATTGGTGGGTGAATTGCATCTTGCGTGATTGGGACTGGACTCTAATAATTCCTTTAGTAGTTGGAAAATGTGATTATTGGATGGCTTGGAACTATATGATCTTGGTCAAAGACAGGACAAGTGGTATTACTCCGTATTAATTTGAACAATTGTGGGTTGCTTTCTTGGCTACTTTCCCCCTCTCTTATGTTTTAGTAACGCCATCGTGCTCGGCAGTCGGCTAATCCCTTACTTTTTAATTTGGGACAAACAAGTTGTAACCTAGTAATTCCATGGAACAAGTTAAGCACTCACAAATGTCGACCCTTCTAGGAGAGGAACACAATTTCATAGACCTTTTTAAAGCTTCTTAGGGTACCTCATTCACTACTATTGAAGGAAAGAGCTGATTTCCAGAATATTGTATTTAGCCGTTAGAATCCTTGTCATTTAATGTGTATTATTATTTACCTTATATACATGATTAGGATGTGTATAAATTGCAGCCTTGTAAACCAGTTTTAGATACACTGAAAATATATTAAAAACATCCGTTTCTCTCCTTATCTATTCTGGTATCAGAGCCACACGAGCTCTAACCAGCCCTCTTCCTTCTCCTATGGCGGCAGACGACCCCCTAGATGGGCAGCCTGCCATTTCTTCTACAACTCCCTCTACCACAGTCAACCCCATCACTCCAGACGGTTTAATCATCCTCAACCCCAGCCACTTCCCAGAAAAACTTGAAGGGACCAATTACCTCATATGGCGTGACCAAGTGCTTGACCTCTTGGTTGGCTCGCATCTCGACCAGTACATCAGTGATGGTGCTGTTCCGCCACCTCCCAGTAACGCCGCAGAGCATCTCCGGTGGAATCGGCAAGACCGTCTCCTCCGACATGCTCTTGTCTCCTCCCTGAGCTCGGCGTGCAAACCCTTGGTCGGATCCGCACGTACCTCTGCTGCGGTGTGGAAAACTCTGGAGCAACTTTACGGGACCCGTTCAGTAGCTCAAATCAGGAATATGAAGGATGTCTTCCGCCACACTCGTCAGGGATCCAAAGCAGTAGGAGAGTATCTCCATCATCTCCGTACGCTCGCCGACGAATTAGCTAAGGCTGGCCGCCCCGTCGATGACGACGACTTCGTCCTTCAAGCCATGGAGGGACTCCGGCCAGAGTTTGACTCCTTTACCAACTCTATTCGAACCTGTGGAGATAACAGCTTCAGCAACATCTATACTCTCCTCACTGGGTTCGAAGCAACTCTGAAACGGAAGGAAGCTCTCGACCCGTCTGTAGCGGTGGTTACCGCTAATACCGCAAGAGTCGCAGAAGATTCGCCTCGTCAAGTACTAAGTGGGGAGTCGGTCGCCTTCGCTGCTCGCAGAGGACCAGGCCCGTCTCACACCTCTTCAATATTGGGCCATGGCCCATCTGCTCAAGGTTACCCCCAGTCCAGTCGCCAGAATTATCCAGCCCGGAATAATACTGGGAGTCAGCCCAGAAATCAGCTCCCTCCTGCTTCTTATAACTCCAACCGACGTGGACAGAATACTTTTCGAGGTCCCACCAACAATCCGACAGCCCGAAACACCCCTGGGAATGGTAATTTCGGGGCAAATCTTGTGTGTCAAATTTGTGGCAAACCGAATCATTCTGCTCTCAATTGTTGGCATCGATTTGAACAACAGACGTATCCTCCCCAAGTCAACACGGCTATCACTAATCACAATGGTTGGTTACTTGATTCTGGAGCAACCAATCATGTCACCAACAACCTGAATAATCTTACCTTGGCATCCGATTATACTGGCACTGACTCTCTCGTTATTGGGAACGGTAAAGGTCTTGCGATAGCACAAGTTGGGCATATGACCCTTCACTCTCTTTCTCCACCTAATACCCTTTTTGTACCTTCTATTCATACCAATTTAATTTCTGTCGCCAAATTATGTCGTGATAATGACATACTAATTGAATTTCATTCTTCCTTTTGTCTTGTTAAGGACCGGCGAACAGGAGCAATTTTGTTACGGGGTATGAATAAAGGCGATGTTTACAGCTTGCCAGACGCCCCCCCTCCACCATCTCCATCTGCCCACATCACACAAAAATATTCCCTTAATAAATGGCATTGTCGTTTAGGACATCCTGCCCTCCCTATCACTAAAAAAATCTTATCTTCCTTAGGTATTTCTTTTACCGATATTACTCCAAATAATTCTCTATGTGTCTCGTGTGCTAGTAATAAAAGCCATAAGCTACCATTTGCAAAATCATCTCTTTCGAGCTTTGGGCCTCTAGATTTAATATATACAGATGTTTGGGGTCCCGCTCGTGTTAATTCTGTTGATGGCTTTCGTTACTATGTTATCTTTGTTGATCATTATACCAAATATATCTGGTTTTATCCCATGACTCATAAGAGTGAGGTAACTCCACTCTTTCAACAATTTAAAAAGATTGTTGAAAACTTTTTTCAACGCACCATTAAAACAGTTTATTCTGATGGGGGAGGAGAATACATCACCTTAGGGAAATTCCTAAGCACATGTGGTATTTCTCATTTATTTACGCCTCCCTACACTCCAGAACACAATGGCTTTGCTGAACGTCGGCATCGACACATTGTGGAAACTGGCATCACTCTTCTTCACCATGCATCCATGCCTCTTAAATATTGGTCCTATGCTTTTCTTACAGCGGTTTATCTCATTAATAGGCAGCCTGCTCTCTCTCTTAACTTTTGCACTCCTTACGAAAAACTCTTCCAACAAACCCCTAATTATTCTAAACTTGCTATTTTTGGGTGCCAATGTTTTCCTTGGTTACGTCCGTATACCACTCATAAATTAGAACCACGATCTAAACCGTGTGTTTTCCTGGGGTATTGTGACCAACAAAGCGCTTATCGTTGTCTTGATCTTACAACCAGTCGTATCTTTATCAGCAGGCATGTTGTGTTTGATGAGTCAGTCTTCCCTTTCTCTACATCTTCATCACCCGTCTCAAATATTTCTTCTGAAGTTGATCACTGGCTTCAACCCTCTATGTCTTACCTTCCCATTTTAGATACTCTGGCTGCGGGGGCGTCTCCACCTACTCATACCTCATCTCAACAATTGGCTCCTGACACGTCACCCACTATCTCCACCCAAACTGAACCCACCCCTCCTAAACCCACACCACCACAAATTATTACTTACCAACGCCGAGCCAAACCCAATCCTCCAATCCCCACTCCTCATCCTGGTTAGAGATATTCTGCACTGCTATTAGATTTAAACAATCTTTAAAATTGCTAGGCTAACGTCCATCGCTTAGCATCAAGGCAGTGCCTTAGTGGGGCCTACTTGATATGCAAAAGATACATATTCTATATGCGTCCAATAATTTTGTGTGAACACATAAATATCAACATGTATGAAGTCTTAGAATCATAAAATGCAAAACTAAATTAAAAATAATTAATTAACTCAAACGCAGAATAAGTATTAGAAAAATGTTTACCATAAATTTTTTAAAATTTAGCACTAGTAATTGTCTTACTTTGTTGGTAGCTTACTTAAATGCACAAGGTGTAAGCTCCAATCATAGAAAAGACAATTAGTTCTAGGCTTTCAATAGTCAATACTGCTGCCCAGGCGTCTGATTAGTGTTTAGTAGGCTGAATGATTTCTGAACAAAATAGAGGTGCCTATGCCATATTTAGAACAAACAATTTATGGACATATTTTTGATCAAAAGATACTTCGAATTTTATGTTAAAAATACTAATCTTGAATTTACTGTGATGGAGCAACTAATTCGAGTATACAACAGCCTCCACACTTGGTTTCTTTCACAAGTTCTTTCATTGTTTCTGTTTTGGGTATTTATTTTTACAGTCTTCTATTCTCATGTATAGAGGTTGCTGGTGTGATTGTTTCTGATATACTAGCTATGTTTAAGCAAGTCTTAACTTAGTTTGTATTATTGCAACAAGTTGAGGATATTGTAATTTATCTGAAAACCGTGTTGTGAATGTTGCACCATTCTATACTTACAGGCAAATGGCTGAGAAACAAGTATGTTGGTGTGTCTCTCGTGGGTAAGACATTAGCAGTTATGGGATTCGGCAAAGTTGGTTCAGAGGTCGCAAGACGCGCGAAAGGACTTGGGATGCTTGTTATTGCACATGACCCTTATGCCCCTGCCGATAGGGCTCGTGCTATTGGAGTTGAGTTAGTGTCTTTTGATCAGGCTGTATCAACTGCTCACTTTATCTCACTTCATATGCCTCTTACTCCTGATACGAAAAAGGTTTTTAATGATGAAACATTTGCAAAGATGAAAAAAGGAACCAGACTCATAAATGTTGCTAGAGGAGGAGTTATTGATGAAGATGCACTAGTAAGGGCACTTGACAGTGGAATTGTTGCACAGGCAAGATTCTCATCCCATGCTTTTTATATTTTATTCTGTTTATCTTCTTCTAACTCTGCCAATTTTAAACATCATAGACATTGTAATAGTAGTTATCTAAGTTTCTTACTGACACGTTTTATCATTGTTTCTAACAGGCAGCCCTAGATGTTTTCACCGAGGAACCACCAGCTAAAGATAGCAAATTAGTGCTTCATGAGAATGTGACCGTTACGCCTCACCTTGGAGCTAGCACAAAGGAAGCACAGGTATTAGTGCTAGTTTGAGCTTCACCATATCCTTCTGCATTCTGTTAGGGATACTTATCCCAGAAAAATACGAAGGTAAACATAGAGGAAAGTTTGAATAAAAGAAAATGTCATCATCATCATCATTACCCTAGTGCCTCAAAGGCTCCCACCTACGGTGGGGTAAGAGAGGGTCGGATGTACGCAGTCGTACCCATGTACTAAAGCACAGAGAGACTGTTTCCGGATGACCCATAGTGAAGATTGCGTCGAAAATTTTATGGACTAACTGATGGATGCTTCATAACAAAGAAGCGCAGACAGTTTAGTGAGCCATTTTGCTTTATTCCATTATATTCCCAAGCAAAAAATAGTGAGTCTTTGACTCCATTGCAAATGATGATGATGAATAAAAGAAAATGTGTGAGAAAATAAAAGATAAGCTACCACATTAAATTTATTTTAGATATTGGTTGATATAATATTAGTTTTAGTCTTTCATATAGAGTAGACTAAAACAATCTATACATGTAAAGTGTAAACTAAATATAATCATATTCTATTTCCCTTTGCATTTTCCAATGTAGTACCAAACACAAGAACATGTTTTTCCTTAGCATTTGTTTCCCTTGCCTCGCTTTCTGTGCATTTTCTGTGATCCAAATATACCCTTACTGTGTACAATTCCAGGAAGGTGTTGCTGTTGAAATAGCTGAAGCTGTGGTTGGTGCTTTGAGAGGGGAACTCTCTGCAACCGCTGTTAATGCTCCTATGGTTCCTCCTGAGGTAATCTAAAATAAATGGGCGTCCCTCTTTTAAAAAAGAAGTCATATCTTGTCAGGGTACAATTCTTAAATTTCAAGATGAGGTACAACTATCGTATATCATCCATCTACTTATACTTTCAAGGGTATTTGTTTGTTGAACTAAATTTAGCATACTTAGCTTATTCGGAACACTTTTTACTAGAAAGAGCAAATTTAAACTCAATGAAAGTAATCTTCTTTTGTTGAGAATATGGCTCCATTTTGAAACAAAAGAAGTTGTGAACATAACTCTTTCCTGGGCTGAGGTAATCTAAACAAAAACAGGTCCTCTTCGATAACAAGCATGTTAAATATGTTAAATTTAGTTGAATCAACAAATAAATTTAAAACTAAAGCTAGAATGGATGCCTTGCAATAATTGTACCTTATCTAAATAAAAAAGTTGTACTTTCATGAATCATAAATTTATTTTAGACAGAGTAGTATATTTGATAATTAAATCTCTTCTCGTATATAGACCATAAGAACCACCATAAATCTTTTGTCATCAGGTATTGTCCGAGTTAGCCCCTTATGTTGTGCTAGCTGAGAAACTGGGCAGGCTGGCTGTTCAGTTAGTAGCTGGTGGGAGTGGAATTCAGTCCATTAAGATAGTATACAAAACAGCAAGGAACCCTGACAGCCTGGACACGAGACTTCTGCGTGCCATGGTAACCAAAGGTATCATTGAGCCAATTTCAGACAGCATAATCAACCTCGTGAATGCAGATTTCACAGCGAAGCAGAAGGGTCTCCGCATCAGCGAAGAACGAGTAGGCGCTGACTCATCTCCGGGGTCCCCAGTTGAGTCCATCCAGGTACAAATAAGCAGTGTGAAGTCAAAATTCGCAAGTGCATTGTTGGAGAATGGAAATATCTGTGTGGAGGGGAAGGTGAAGGATGACGGTATCCCTCATCTTATTTGTGTGGGGTCGTTCAGTGTCGACGTGAGCTTGGAAGGGAACCTTATATTGTGCCGCCAAGTTGATCAGCCAGGGATGATTGGGCAGGTTGGGAATATTCTGGCTGAGAATAACGTGAACGTGAGCTTCATGAGTGTGGGGAGGACTAGTAAGAGGACAAAGGCGATCATGGCAATTGGGGTCGATGAGGAGCCGGATAAGGATTCTCTTAGGAGGATAGGGGAAGTGGCTGCAGTCGAAGAGTTTGTCTTCCTCAAACTGTAGGGGGACAGAGAGATACACATACCATATGAGGATTGATAATAAGGGTGGCTCCACTTATGAAGCGGTATTAAACCAGCAGGTTGTCATCCCAGCTTCTTTACTATTGATAGGCAGAGTTTTTGCCAAGTTATATAGCTATGCTGTTATATTTGCCACTTTCATTTTCACTTGAGGAAATGACAAACGTTGGCCATGAAGGTAAATGTGATCTTGTATTCCGTGCTGTTTTTGTACTAGTTTTAGTTTTTTTTTTTTGCTTGAGTTTGTTCTTGCTTTCATTTTGTGTTATTCACCTTTGCCGTTGTTGTATCGTTTCATTTTGTAGTATTTCAATAATTTTACTATAAGCTCGTTTAGTAACATTCAAATTGATTGAACTACATGAATATGCCGAAATTGTTGAAACTCTAGTAAAATTGGTTAAATCTGCTAAATTAAGGAAGCATGTTATTTAAAGGGAAAATAACACTAAATAATAACGCCTTAAAAAAACACTAAATAATAACAATTACCACCGGTAAACAAAAAATAATATGGACTACATACTTTGGAAATAATTTATAATAATATCAGCTATTTTACACACAAATGACACAATCTTAACATAATTTTGCAATTTCAGCCAATATCAACGTTGTCAACCATGCTTATACATCAGGTATAGCCCAATTCCCTGACAATTAATAAATTATGTCAAAAGTAGAAGTTAATTCCAACCACAACAGGGAGAATCATTGGGGAAAATGAAGCAAATGATTCTTAATCTCAAATTCATCGGTTGATATAAAAGAGGTAAATGGCAATCATAGGATAAACTAAATGACAAAGGCTGAAGGATGTTTTCTTTTGCACTGAAATTTGCTGGTCAGGTCTGATCTGGTCTGGTAAATGTCCGGTCTTTGGGTATTTTATACTACCTCTGTCCCACTATGTTTGGGACAAAGAGGTGTGACACAACTTTTAAGAAAAAGTAGAATTGTGTGGTTAGTATTGAATTGTTAAAGTGTGAATAAAGTAAGAATGAATTGTAACCACCCAAATATTACCAAATATGGTATGAGACAAACTTAATGGGACGAACGAAAAAGGTAAAATGAGACAAAGTTAGAGGGACGGAGGGAGTAACTACGAAAGTCTGGTCTGGTTTGGGACTGAAAACAGTCCAAAAGAAAACATCCTAAGTATACAAAGGCTGAACAAGTACGAGTGTACGACAACAGTGCTAGCAAACATCATCTGCATAGGGAAAAAGGTCAAATAGGCCCTCGAACTTACATAAAAAGGTCAAATAAACCTTATATAGGAGGTTCTGTCCGGCCATCGCCATGACGCCATTTGAGGCAGTTCCCGGTGGAATTTTTTGCTGATTTTTTTTTGAGCATCTTATTCATTAAATCTAGGTTACTCATACCAAATTTCAGCTAAAACTTCAATCGGGAAGACATTCAAATGAATTCTTGAAGATAACTGCGCTTTTATCTTCAAAGTGCGCAGTTATCTTCAAGAATTCATTTGAATGTCTTCCCGATTGAAGTTTTAGCTGAAAATTGGTATGAGTAACCTAGATTTAATGAATAATCAAACAATTTCATTAAAAAATTTCACCGGGAACCGCCCCAAATGGTGACGGCTGGACATAACCTCCTGTATAAAGACTTATTTGACCTTTTTATGTAAGTTCGAGAGCCTATGACCATTTTCCCCATCTGCATAGAGTAGTAGTAAATACCTAGAATACACTGGTTGGAAGCTCAAAGGGACCATAATGAATATGGATTGAAAGACATGATGCAACATTATATTGCTGCTTAGCGAAGATTCTACTTCCTCCTGCACAAAAGGAAAGACAATGTCTGTTCAGTTTAACCTACTAATTACTACGGAGTATAAGAACCGGTCGGCCCGGCCCAGTTACTGTTTGAACCGGCCCGGCCCGGGAACCGGTCGGGGGCGGTTCGGGTCGACCCGACCCGGTAGTCCAGCGGTTCGGTCTCAGGCCCCTCAAATGGCGAACCGGCCCGGCCCGGCCAGCCCGGGCCCGGTTCGGGCCTAACGGCTCTATAGCCGTTGGAGGGGGTGGGAGGGGGGGGTCCAGGGGTGTTGAGGGGGGGGGGGGGGATAAAAAAAACCTATTTATACTCCTATTTTCTATACTTTTTTTACACCTCTTCTCCAACTCTTCCTACTCTCTAATTCTCTATTCCCTCATACTCTTAAATCTTAATCATCTCCATCTTCATCTTCTCCAAACCTCTCTCTCTCTCTCTCTCTCTCTCTCTATATATATATATATGTATATATATATATATAGTAATCTTCCGGTCAGGTATACCTGACCGGAGCCGCCGTCCGGCCTCCTCCTTTTGGGGGCCTTCCCGGTAGTATTTTTTGCTCAAATGTTTTGTGTATGTTCCTCATCAAGTCTAGTTCATCCATACCAAATTTCAGCAAAAAATTCAATCGGGAAGGTCGTCAAATGATTTTTGCAAGTTAACTGGTCCGGAAAATACATATTCCGGACCAGTTAACTTGCAAAAATCATTTGACGACCTTCCCGATTGAAGTTTTTGCTGAAATTTGGTATGGATGAACTAGACTTGATGAGGAACATACAAAAAAATTTTGAGCAAAAAATACCACCGGTAAGGCCCCCAAAAGGAGGAGGCCGGACGGCGGTTCCTGTCAGGTATACCTGACAGGAACATTTGTGTATATATATATATTATTTATATAATTATTATATCTACTTATATATTAATTATCTACTTATATACCTATATTATATTACTAATATTTATTATCTACTTAATATATATTTATTATCTTCTTAATATTTACTTTGATATCTACTTATCATCTATACTTATTGTTATTTACTTATATATTAAATTATTAATTATCTACTTTACATACATATATTATATTACTTATATTCCTTATCTACTTAATCTCTACCTATTATCTACTTATATATATATTAAAGTATTATATATAAGTGTATTACTCATCTTATAGTAATATACTTATATATTATATACTATAAACATTATATTATATATTAGTTATAAAATAATCTACTTATATACCTATATTATATTACTAATATTTATTATCTACTTAATATATACTTAAATTACTTATTATCTACTTATACATCTCCATCTTCATCTTCTCCAAACCTCTCTACATATATATTATTTATATAATTATTATATCTACTTATATATTAATTATCTAGTTATATACCTATATTATATTACTAATATTTATTATCTACTTAATATATACTTATTATCCACTTATACATCTCCATCTTTTTAATATTTACTTTGTTATCTATATTTATTGTTATTTACTTATATATATTAAAGTATTATATATAAGTGTATTACTCATCTTATAGTAATATACTTATATATTATATACTATAAACATTATATTATATATTAGTTATACAATTATATTAGTTACACTTGAATTCATAGCAATTAAATTCATCGTATTAGTTAATTTTTACATTTTTCATTAAAGTATAAAACTAGTTAATTGTTACATTTTTCATTAAAGTATAAAACTAGTTAATTGTTACATTTTTCATTAAAGTACAAAACTAGTTAATTGTTACATTTTTCATTCAAGTATAAAACTAGTTAATTGTTACATTTTTCATGCATTCAAGTATAAAACTAGTTAATTGTTACATTTTTCATTAAAGTATAAAACTAGTTAATTGTTACATTTTTCATTAAAGTACAAAACTAGTTAATTGTTACATTTTTCATTAAAGTATAAAACTAGTTAATTATTACATTTTTCATTAAAGTATAAAACTAGTTAATTGTTACATTTTTCATTCAAGTATAAAACTAGTTAATTATTAATTGTTGCATTAAAGTATAAACTAATAAAAATAGTTAATTTTATTAGTCGCATTTATTATTACTATTGTACTCATATTAAAATATTTGATATCATATAATATTTGTTACATTTTAAAGATGGACCGTGCCAGACATTTCGTAGATGTGGGTAGTCTCCAACGCAACCGAAGGAAGGAGATTGCGACAAGTCATCCTAGTTTACGCAAAGCCAAAGGTAAAGGGCGGGCCGTGTCTTCTTCTCAAAGTCGAGAAGATTTTGATGACGGATACCAAAGGCGAGATGGGGATGCGATGTCCGACGAGCAACTACAACAACTATTGGCGCAAAATGATGGTCGCTTTTTCCAACAACAAAACATCCCAGAGTCCATTGATGAAGATGAGCTCGAGGATGACGATGCGGAGGAGGACGAGGGGGGCAACGCGACTCACGGCACCCCGGATGATGAGCAAGAGTTGGAGGATGAGGGCGGTCCATCCCAAGTTGGTAAGAAATCTAAATCTCCTATTATAGAAAATAATTTTACAAAGAGTAAAGACCCAAAAATCGATAAATGGTACGCAAGTTGCGATCATTGCAAGGAGTATAGCTTGGGAACTTCCTGCGGATACGGGAGCCTCAAAAGGCATCTTAAGTCCGCGCACTCTGTGGAGTATGCGAAAATAGACAAAGGGAAGGGGAAGCAAACTCAAATATCGAGGTTTGCAAATGACCAACCTTTTGGCAATTTCTCATACACTGATGCACAAAATTTGACTGGTATGGCTAACTTACTTGTTGAAGAAAATTTGCCTTATTTGTTTTCTGAAAGTCTCGCTTTTAAAGATTATGCACAAACTTGTTTAAATCCTCAATTTAGAAGATATAGTCGCAAAACAATTAAGAAAGAAATTATAAGGCTTTATCGTGCGGAAAAGGATAGATTACAATTTTTTTTGCAAACTTTGACGGCCGTGTTACTATTTGTTCTGACACTTGAGAGGATATTTATCATAATTTACATTATTTGGGCCTGACTGCACATTTTATTGATAGTGATTGAAATTTGCATAAACGTGTTCTTGCTTTTCATGAATTTAATGATCGTCACACCGCCGAACATATTTATATTTTGATTGAACGTATTTTAACTGAGTATAATTTTATTGATAAGGTGTTTGCTATAGGTTTTGATAATGCTACTAATAATACTGCTGCTATACCTAGATTGCGTGAATTATGTGGTTCTAATACTTTGATGGGTAGATTTTTTCATCAACGATGTGCATGTCATATTATAAATTTATGTGTGCAAGACGGTATAAAAGCGTTAGGAGATGCTATGGAGGTAGTCAAGGGGGGATTAGACGTATTTGGGGCAATGGTCAACTTAAATTAAAATGGCATAATTATTTGATTGAAAGAGGTGTGAAATATGTTGCTTTCCCTAAAGATTTGTCTATTCGGTGGAATAGTACTTATAAATTTTCCTGCTTTTTTAAGACAATATGATAACTATATTTTAAACCCCGCTCACATTGACACTTGCGAAAAAATTTGTAATGTTTTGATATATTTTAATAATGCAACTGAAAGTTTTAGTCATGTTTATAAACCTACCTCAAACGAATTTATTCGTGAAGTTGTTAATCTCGCGGGTGCTTTTAATGAATTTGAGAATGCCGCTTACGTGAGTTATTTTTGTGGTTTTATGAAGGAAAAGTTTTTAAAATATTATGCACATATTCCGCATATTTATAGTATTGCATTTATTCTCGATCCTCGTTATAGACTTGGTAATTTGGAAGAATGTTTGAAGTTCTATTATAATGCTTTTTTGGTCCATTTCCAATGTATGATGATAACGCCATAAATACGCAAGTTGAATACAACGAGGTTAGTAATTTATTTTATGCCTTATTTAATGAGTTTCGTGCACAATATGGCAACACACCCCCTCCCCCGACACACACATATTCATCTAAAGGAAAATCACTTTTTAAATTTGCTTTTGGCAATCTTATGAAAAAACCTAAAACAACTCACACTACTGAACAAAGCGCACTTAATGAGATTTCTTTGTATATAAATTATTAGGTAGAATTTGACGAAAATGAGGAGTTTGACGTTCTAAAGTGGTGGAAGTCAAAAGAAAGAATGTTCCCGATTTTGGCACGGATGGCTAAGCAAGTGCTATCAATGCCGGTTTCAACAGTTGGCGTGGAACAAGAATTTAGTTCGGCCGGCAACGTTCTAACGGGATCTAGAACGAGTTTGAGCGCTGAGTCTCTTGAGACGCTTATATGCTACCACGATTGGTTGAAGGTCATACGTAGATGTCAAGAAGTTAGCATCACCCCCTCCCAAGACTTTATGGATGAATCAACAACCGAGGGTGGCTCCTATGCCGGAGATTCCGATTGATTATTATTTTACAGTTTATTATAGAATGTATTTCATGTTTTAATTTTTTCTTCAATTCTCTATTGTAATTTGTAAAGTTGTATTTAATATTTCAAATAAATATACATTCTTTTTTATATGTAGCACTTCTCAAATTAATTAATTGGTTACAAACTTACAACTTACAACTTAGAATTTATTGTATTAGTATTTTTTTAAAAATGTATTTCATATTTAAGTTGTATTAAAAAAAACCGACGCCCGACCCGACCCGGCGGGTGGCCCGGCCCGGGACCCGGCGGGTGACCCGGCCCGAACCGGAACCGGGCGAAGGACGGGCCGGTTCCGGTCCCACCTTTATAGGACCGGAGGCCCGAGCGGGCCTAGGCCCGGCCCGGGCCCGGCCCGAACCGAGTCTAGCCCTATTGTCAACCATGCTTATACATCAGGTATTGCCCAATTCCCTGACAATTAATAAATTATGTCAAGAGTAGAAGTTAATTCCAACCACAACAGGGAGAATCATTGAGGAAAATGAAGTAAATGATTCTTAAGCTCAAATTCATCGGTTGATATAAAAGAGGTAAATGGCAATCATAGGATAAACTAAATGACAAAGGCTGAAGGATGTTTTCTTTTGCACTGAAATTTGCTGGTCTGGTCTGATATGGTCTGGTAAATGTCCGGTCTTTGGGTATTTTATAACTACGAAAGTCTGGTCTGGTTTGGGACTGAAAACAGTCCAAAAGAAAACATCCTAAGTATACAAAGGCTGAACAAGTACGAGTGTATGACAACAGTGCTAGCAAACATCATCTGCATAGGGAAAAAGGTCAAATAGGCCCTCGAACTTATATGAAAAGGTCAAATAAACCTTATATAGTAGGCTCTGTCCGGCCATCTCCATTTGAGGCAGTTCCCGGTGGAATTTTTTTATGAAATATTTTGAGCATCTTATTCATAAAGTCTAGTTTACTCATACCAAATTTCAGCTAACAATTCAATCGGGAAGGCATTAAAATGAATTCTTGAAAATAACTGTGCTTTTAAGGGCGCAGTTATCTTCAATAATTCAATTGAATGCCTTCCCGATTGAAGTTTTAGTTGAAATTTGGTATGAGTAACCTAGACTTAATGAATAAGATGTTCAAACAATTTCATCAAATAAAGGATTATTTGACCTTTTTATGTAAGTTTGAGGGCCTATCTGACCATTTTCTCCATCTGCATATAGTAGTAGTAAATACCTAGAATACACTGGTTGGAAGTTCAAAGGGACCATAACGAATATGGATTGAAAGATATGATGCAACATTATATATTTATATTGCTGCTTAGCGAAGATGCTACTTCCTACTACACAAAAGGAAAGGCAATGTCTGTTCAGTTCAACCTACTAATTACTACGGAGTATAAGAAAAGTATGACACCCTATCTTTGAGGACCCCCAGAACTGACCGGACATTTATCCCGGAGAATGTAAATTGAGCTTTGATCTCACTCTGATGGAAAAAGAGTGAGCTTTGTCCGGGAACTATCCCTTGTGGTACCTTTCCTACTAGTTGAGCTACGCCCCCTTAGGTTAATCTACTAATTAATATTACTATAAAGGTAGTTGTTTTTGAGTGTTTTTCACATATATGTTCATCATCAGTGTGATATTGTCCCCTTTTAGGCTTCCTGCAACCATGTATCTGAAGGTGCTAAAGTGGGTGCTTGGCACCCATGGGGAGGGGAATCAATAGACATATTTATCCTGCCATTTTCTTTGTGCGCCGAAGAATGGACCAAAGTTAAAAACACATTTTTATTAAAAGGCATATTCATCTTTGGGCCTTGCATTGCCGGAAGAATGGCGATGCAGGGCTCATGTAAAATAAAATCACATTTTTATTTAAATTGAAATAACTTTTTTATTTGTATCCCAATTTTCATAAAAATTTTCTTAAATAGATCGAAGTGCTAAAGTTAAGATCTCAACATTAAAATATTTTTCTTACATCTTGAAGTTATTTTTATAAAAAATGATTATGAAATAGCAAGAAAAAAATTAATTTTAAATTTATTTATTTTTACATCGAAATGTTTGACTTTTTTAGATCATAATTGTTCTAGGGAAAATTTGACATATAATAATAAAAGTATTGTTTTAATTAAAAAACACTTTATTGGGTTACTTTAATTATCGTAAAAATTGAATTAACTAATATAAAATGGTGGAAAATTGATTTATTGATGAATGTGGGTTGTGGTTACCCTTACAATGATGCGGCCTGCATAGGTTCATAAAAACATTAGAAGAATACAACACATGATATTGAAGAATTACACGTGTTAACTAATTGAGGAATGAGGTTTGACAAGGGGGATTCATAGTGGTTACCCACCCAATTGCTTTCTGCTTTTCTTCTTTACATTGACTTCCTCAGCACCATCCACAAAACAAATTCATATACTCATGAAAGCCCTAAACAAATTCAGAGTGTATTCAGTGGCAGGAGGTGTTTGAAATAAATAAAATACATCTCTTAATTTTACCTTTCCTAAACTGTTAGAGGTCTTTTAGTAACACTGAAGTCTGAAATGCTTAAATTTCTGAAGTTCTAACTGAAATGGCTGGATTGGCTTATTATGCGGATTTATGGGTCTGTTTGCAACAACTTCTGCTTTTAAAAAAGTGATTTTTTAAATGAAATGGGAAGAAGTGATTATATAAAAGTTGATAGTGTTTGAGAAAAAAGTGATTTTGAAAAGTAAAAGTGGGTAGTGTTTGGTAAAATAAGTGCTTTTTGTGTAATAGAAAAAGTAAAAGCACTTTTGACGCGGAAGCCGAGAAAAATAAAAGTTGTAGTGTTTGGGAAAATAAGTGCTTTTTAAAAGCAAGAAGCTGAGAAGTGCTTTTTTAAAATCAGTTGCAAACCAACCCTATGAAAATATTATACTTAAAATATTTTTTGTTAATAAAATAAAGAAAAAAATATTTAAAGAAGTAATTAAAATAATTCTCTACAATAACTTCTGCTGATATAGCCTGAAAAGTAACTTGAACCTTAGTTTTTCTTATTATACACAACTCAGCGCGTGAAATCATAAGTTACGTGTTTGTTGAAAAAGTTGGCTGATAAGTCTAATAAGCCGAAAAACAGGATCATCAAACAGAGTCTTATTCAAAGGTATTAATTTTAGTCATTATTTCTTCCGTTATCTAACTTTGATTTTATGTCCCATAGTTAACTAGCCTTAATTATACTACGTATAATTTAATTTGTAAATGGCAGTTTCTAAATGTTACAAGTATATTGATCTGACCTATTTATTTTTCTCAAAAGTAATGTGGTTTCTATAAATAAGTTCTCAATCTTTTGTGTATCGAGGGAATTCCCTTTTAGTGCCAAAAAATATCAAGTGTTAACTTTAGCTTATGCTAACTTATTTTATGTATACACCACATGTGCTGATTTTGAATAAAACTTATTCTGAATTTGCTGCGTGGTTATATGTGTAGATGTATATTGGCATCTATGCCTGCTGGAAAATGATTTCAAGGACTCATGGAGTAAAGAATAATGCACTCCATTGTTTTTATACTTTCCGGAAAAACACCTCTTCACAAAATGTTATACTAAAATCATACATTATTATTGGATTCATATACTATTTTCTTCTTGTTAGTTTTGGTACCAGTTTTATATCCGAAATTTTCGTACGTCAGAAATAGGACAACGTTTGACGCGTCTCGAGCTATTAACATGTTTTTAGTTCTTTTAAGTGATTATTATTCTGCAGGTCAATTCTCGGGGTTAGACAGTCAACGATGTCAATTCAAGGGCAACATGATCAACACATCGATTTTCAAGGGACAGAGCAAACATGAGGGTAGTCAAAAAACGCGAAGAGATGTGAAGACTATGTTCTGAAGGAATGACACATAAAAATAAAAGAGCACATCTTATACTTTTGTAACAGCAGAGTTTTGCATTAAAAATTACGCTATACTAGCCCATAATTCAGAATCAAAATGGTTTTTCAAAAAAAATCAACACTACCCTCTGGAAAGATTGAGAAATCCATAAAGGATTTTCAGTTCAATCCCTTTGGTTTTCATGCACTAAGATTTACCCATGATTTCATTCATCACAACTTGCATAGAAGAAGCCCAAGTTTATGAAGGCATCATTTATAGTCCCGTAAAGATAGCTGTCTCCTCATAATCAAATAAAAAAAGTTGTTTTCTTTTTAGCTGTCTAACTACTATCTCAATGACACTTTTGATACTCAACTTTATTTTTCATTTTAGTACTTCATGTCCTTGGTTGAGAGCGGCTATAGGTCGATATAGTTTCAATAGAGGTACCGATTAAATGATTGGTTTCAAAGCAGAAGCTGAAGATAGAAATGTGAAGCAACTCTGAAATGGATGTGATTAGTGAGATAAGGGTGAGCATATTCCGGATTTCATGAAGGAGATGGGGAGGGGAGCCCTCAATAGTAATTGGTTACAGTAACAAATATCAATGTGGGTAGTTATGACGACTTGAGAAGATAGTTGGGAGAACCTCATGTGGAAGAGCTAAACGTCGACAGATTGGGCAAGAGAAAACGAAGAGTGGCCACACCATGATGAAAGTGGAAATGGAAGGATAAAAATGGGGTTGGGGCGAATTTTGGTCTCTATGCCCGCCTGCAGCCTTGGAGTTCAAAGTAGGGATGGACTATTGAGTATGTAAGAATTCAGCACATAGTTTTAGTGTCTTGGGCCTGAAGTAGTTGTAAGCCCAAGTCCAAATGATGCTTTTGTATACGAGTATATTAATCTGAATCTGTAATGGAATAACCAACTCTCCCAACTGTCCTAATTCTATTCTGATTTCTCCCCTAACAAACTTAACAGTATCAGAGCTTTGGCGAAAGACGATAATGGCAACTGGAAATAGTAGCGGTATGATTGGAAATCTGCCAGTGCTTGATTCGAAGAATCTCGATGGCTATGATAGATGGAGTATCAAGATGAAAACTATTTTTGGATTCCAAGATGTCCTGGAAATTGTGACCACCGGTGTTCCGGTGCTCGGAGATGCCGCAACCGAAGCCCAACGCACTCAATTCAGGGAAGCCAAGAAGAAGGTTGTAAGGCCCTCTTCTATATTCACCAATGTGTGGATGAGATGAACTTTGAGAAGATTGCATTAGCTTCATCTGCAAAGGAGGCTTGGGAAATTCTTGAATCAAGTTATGCTGGTATTTCGAAGCTCAAGAAGGTAAAACTTCAAACCCTAAGACGACAGTACGAATTAATAAGTATGGAAGATCAAGAATCTGTGAGTGATTACTTTAACAGAATCTTGCACATTACCAATATGATGAGTTCATGTGGTGAAAAATTGACTCCTCGGACCATTGTTGAAAAGATATTACGAACCCTACCTCCCAAATTTGATGTAATTGCCACAAATATTGAAGAAAACTCTGATCTAGACACTCTGAAAATTGATGAACTCCAAGGAACCCTGGAAGTTCGTGAACAAAGAATCAAAGAGAGGGAGTCTGTAAAATCTGCCATCTCAGAGCAAGCTCTTTTAGTTGATCAATCCAAGAAGCAAGACTCTGGAAGAGGAAGAGGTTAGTTCAGAGCACGAGGTATAGGAGGTAGACGTGGCCGGGGTAGGGGTCATTCAGGAGGAAGAGGACAAGATTTTAATGTTGACAGATCAAACTGGAAGGGTGGTCAATCCAATGGGAGAGGAGGTCCATCAAATTGGAGAGGAGGAAGAGGACATGCTATAGGAAATTACAATCGAAGAGGAGGTGGAAGAAGCACCTGGAAGAAAAATGATCAAAATTATGCAGACAAAAGCAATATCCAATGTTTTGTTTGCAGTAAGTATGGTCATTTTTCTTATGAATGTTGGTATAGAGATCAAGGGACTGGCAAGCAAGAAGAGGCTAATGTGGTAGAAAACCAGGAATCTGATGAGGAAGTAGTGTTGATGGCCACTACCATGGTTGAATCTGATGCAAGTCACAACAGCTCATGGTATCTTGATACTGGGTGTTCCAATCATATGTCCTGCAGGAAGGATTGGTTTGTAGAATTGGATGAAAGAGATAAAAACAAGGTCAAGTTTGCAGATGATAGTGTGATCAGGACAGAAGGCAAAGGGAGGATCCAAATCCAATGCAAAGATGGTAAAAAAGCTTTTATATCTGATGTATTATTTGTACCATCCATGAAGCATAACCTGTTGAGTCTAGGACAGTTGCTTGAAAGAAATTATGTGATTAGCATGAAGGATAGATTGATGAGAATATTTGATAAGGATGGTGTTCTAATTCTGAAAGCCCCTCTGTCCTCAAATAGAACTTTCAAGATTGATATCAATATTGATAAAAACATATGCCTGAAAACTGATACATCAGAAGATAGTTGGTTGTGGAATTTTAGAATGGGGCATTTGAACTGGAAAAGTCTTGAACAGTTAACTGAGAAGGAGATGGTTATAGGTCTACCCCAAATAAAAGGTGAAAAGGGAGAGTGTGAATGCTGCATTGCAGGAAAACAGAGTAGGAAGGCTTTTAAATTTGGGTTCCCACTAGAAGTAAGGATGTGTTGGAAATAATATACTCAGATGTATGTGGACCTTTTGAGGTCCCCTCTTTGAATGACAATCTTTATTTTGTGTCATTCATAGATGATCTGAGCAGGAAAATGTGGACTTATCTTATTAAGCTTAAATCAGAAGTTTTCCTAGTTTTCCAAAAATTCAAAAGGTTGGCAGAAAAGCAGAGTGGAAAAATGATAAAAGTACTGAGGACAGATGAAGGGGGTGAGTATGTAAGCAAACAATTCCAGGATTTCTATGAGCAGGAGGGAATTATCCATGAAATCACTGCTCCTTACACACCACAACATAATGGTGTAGCAGAAAGGAGAAATAGGGCAGTACTAGACATGGCAAGGACCATGATGAAAGCAAAGAATCTACCCCACTATTACTGGGGTGCTGCAGTAACTACAGCCACATATCTCTTGAATCTGTGTCCTACCAAGAGGTTGTATCAAGTTACTCCTGAGGAGGTTTGGTCAGGAAAGAAACCCTCAGTCAAACATATAAAAGTGTTTGGCTCTCTATGTCATAGACATGTGCCTTATGAGAGGAGAAGAAAATTGAGTGATAAAACTCAGAAGCTTATATTGGTTGGGTATGATCCAACAGGTGCATACAAGCTATTTGATCCCCTGGAGCAAAAGTGCATTATCAGTAGAGATGTAATAGTGGATGAACTGAATGCATGGAAGTGGAATGATCAGGATAAAACTGGAAAGTTAATGTTTCCTTTGACTGACATTGATGATGACATCAGAATTGAAGAAACAGAAGTAGACAATGGAATGGGAGATACTACTGGTACTCATGTATCTGGTTTGGATCATATTTCAAGGCCAGTAAGGAGAAGACAAGTGTCAAGAAGGCTGAATGATTATGAGTTGTTTCCTGACAATGCTATAAATGATGATGGTGATTTGGTTCATTTGGCATTTCTCAGTGAAATGGAACCATTGCAGCATGAAGATGCCTTAAAAGACCCCAGATGGATTACAGCAATGAAAGAAGAGTTGAATGCAATCCAAAAGAACAATACTTGGGAGTTGACAGTATTACCTGAGGGTAAGAAAAAAATCTCAGTAAAATGGATCTATAAATTGAAGAGAAATTCAGATGGTTCAATAGCAAAATTTAAAGCTAGACCGGTGGCAAGAGGGTTCTTACAAAAGGAAGGAATAGACTACTATGATGTTTTCTCTCCAGTTGCTAGAATGGAGACCATAAGAACAGTTGTGGCCATTGCAAGTTTAAAGGGGTGGACTTTGCATCAAATGGATGTAAAGTCAGCATTCTTGAATGGACCATTGCAGGAGGAAGTATATGTATCACAACCACCAGGTTTTGAGGTAAAAGGAAGTGAAGAAAAGGTTTACATATTGAATAAGGCCCTGTATGGGCTGAAACAAGCTCCCAGAGCTTGGAATAGAAGAATTGACAGTTTTCTATTAATGCTGAGATTTATTAAATGTACTGTTGAGCATGGGGTCTATAGTAAGATGTGAGATGATGATCTTATTGTTGTATGTTTGTATGTTGATGACCTTCTGATAACAGGAAGTAATCAACATCAGATTGATGAATTTAAAGAGAGGATGAAAAGTGAGTTTGAAATGACAGATATGGGAAATCTAGCTTATTTTCTGGGAATGGAATTTGTGCAAACAAAGAGAGGAATTCTAATCCATCAGAAGAAGTATGCAGAAGAGATTCTCAAGAGATTTCAGATGCAAGATTGTAATCCAGTTGTAACTCCATGTGAAACTAACCTTAAACTGAGAGCAAATGAGGAAGAAAAGGTAGTAGATCCAAAGTTGTTCAAACAAATTGTTGGGAGTTTGAGGTACCTGTGCTCTAGTAGACCTGACATTGCATATATTGTTGGACTTATTAGCAGGTTTATGGAGTGTCCCAAGTTATCTCATTTGAATGCAGCTAAGAGGGTGCTTCGGTATACTAAGGGAACATTGGATTTTGGAATATTATTGCCAAATTCTGTTAAAAATGAGAAGGAGATTATTAATGGTTACTCAGACTCTGATTGGGCAGGTGATTTAACTGACAGGAAGAGTACTTCAGGTTATCTTTTCATGATAGGAGATGCACCAGTTACATGGTGTTCAAAGAAGCAACCTGTAGTAGCCCTATCTTCATGTGAAGCTGAGTATATAGCAGGGGCATATGCAGCTTGTCAGGCTCTTTGGCTAGAATCTTTGTTGAAGGGAATTCAGGTTGATGTGAATGGAATACCAGTTCTGATGATTGATAACAATTCAGCAATAAGTTTGGCAAGGAATCCAGTTGCACATGCCAGGAGCAAACATATAGAAACCCGATTTCATTTCCTCAGAGATCAAGTGAGCAAGAGTCAATTGATTGTGAAGCATTGCAGGACTCATGTGCAGTTGGCTGACATTTTGACAAAGCCCTTGAAGATTCAAGTGTTCTTAGAATTAAGAAAAGCTTTAAATATGTTTTCATGTGCTGAAATTCAGGGGGTGTATCGAGTATGTAAGAATTCAGCACATAGTTTTAGTGTCTTGGGCCTGAAGTAGTTGTAAGCCCAAGCCCAAATGATGCTTTTGTATACGAGTATATTACTCTGAATCTGTAATGGAATAACCAACTCTCCCAACTGTCCTAATTCTATTCTGATTTCTCCCCTAACAAACTTAACAGGGACACGGTTCGGGTCGGTCCGGGTAATTGATAATTTTTCAAGAATCTCCGGTTCCATTTAACGGGTAGGTTCAGTACGGGTATACCAAGTTTTGAAATAGGAACCGAACCTTACCCGCCCCATTTGAAACGGGCCGGTTCGGTCCGAGTTCTCAGTTCTTTTTTGCCAAAAAAATACGGCTATGCAAGCAACGTTTCTAGCAAGGTATAAAATTCTCAATTTAATTACCTATAATGTAACCAAAATATAATAAAAATTCAAAATAAAAGTATAAGACAACATTTTAAATTAGTTAACAAAATATCGAACCACAAATCGACACACTAAATAACACACAACCGGGCGTGGACTCGGGCCGGCGGTTCAGGAATGGGGGGCCCGGAACCGGCCCGGGTACTCCCTAGTTAACCCCCAACCCCCCCACCCCCAAACCACTCCAAATGGCCCAAAATACCCAGCCCAACCCGAAAACAAAAAAAAACTGAAAAAAAAAACGAACCGGAACCGGGCTCGAACCGGCCGGGCCGGTTCGTGATTTAGGGGGTCCGAGCCCGGACAGGAACCCCAGCGGGTCGGGCCTACCCGGACCGGTCACTGACCGGGCCGAAACAGTGCCAGTTCGGGCCGGTTCCGGGTCGGGCCACCCGGTCCGAGTCCACCCCTACACACAACCACCTTAATCAAAATATTAATCATCATTCATAAACTAATTAAAAAGATAGCACCATAAATTCATAAAAAAAATTAAACTAGTTACGACTATACATATTTGTCTATGAAAATAATTTAAAGTTTATTAAATCTCCAAAAATAAGTAAAATTAAGATAATTAAATGAATATGTCACACTTCATTGATGAGTAAGAGTCTTTGTTTACAAAAAATATTAAAGAAAGAAAGTTTGATGCATTTGGAATGGAGAATAGAGGAAAATAACTTAGGAGTTTAATTATATGGACTTGGAAACCATTTTTAGTAGAGTGAGAAGATTCTTTAATTTGAAGTTTTTGTCTAGACACAAGAACATGAAGAGCTTTTGTGTCTTGTTAGTATTACATAATACTAATACTAATATTAAATATAATAAAGATTATTAAAATAATATTTTAAAACGGTTCGGCCCGGGTACCTGTTTTTTCAAATTTTAAGATCCGTTCGATTCTAAATTTTTCAGGACCCGCCCAGAACCGTTTGTTTTTTTCTAAAATTAGGAGACGACCCTAACCCGCCCCGAACCTGTGTTACCCGCCCCGACCTGCGGTTCCAGTACCCATTAGCCCACCCCTAGTTCAAAGTTTGAGCTTTTACTAGAGCTTTACCTTTTCTTTAGCACTCCCTTCATCTCGTATTTAAGTTCTCACTCTTTACTTTTTCGGATATCCCAAGCAAGTTCCTACTTCCTTATTTGGCAAACAAATATGCATCGAAACAGTGCCAAAACAGTGCCAAAATAGTGCAAAATAGTGCCAAACAATATCAAAACAGTGTCAAACAATGTCAAAACAGTGTACTCTACATTAAAATTTACCCTCATTATTTTATTTTCTTAATATATGTGAAGTCAAACCAGGAACTTAATTAAGAATTGGAGATAGTATTTTTTTTTGTTTTTACTCGGGTCTTTATGTTTGTTTTGTTATTGAAGCCATTGGGTTGAACATCGAGTGCTTTTATTTGTGATAGTTAGTTGGAGTCAAAATTAAGGTGAATTGATAGAGAATGATATTAATTCGATCACTGTAGGCTTACGTTTGCTCATTTGATAATTAGAGAGTAAATTTAATTTTTCATGTTGACTGACTTCGTGTCGGCTGTTCGAACTTACAATAGACTTTGTGATAAGTGAGTGGATACTTAATCAGATGTTATCAATATCTTAATATCCCTATAAAAAATGTCAAAGTGGGAAAATAAACCCTCACATTTACAATTCTTCTATAGAGATGTCACACTTCTGTCAGCGTCATTTTTATTTAAAAAAAAAAAAGCATACACCTGTTATTTTTTATATCAAATGTACAATTTCTCAAATTAAATTCATCTGTGAAATTCACTTGAAATACTTCCGTTTAAATATAATTCCAATTAATTTTTAATAACTTCATTCCGTGTATCATTTAATTTAAGGTGATCCGTAAATCAATATCGGCTTGTGATGTTATAAATTAATTAATTAACACAATATTTTATAAACTTTTATTTGTTCCAGTTAATCGGTTTTTTTATTTTTCTTTTAGTACTATATATTTGATCTATGATTTCCTTGCCAATTGGTCGGTACACTAATTGTTGAGTTAAAATTAACCAATTACACTATTTTAGTTGGGAATTGTTTTAAATTATAATTATAATTGTAATTACTATTATTATTATTATTATTATTATTATTATTATTATTATTATTATTATTATTATTATTATTATTATTATTATTATTATTATTATTATTATTATTATTATTATTATTATTATTATTATTATTATAATTATTATTATTATTATTATTATTATTATTATTATTATTATTATTATTATTATAATATAAAACTATAAAAGTGATAAATCATGTTTTAACTTTTTTGCTCTGATCTGAATGTTCTGATCTGATCAGGATGTTTCTGATCTGATCTGAATTTTTCTGATCTGGTCTGATCTGATCTGAATGCTTCTGATCTGATCTGAATCTTTCTGATCTGAATCTATCTGATCTAATCAGATCTAAATAAAATAAAAACAAGCAAAGTAATAAGAATAAGACGAACAGAAGAACTTCTTATTCCATTATTCCAATAAAGATTCAGGAGTCCGAACCCATAAGACAATTAATTTGATGTAAATTTAATTTCAATTAAAGAGTAATATATAACACGACACAAGTGTTATTATTTGCGGTTTGTGTTTTTGATTCATTTTATTTAAAACCCGGTTTTAAAATATAAAAAAGACAATGATAAAATTTCACATTCGGGCTTTAACCGGTCCAAGCCGAACCCGGATTAACCACATCTATCAAAAATCCGACTCGGACAGAATATAATGAGCTTTATTCCGATCCTTAATTTTCATGACCCGAGATCTTCCGAATAATTTCCGGGTTAGCAAAAATCCGATCCAGACTGAACCTATCCCACCCGAGTTCTTTTATTTGTGATAGTTAGTTGGAGTCAAAATTTTGGTGGATTGGCAGAGAATGGTATTAATTCGATCACTGTAGGCTTGCGTTTGCTCATTTGATAATTAGTGAGTAAATTTAATTTTTCATATTGACTGACTTTGTGTCGACTGTTGGGACTTGCAATAGAGTTTGTGATTAGCACGTGGATACATAATCATATGTTATCACTATTTTAATACCTCTATAAAAAATGTCAAACTGGGAAAATTAACCCTCACATTTACTCCGTACAATTCTTCTAAGAGATGTCGCACTTTTGTCAGCTTCATCTTTTTTGAAACAATAATCCCAACTATTGCTGGTCCGCTGGAAATAATCCCAACTATTGATTATTTTTGTATAATCCCAACTATATAGACTATCCGCCAATAATGGTCCATGACCATATATTACCTCTATAAAAAGTGAATTTTAAATAGAAATTAAGCGTAAAAATCAAAAGTTGAGATTATTTATAGGGATTACTTGTTATATCTCATCTCATCCACTTTAGAAACTACAAGAATTTATTCATAGGGACCATTATTGGCGGAAGGTCCCTAAAGTTGGGATTATTCTGTAATAATCAATAGTTGGGATTATTATGAGCGGACCGCCAATAGTTGGGATTATTACTATCAATTTTTCCTTTTTTTTTAAAGCATACACCTGCTCCGTATTGTTTTTTATAGGAAAAATTCACATGAATAATCCCAACTATTAGCCATCTTCTCACATTAATCCAAAGTATGAGTAATTCTAGTATAATCTAATCTATATAGGTAACCTTCTCACAACAAACCCCTGACCTGCTTATACCTATCCAGCCAGTCATGTGGACACGTGTCATTTGTACATTGGTTTTTGTATGATTTTCATTTTCCTTTTATTTTTATTTTTGTTGCTACATTACGTTATTTCCCATGACTTTCGTTCTCCTTCCTTGACTGTCGTGGGTTGCCCCTTACAAAATTTGGAAGATGGCCGGCGGCTGGCACTTAGAGAAAGGATGAAGGGAGGTTCCGTCCTCATCTATCTGTCTTCGAGATCCAGCTGACCCATCTCCTTTTCTATTTCCAATTCTCCAATCCCTTGCTTGGGCATTAGGCATCTAACAATTCTCTGGACATCTAGGGAAATTAAGAAGATAACAAAGTAGCCAACAACGACAATAGAGAGAAGGAACGACGGATGGACTCCATCCCCATTGAAGCCGCCTTGAAGTTCCGTGCCACCCCGCCGTTGTCGTCTGACTCGTCGCCGACGTCGCTCCAATGAAGAGGAAGATTTGAGAAGGAAGCTAGATGTGTGATAGAGTTGGGAATTAATCAGACCTTGACAAATCTTAAACGGGTTTCTAAATTTGTATCCCCTAGCCATATCTTCTCATTAGCTTGGTTCCGTCTAGTGCTTACTGCTAGACCTGTTGCGGGAAGAGAAAACCTCCGACTTAGTCTTGACCGCTTGGTTGTTCGCGTTTTTCTTTTGTTTTTATTTTTGATTTTTGGTTTTTGCATTTTGTCTTTACCGGTTGAGGAGGTTGGTGGTTACCGGGGATCAATTATAGAAGACTATCAATAAAATTCAGATTATTGTAGAATTATGAATAACTGGGATTAATATTAGAAGACGGCGAATAGTTGGGATTATTCATGTGAATTTTTCCTTTTTTTATATCAAAACGTGCAATTTCTTAAATTATACTCTGTATTTGTTACATACTCCGTATGAAGTACTTGTACTACGTATTACATAGTACTTTAAACGGAAATATAAAAATGGATGGAGTCGTGGTGTATCTATTTAGGCGTGTTTGGAACTTATTCTGTTTTTTTTTTAAATAAAAATAGAATCAAAATAAGTTTTCAGAAGCCGGTCTTCTTTAGCTTCTAAAAAAACCTTATTACATACTCCCTTCGTCCCCCAATTAAGTTCTCACTTTCCTTTTTGGGCAATCCCTAAATTAAGTTCACACTTCTATACTTTTCTTATTTGGCAAATAATCTACATCAAAACAATGTCAAATAGTGTCAAACATTGTTCAAACATTGTTCAAACAGTACAAAACAGTGCACTCCACAGTAAAGTCAAATTTATTTTCTTAATATGTG
The DNA here is from genome assembly GCA_945859915.1 of Cuscuta epithymum. NCBI lineage: Eukaryota > Viridiplantae > Streptophyta > Magnoliopsida > Solanales > Convolvulaceae > Cuscuta > Cuscuta epithymum. The sequence goes on from CAMAPF010000098.1 coordinate 308,743, forward strand.
TGAAGTCAAACCGGGAACTTAATGTTGGAAAAATGTGTTAAAGTTGCATTAAATGGTAATTTTGGGGCAATTTTTTGAGTGGGGTCCACTTTCGATTTGGGTCGGGTCAAAGTGGTTTCGGATTGTCCTTGTTAAGGACTACAATTCGATATGTGGTACTCTCAAAACGGATAACGGGTGAATGAGAAATTGATTCTCGAAGTTTACCCGTTAGAATGGAAAAACTGGGAAAAAGGATGAGTTTCGAGTGTGTTATTTCCCACACCGAAAAACCCAAGGGATTTGCAACCCTTTATAAAGGGACTCCCCCTTAAGGAGTTAAGATTCCTAAGGGTAAAGGCTCTCTCCAAGGCTCTCTCTCAAGAGATACGATTAACTTTTGTTTTCTTCCCGAAACGTTTGTTTTTTTCTCAGAACTGCTGCCCGGACAGAACATGTCTTCTGCGCAACAGAACTGCTCGACACGGGACAGAAGGCCTGGGGTCTTCTGCTACGAAGCTCGGACAGCAGGCCTTGAGGTCCTCTGTTGCGGACAGAAGGCCTAGGGGCATAACGTTCTTATCTTTTAATGCCGTGTGTTCTTATCATTTAATGCAGCGTTAAATGGACAGTTCATGGATGATTCAATGCCCAACGGACTGGTCATTGATGTCCAACGTTCAGGTCTATAAATTCACCATTTGGACACAACAAATCCTCCTATATAATGGCTGACATGTGGTTTGCAACAACACACGATTTCACACGTTCTTACATACACGAGTTCACGTATTTCTTCAACTAAAAACACCTCCAGTCTTCTGAAAAATTCCTGAGTGTTCAGACTTGTTCTCGTTTACTGGGTCTTTTGTTTTTGTGCTCAAACATTAGTTCGAAGTCATCGTATCCTGGAAAACGATTGTTGCAACGCTCCTAGCACCGTGGGAGACAATAAATACCTTTTAAGGACATCGTGCGTAGCACGAGCTTTGACTAATTTTGCTTCATCTCCTTTCTTGTTTTTCTCTAGTCATTTTATTTAATTAATTTATTTTCTTTATTTTCCGAAACACACCCAACACTTAATTGGGGAACGGAGGGAGTAAATAAATTACAGCACCAGAAATACTTTTACACTTTGACATAAACACTTCAACTATAATTCTGCTCGCTGAAGGAGCGCAAGCAATTTAAGAATCAGGTCCAAATGGCCGCTTCACTCGAAAAAATATGTATGCTCTAATGGTGAAATGAAGGAATTATACATAAAATGATATCACATCTCTCGAAGCCCCAAGAGTGCAGATCCGATAACACAATTAATTTGATGTAAATTTAATTTTAATTGCAGAGTAATGTATACTCCCTCCGTCCCATTTATTTTGTCCCGTTTTACCTTTTCGGGAAGTCCCACTTATATTGTCCCATACCATATTTGGCAAAGTTTGTGTGGCTCTAAATCATTCTTACTTTATTCTTACTTTATCAATTAATATCAACCACACAAACCCACTTTTCTTAATAACCGTGTCACCCTCTTCCGGGACAATATAAATGAGACGGAGGGAGTAACACGACGCAAGTGAGGTTATATTTAAATTTAAATACGTAGTATTTAATAAAGTCCAGAAACTTTGCTCATATTTAGGTAATTTAACTGAATTCGACCGAAAACTCGTCCTACACCGTTTTACAGCTACCTCTTTCTCCAACATGCTGCCCGGCCGCGTGTGACAGCGATGGTGGGTCAATGGAGGGTCCAAGACCACCATTCTATCCAGACCGCGTCAATGCTTTTTCCTTCCGACTATCTGCTCTAAATGCTCCCCAGTCCCACCATACCAGTCCGGTTTTGTCATTTATTGGCCAATTTTAGATGCTCACCCCATCTTCAACCCCCAACCAGCGCACCATCTCTGTGATGCGAGCAAAAAAGCAATGCCCACTCTCTGGATTCTCCTCTCTTTCACCCTTGGAGGCTTTTAGAGCTATAAATCTTCATCCCCAAAGTTAGTTGGTTGAAGAATGTTCAGAAAGGTCTGTTCTTTATTCCCCTCACTCTATTTGGTTAGCCAGAGCTGAAATGGAGAGTTCTTGCAAAAATACATCCTTTTTGTTCTTCATCTTCTCCATTGCACCAATTTATGCTTCTTTTGGTTTGAATGCTGACGGTACAACCCTTCTCTCGCTGGCCAAGCACTGGACTTCTATCCCTTCCAGCATAAACCAGAGCTGGAATGCTTCCGACCCCACTCCTTGTTCATGGCTGGGAGTAAAATGCGACACCAAACAGCGTGTGCATACTCTGAATCTCTTTTCCAATGGAATCTCCGGCGGAATCAGTCTGGATATCTCAAATTTGACGCATTTGAGGCACCTTGATTTGGGTAGCAATAATTTCTCCGGTCCAATCCCTTCCCAGTTAGCCAGTTGCACACGTCTTCGCGGCATAGATCTATCCGAAAACGGGTTTACTGGCAATATCCCAGATAGCCTAGGAGGTTTGCAGAATTTAAGGCGTCTCAGCTTGTTCTCTAATTCTCTGACCGGCCCATTTCCGGAATCTCTGGTTTCTATTCCATCTTTGGACACTCTTTATTTGAATGACAATAGACTCAGCGGTCCAATCCCTTCAAGTATAGGAAACTTGACTGAGCTTGAAATTCTTTGGCTTGGTTATAATCAGTTCTCTGGGTCAATCCCTTCCTCCCTGGGGAACATCACTGGCCTAAAAGAACTTTATTTGAATGATAACAGTCTTACTGGAACCTTACCTGTGAGTTTGAATAATCTTGAAAATCTTGTTTATTTAGATGTGAGTGATAACAGTTTAGAAGGAAGCATTGGTTTGGACTTCGTTGGTTGCAAACACATTGACACAATTTCCTTGTCAAACAACAGATTCACGGGCGGATTCCTTCCTGGGTTGGGTAATTGCAGTAATTTAAGGAATTTTGCTGCAGGTTCATGTGCATTGACTGGCCCTATTCCTTCTTTCTTCGGGCAGCTCACTCAGTTGGAAACTCTCTACCTTTATACAAACAGTTTCTCGGGCAGAATACCGCCCGAGTTAGGAAAGTGCAAATCTTTGACTAATTTACAACTGCATGAAAATCAACTGGAGGGAGAAATTCCACATGAAATAGGAGAGCTTCAGCAGTTGGAGATTCTCTATCTGTTTACCAACAAGTTATCCGGTGAGATTCCACTCAGCCTTTGGAAAATCCGAACCCTTAAAAGTCTCCAGTTGTATCAAAACAATCTTTCGGGTGAACTACCCCTTGAGATGACCGAATTAAGGTATTTACAGAATGTTTCTCTATTTGAAAACCACTTCACAGGTGTGATTCCTCAAGGTTTTGGGACTAAAAACAGTTTAACCATTCTCGATTTGACCAACAACATGTTCACCGGTCAAATTCCACCGAGTTTGTGCTTCCACAAGAAACTGAAGAAACTTCTATTGGGTCGCAACAATCTGGAAGGTAATGTTCCTTCTGATCTGGTGAACTGTCCCACACTGGAAAGGCTGATACTTAAAGAGAATAACCTCACAGGTGTCCTCCCAGGCTTTGTCAAGAACCAAAATAACCTTCTTTTCTTTGACCTCAGTGGGAATAACTTCATTGGACCAGTACCTCCAAGCTTGGGAAACCAAACAAACCTTACTGTCATTAACTTGTCTTCAAACAACCTCTCTGGTATTATACCATCCGAGATTGGAAGTCTCGTGAAACTTGGACTGTTGAACCTTTCTCAAAATGCCCTTGAAGGTACACTCCCCTCTGAGCTATCAAACTGCCGTGAACTGTCTGAAATTGATTTAAGTCACAATTTGTTGAATGGCTCAATTCCGTCCACTTTAGGTAACTTGCGGGAACTTTTCAGATTGAGTCTAGGGGATAACAAATTTTCAGGGAATATTCCGAATTCGCTGTTCCAATCCAAAAATAAGCTCTTAAATCTGCAACTTGGTGGAAATTCACTAACTGGAGATATTCCTCCAGTCGGGCCAATGCAGATGCTAATATCATTAAATTTGAGCAGTAACAACCTGGACGGTCAACTCCCTCCAGATCTTTGGGAACTAACAAAGCTAGAGGAATTGGATTTGTCTAATAACAATCTTTCTGGAACTTTGGGAGTTCTTTCATCGATCCAATCATTGACTTTCATCAACATATCTTATAACTTGTTTTCAGGTCCCATACCACCTTCACTGTTGAAGTTCATGAGCTCATCTCCTTCTTCATTTCTGGGGAACTTTGGCCTTTGCCTCTTCTGTCCTGTTGATGGATTAACCAAAAAGAGCACCCTCAGTCATTTGGAAATAGCAACGATAGTTCTTGGGACATCGTTATTTGTTATTTGTCTAATCCTTCTACCCACCTACCTTTTTATACGTCGCAAGTATTCTTCTACACAAGAAATTCTAGTTTGTCCTCAAGAGGGTGATTCTTCCTTGCTAACTAAAGTGTTGAAAACTACAGAAAATCTGAATGATAAGTATATAATAGGGAGGGGAGCACACGGAACGATATACAAGGCTTCAGTGGGTTCCGATAAAGCATATGCTGTCAAAAAGCTTGCATTGACTGGGATCAAGAATGGAAGCATGAGTATGGTTAGGGAAATTCAAACGATCGGGAACGTCAAACACCGGAATCTTGTTAAGCTGGAAGACTTTTGGCTTAGAAAGGAGTATGGACTGATTCTATACACTTATATGGAAAACGGAAGCCTCCATGATGTGCTCCATGAAAGGAGTCCACCTCAGCAATTAGAGTGGGGAACACGTTATAACATTGCTGTAGGGGTTGCTCAAGGACTTGCATATCTCCATTTTGATTGTGATCCTCCTATTGTTCATCGAGATATTAAACCTAAGAATATACTTTTGGACTCTAATCTCGAGCCTCACATCTCTGATTTTGGCATTGCCAAGCTTCTGGATCAGTCTGCTGCTGCTTCTCTACCATCCAATACAGTTCAGGGGACAGTTGGCTATATGGCTCCAGGTAATCTTTTGTTATTTATGTTTTTCTATGGTTAAGAATGCCCTAACTTGAATACATATCGTTATAAGTTCATTCTTTTTAGTTCCCATTTATAACAAGAATTCATACCACTAATTCTAACAAATCTTGTACTGTGTTTGGTTCAAGGGAGGAGAGGGAACTGAGAGAAGGTGAATGTTTTTATTAATGCCTCAAAGGGGAGGCGAGTAGAGAGAGTAATTTATTATAGCCTTTTGGAACTATAGGAGTTTACGGAGAGTAGGGAAAATAAAAATATGTAGACCAAGCTAACCTTGTTTAAATTTATTTAAATTTACAACCTATTTTCTTTATCTATTTAAATATATAGACGAAGTGTATATTTTTAACTTTTTAATTACACTTTTATTTCATTTAATTATGAATGTTCATCTCCAAAATTATAAGATAAAAAAAAAAAAAGAGAGAAAGGAGATGTGATTTAGATGTCATATGAGTATTTTGTACTCCGTATTATATTAGTAAAATATAATAAATGAACAACAATATGACTATATAGTCACTAGTCACTACAATCACACTGCATTGTAAAATAGATTATTACCAGCCACCATAATCACTGCAAAAACCACTTTAGTCACTGCATCTGAAAAGTCACACTTTTCCTATTTTAGTTTTATTTTAGTCATAATTTGTCGTTATTTTATGCATGATTACAACACATCGGGAATAATGTTCACGAGAAAAAACATTTTTCTCCCATATTTTCCCAGTTTTGGAAATAGGGAAAATAATGTCCCAGATATTTTCTTGAAGTCTTGATTACATTTAGTCAGTCCACAAGAAAAGAAATCACTTTCCTTCCAGATTATTTTAACAATTTTGGAGGGGAGGGAAAATATGGGAGTGTAGATATAATCATGAAATAGATGTATCCTTCATTCTTGCTTCCCTCACCAAACAAGGCGAACAAAGCATAACCCCTCCCCTTCACTTCCCCTAAAGCCAAACACTATGGTCATGTTTATGTTACCCAAATTCATAGCATATTAGCATCACAATGACGAAATTATAGCAATGACTTGTACTGTTTCAACAGAAAATGCATTTAACACGGTGAAGAGCAGAGAATCAGATGTCTACAGCTATGGAGTGGTTCTATTGGAATTGATAACCCGTAAGCAGGCTTTGGATCCTTCATTCCATGGCGAAACAGATATTGTCAGTTGGGTTAGGTCCGTTTGGCAAGGGAGTAAGGAAATTGAGAGGATAGTGGATCCAAGACTGATGGATGAATTGGTAGATTCAAGAACAATGGAACAAGTTAGGGAGGTGCTTTTGCTGGGGTTAAGGTGTACAGGAGAGGAGGTAAAGAGAAGGCCCACAATGAGAGATGTAGTAAAGCAACTAACGCGCTCCTACTATAGAGTTAGAAGCAGTTCTAAGGGCATGTTTGGCACAAGTAGTTTGAGTTGAGTGATTGAATAATGACTATGTATGGGTTGGGTTGCTCAAGTATGTAATATATTAGCTGGCTGAAGTAAACCCAGAGATGTAATTTTACCTTAGAAGACTGTGTAGTATAGTCATTCCATTACCTAATGAAATTTTGGTAAAACATCTATTAGTACTAATATGTGTTTGAAGGGAAAAGGGGCAAATAAGGCTACGTACTAACCAAAAAAGGTTAAATAAGGCCTTATTTATGAGGCTCTGTCCGGCCTTCGCCATTTGGGGTGGTTCTCGGTGGAATTTTTTGATGAAATTTTTTGACCATTTTATTCATTAAGTCTAGCTTATTTATACCAAATTTCAGCTAACAATTCAATCGGGAAGACATTCAAATGAATTCTTGAAGATAACTGCGCTTTTAACTGTGCAGTTATCTTCAAGAATTCATTTGAATGTCTTCCCGATTAACGTTTTAGCTGAAATTTGGTATGAGTAAATTAGACTTACTGAATAAGATGTTCAAAAACTTTCATCAAAAAATTCCACCGGAAACCACCCCAATTGGCGATGGCCGGACATATATTCTTAAATAAGGCTTTATTTGACCTTTTTTGGTTAGTGCGTGACCTTATTTGCCCATTTTCTCGTGTTTGAATGATGCATAAATTACACCATTGAGGTAAATAACTTTTGTCACAAAAGTTCAGCATGCAACTTTTGGATGGACTAAATGGTGCTAATAGTGTCAAGTACAATGTTTGGGATGGTGACATTGTGAACAAAAATAATTGAATATTTATTACATCGTGATAAGAATATGAACGATTTTCTATTAATTAATTTTCTTGTGTCATTGAGATTTTTGAATTGGAGATGCTCTGATTGTCTAGAGATATTTGATAAAATTAACTACTCCATATTAAAGTATTTTTTGTAATTAAAATTTTGACAAAAGTTGGATGACAAAATGAATAAAGATGTTTTCCTTTGGATTGTTTTTCAGTTTCAGATCAGACCAGATTAGATTTGAACAGTTATAAAATACATAAAAACCATATATTTACCAGACCATTTCACACGAAATCACACCGGACTTGATCAAATGAGACCATACCAAACTAGGAAATTTCAATTAACAAAAAAACATCCAAAGTAGAAAATTGGGGTCAAACCAGCTCTCAATCAAAAGCCAAAAAGGCCGAAAGGTCTCCCCAGTCTAAGGGCATGTTTGGCACAACTAGTTGAAAATATACTTTTGTGAGCTTTTTAATAGCTATTAACTTTTAGTGACTGAAAAGATCTTAAAAAGAAAAGGTGGTAGCTGTTTGATAAAAAACTGACTGTTTGATTTAGTTCGGTTTGGTATACAAGCTAATTAATACTAAAAGTTACTAGCTTTTCTTAGATGCTACTCTCGGTAGCATCTCAAAAAAGATCTTTTAATTTTTGAAAAGCTCTTAAATATTGTCATGTCAAACACACAACTAGAAGCTTTTAAGAACTTTTTGAACTTATCCCGCCAAACATAGCCTAAACGTACCCATTCAACTTTGGACTCAAATCACTTACCGAGAATCAGGAAAAGAATGATTCCTACAATGAACTGGGCAGGATTTTTCTTGCGTTTCACACTTCAATGAACGAAAATAGATAGAAATCTCTTCTCAGTTCCCACCAGTCAAAGCAGACTTTGAATGTACCAGTTTTCAGTCTCTTTGAGAGCCAGACAAGAACAATATTCAATTATGTTTTTACAGTGACTTCTCAGAATTACGCGTCAATTGTTATCATGTAACAGGCAACCATCGCCGGATTTTGTTTGACGATGTCAAAGAATCCTAAGCTAGAAGCTCATTGGCGATTCTCCTGCATGCTCGTAGGGTCCCAGCTCTCTGGAACCAAATATATACTAGCTGAATCGCCACAAGCTTCCTCGTTCAACGTGTTTCAAAGGTCTGATTTTTTTATACCACCCAAAAATGGAGGCTGCCAGAAGACATTGCCTTGCTCTTTTAATACTTGAAATATCTTTAGTCACTATTTCGTGTATGGGAGCAGTAAATGTTGATGTGGGTGTGATTCTTGATTCGGAGTCCATATCTGGAAAGACTAGAAAGGCTTGCATTTTACTTGCTCTGTCCGATTTCTATGGAGGCCACAACCGCAACACCCGGATTGTCCCTCACTTCAGGGAGTCCAAGTCCGATGATGTCGGTGCATCATCTGCAGGTTAGTGAGGATTTCATGGTCTCTTAGTTGCAATTGTGTAAGTGAATGATCTTTGCATATATGATGGATTTAATATGTTTTTACTTAGACTGGTTTGAGTCCCGGTCCCAAACACACCAGACCAAACTTAAAACATACCAGATCGGACTAGAGCAGAAATTTCAGTCCAATCAACTTCTAATCATACCAATTGAATATGTTAGTGACAAACTTAAGCCCTATTGAGCATTTGCTTTTCAATATCTTCAGAACTCACATTGATCTTTTCTTTACATTGGGAGTAATTTGCCAGTAATGTACGTATTCCAAGTTATAAACCCGATCAAATAATGCCCAAAGAAAAAATTACTTTATTGTGAAGATCAATAGAATCATTTGATGATTAAAGAACGAGGGAAGATGAAATGTTTTTTTCTATTCTGAGGCGAATTAAATATGTAGTGGAGTATGTGATAGCCAAATGGCTCATGATTCTATGCGTTGATGAAAAGTTAACATGAGATTTAGAAGACTCATAGAGCCAACAGACAAAGTTTTGGAGCTTATAAATGGGTTCTGTCTATGTTTTGCAGCCTCCTATTACTTTTTTTTTACTACTAACCTGTACTAGTATATAATTTGGACCGTTTGATTTTGTCATGCATATTTGCAGCCACATGTTTTTCCTCTGACTTTACCATATGATGCCATGCAACATTGACATGAGATTTTTTATGTTATGATAGAAAACAGCATATAAATCTTGAAGTTGTAAGTAAGTTGTAACTATAATTTTTACTTGAATCTATAGCATTAATTAGCTTTAAAGTAGTTTCCGTCAGCCCCCTTTGTTAGAATTACTGCTTCTTAAGCACGGGTTCCAGCTTGGATCTATGGCGGATGTTTTTTTCTTGTGGGCGGGCCCGTCTTGGATACTAGTTTGGGGGACGTCTGACGGCGACGGAACCGGCTGGTGTCATGGTGGCAATCAATTTTGAGTCATGAGAGGAGAATAGGTTTAATGGCCGTGATGGTTGTGTATTTTCCTTGCAAACGCTTATCTGGTTAAAGGAGGATCAGCTTGATTTGACTGGATTGATTTTCAGGGTTATAAGCTGCAGACTCACTTTGATGCCCTAAATATTTTGTTTTTGGGTTATTTTTGTTGTTTTACTTGTTTTTGTTGGACTTCTATTTCTGGTTTGTTTCTCCAGTTGTGGTAAATGAACTTCAACCCTAATAAATGGTTCACGATTTGGATTTGCTCCTGAATGAATAACGCCGTCTTTGCCTGGCCGATGAGTGTACCAGGTGTTAGTACTATTCTCACAATGTTGTAAGATCTGCCTTGTTTTATACGGAGTATCTATTAATATGCATAAGTGGTTTTCTTTCAGAAAATATAACATAGTTGAGATCAAAAGGAAGACAATGATAATGATTATGATGTATATTTGCAGCTGTAGACCTATTGAAAAATATTCAAGTACAAGCAATCCTAGGTCCCCAGGGATCAACCCAAACAGATTTCGTAACAGACATAGGAAAGAAAGTCAGAGTTCCCATAATTTCATCAGCCACAAGTCCCTCTCTTTCACCCATCCAAAACCCGTACTTCATCAGAGCGGCTTACTGCTCCTGTGCACAGGCTAAGGCCATTGCAGCAATAGTTAAGGCCTTTGGTTGGAGGGAAGTTGTTTTTATCTACGAAAGCAGCAACTTCGGAAGCGGAATCCTTCCTCATTTGGTGGATGCGATGATGGATATCAGCATTTCAGTAGCACATCAAAGCGTTCTTTCGCCATCAGCTGTTGATGATCAGATCATGGTGGAGTTGCTCAAGTTAAAGACAAAGCAGACACGTGTCTTCATAGTCCATTTGCATCCAGATTTTGCTCTTAGGTTTTTTGTTAAGGTGTGTTAAAATAATATATAATCTACTTCTTTTATTGATATGACTTTTAACTCACAGTTTCATAATCAGAAAAGAGAATAGCGAATGGAACCCTAAGTTGTAATCAGAATACTAAAAGTAGAATTGCTAACTTTCTATATACAAAATGACTATCTTCTATACTTTATTAACTAGGTGAGAGAAGCTGGAATGATGAGCAGTGGATATGTATGGATGATCACTGATGCATTCACTAGCCATTTGGTTTCAATGGAACAGTCAGTTCATGAGTCATTACAGGGGGTCATAGGTGTGAAGCCATATGTTCCAAGTTCAGCTAAGCTGAATAACCTAATCAGGAGATGGAAATCAAAGGAGTTTCGTCGACTAAATCCAGACTTAGATGGAGTGGAGCTCACTGTTTTTGGGCTGTGGGCTTACGACAGTGTCATAGCATTAGCAACAGCACTAGAGAAAGTAAATACCACTTCGGGTATGGAGCTGAAGAAAACATTTATTAATAAGGAGAACAACCTCACAGATTTGGATGCAATTGGGACCTCACAAATGGGGCCTTTGCTAGTTGAATCCATAAGAAACGTCAGATTCAGAGGACTAAGTGGAGATTTCCACATTCTTGATGGAGAACTTCAGCCATCTGCTTTTGAGATTGTGAATGTGATTAGAAGAGAGAAAACGATTGGGTTCTGGACAGAAAAGCATGGGATTTCCAAGAAATCTATTAACCCAAATGGTACAACTCTTTACTCTGCTAACAAACATGACCTCGGGACAATCATATGGCCAGGTGACTCTATCACTGTTCCTAGAGGGTGGGAGATTGCCACTGATGAAGATAAGTTGAAGGTTGGAGTCCCATTCAGAAGAAGAAAAGGGTTTGAGCAGTTTGTAAAAGTCACAATTCATCCGCAGACAAATGCTGTAAAGGCAACTGGTTTCTGTATAGATGTCTTTGAGCAAGTTATGAAGTCAATGCCTTATTACGTGCCGTTTGAATATATACCGTTAAAAATCCCTCTTGCCAATGGCAAAAACTTTCCAGAGTATGATGGTTTCTATGAGAAGGACTTCACTATGGTAAAATATAGAATGCTTCATACTAGCTACTAGCTAGCAATCATTTCCTCTAATCTTTCATGTTTGTTCATTTCCTTAATTCTTGACAGAAACTTGATGCTGTGGTTGGTGATATAACCATTTTATCAAACCGGTCCAAACATGTGGATTTCACATTTCCATTCACAGAGTCTGGGGTCAGTATAGTTGTTCGGGTCAACCAAGAACACAAGAACCCATGGATTTTCTTCCAACCATTAAGGAAAGAATTGTGGCTGGTGACTGCAGCGTTCTTTGTCTTCATTGGCACTGTGGTTTGGGTTCTTGAACACAAAGTAAACAAAGAGTTCCAAGGTCCATACCACAAACAAGTTGGAATGATCTTCTGGTTCTCCTTTTCAACTCTTGTTTTTGCACAAAGTAAGTAGTACTACACAGCGTGTATTAAAGTCCTGGGATTCTGGCTAGTTAAAGCAAACCAATGTGCTCAGTTTAATTAAGTATATCAAGATCAAAATGTTTGCTTTAAGTTAACATGGTCTGACATGATAACATTTTAAGCTGTGAGGTTCCATCATGAAAACACAACATGATAGTAAAAGAAAATATGTTACTTTTTATTTTTGTATTTGTGTGATATGAGCCATCTTAACTCTGTTTTTAGATTTCTCCACTTGATTCTACCATAAATTAAGCTACATGCTATGTTGTTGTTGTTGTTGCAGGGGAGAGATTAATAAATAATTTATCGAAATTCGTGATTATAGTTTGGGTGTTTGTGGTGCTGGTTCTGACATCTAGCTACACAGCAAGTTTATCATCTATGTTAACTTCAAAAAAGTTGCAACCCACTATCACTATTGAAGAGCTTATAAAAAATGGAGAGTATGTGGGATACCAGTATGGTTCTTTTGTTGGAGATATGTTAAATAATAAGTTTGGGAGCACAAAAATGAGGGGTTATAGCACATTAGAAGAATATGATGAGGCACTCACCAAAGGAAGTATAAATGGCGGTGTTGCTGCTATTATGGATGAGCTACCCTATCTCAGGCTCTTGGTTGCGAAGTATTGTGGCAAGTATGCTTTAGTTGGTCCAACCTACAAGACGGCTGGATTTGGATTCGTAAGTTGTCTAGTCTAATCTTGGACTTGATAAAACTGGAGTTAATTTCTTCAGCATTAAGATTAGTTATTAATTGTGGTGGTTTCCGTTAAAGTATCGTTTAAAGATTTACCTGCACATCAACCATCACATAAGCGTTGGATTTCGTAACCTATTTTTTGGCTTGTTGCCTAACCTTATTCCCTGATAGGGCCCTGGGCTGTAGAGAATAATAATAGTAGTTATAGTTTGATATTAAATAAGTATGGTATTGTTTAAATAAGAATCCTGGGCCATGTCTTAAAATGTGGGCTGGCCCGTTAGGAAATAATAACTATAAGAATGGGAAGGGGAGAAGAGGGTGGTTAGGCAGATTTTAGAACTAGGAAATTGTGTTCTGGGAGAGTCGAGGCCTCTCGAAGTGCCCGTGTCTTGTATCTTCTTCTTCTTTTCTGCGTTTCAGCAATAATATTGATCGATCTACTGTTAAGAAACCTGAATACCTATCATTCCCCAGGTTTAAGCTTGAGAGTTGAGACTCATACTTAGCTCTTAAGTTTTGTTGCGTTTATTTAATGTAAATTCAAAATATGACTGAGAGATGGATTCTCTTCAAGACAGAGACAAAAATATTATACTTTAAACAGTGCATTTAAGTATTGCATTGACTCACCATCTTAGTCTCATATTTGTTCGGCCCTACTAAATTGGTGTCTAACCATATTTCAAACATGTGTCAAGCTTATCTATACTTTTACAAAGGCTAAAGGGTCAAATAGGTACATCAACTAACTTAAAGTGTTCAATTACCCCCTTATATAGGAGGTTCTGCCCGGCCATCGCCAATTGGGGCGGTTCTCGGTGGAGTTTTTTGATAAAAATTTTTGAGCATCTTCTTCATTAAGTCTAGTTTACCCATACCAAATTTCAGCTAAAAATTCAACCGGGAAGGCAGTCAAATGATTTTTTGAAGATAACTGCGCAGTTAAACAGCGCAGTACATTTCGGAAAATCATTTGACTGCCTTCCAAATTTAATTTTTAGCTAAAATTTGATATGGGTAAACTAGACTTAATGAAGAAGATGCTCAAAAAAATTCATCAAAAAACTTCACCGGGACCCGCCCCAATTGGCGACGGCCGGGCAGAACCTCCTATATAAGGGGCTAATTGAACACTTTAAGTTAGTTCATGTACCTATTTGCCTCTTTAGCCCTTTTACAAATTTAATATCCAACAACATAATCTCACTTTCATTAATGTGTGTGTAACTTTCTCATATCCTAAAGATAGTAGGAAGAGGTAGTACTTTTCAAAAAACAGAAGATTTACATTTTGACACGTTTCGCCCGTAGACCTCACATAACAAGATGTGCAAGTTGTCTAATCTTGGATTGGAATTTCACAGGCATTCCAAAGGGGGTCTCCATTGGTGCCTGATGTCTCCAGAGCAATATTACGTGTGACAGAGAGTGAGACTATGAGGAGGATAACTGATGAATGGTTTGGGGATGGCACAGATTGTTCACAGATAGATGACACCATGTATGGTTCAGTGGACTGCTTTAAAGGCCTTTTCATCATTGCTGGCTCATCTGCATCATTAGCTCTTCTCATATTCTTCTGCTCCTTCCTCTATCAGAACAAGGATATCTTAACATCTGATATTCCAATCTCTCAAAAGATTTTTGCATTAGTAAAATCTTTTTGTGAAGAAAAGAGGACATTTGGGGAGTCTGATAGGAAGCCAAGTGAATTCATAGAAGGCAGGAGTAATGCCTGCTGAACTTTATCCACAAACCAGGCATTGAACATTCTCCGTGCCACACTTTTTTGTAGCAGCAACATAGGTGACCTTAGAAAGACGAGGCATAAAATTGTATGTTGACCGTTTTATGAAGCTGTACATATATTCAGAGTTCCGAGTTGAATCAATCAACACATACATAATCTGATACTGTAAATTTTATTCGGTGCCAAATGGGCCTTTAATCCCCTTTATTTTATTGTACATTCAGGTTTTTTACAGTGTATTACCAATTAAATTTGATTGCACATTCCAGTTAAATAACAAGAGTTCTCAAAGATTCAGCCTCTCGTTGTTTGACATGAAAAAATAATAACCCAAACTTAAGAAAATTAATTATCACGAAGCAAATGAGGGGTTTGGAAGGGTCACTTTTTTACACCGGATACGTTATAGACTTGGAAGAAAGATGGAAGCTTTACGAGATAATATTTTTCCAGATCTTTATTATAGAACTAGAGGAGGATCTATGTATGGACTATGGTGGGCTGAAACCCAGGGCAGCTTAAAACTTTTTCAACTTTTTTAGTGTAAATTTTTTAAATTTTCATATTTAGCTCACCCCATTAATGTTTAAGCATAGTATAATTACTTTTCAGCCCAGTATATCCTGAATTCCTAGATCCGTCCCGTAATAGAACTCAATGAGTGTTTATTGAGAATGAACATTCAATTATTTACTAAATCACAAATTGATAATTTAAAATAATGACAATATCTATTAATATCTAAAGGAACAGTTTTTTTGTGAATAGTGTTCCCTCCCAAAAATGTCAACATCAAAAATTTCTCATGCATAATCGTAAAATCCTAGACTTTGGTAGCCATGGTAAAACAAAAAATTACTATTGGTAGAAAAAATCTTAATTTGATGGTTAAAACTGTCTGATTTTTGTGTTGGCCTTGCGTAAAGAAGGGAGCAAACAGTTCAAAAAAAATTGATAGGCACGTTCCTTGACTCCCATTGGATGACAAAAATTCTGCACTGTACATGTACACAATAAAATATCAAGTGAATCCCTTTTATTGATTTGGTCCATTATTTTACTTTATTTGGTTGAAGTTCATTTTTGCTATTGGTTGAGGTGGGAGGTGTGAATAGTCCAACATGAAATCCTATTGGCTGAATGGGGTGGCTGGAATAGTGTAATTATTTATTGATCAAAATTTCCCTAACATAACTTGGTTGAAAATGAACTAGACAATATGTAACTAGATCTAAAATCACTCCTATAAAAGCAAGATTCGGGAATGCATCTTCCCACACCAAAACATATTTCCCGATAAATACTAGGGACCTCAATTCAAATGAACACCATCAATCCTTCTATCTCTTCTCTTTCATTTAAAGTTTAGGGTTTACAAGCAAAAATTTCTCCCTATATATATTCGATAGGAGTTCCTCTTTTGTAAATGAAAAGTGGAAAGTATGGCAACTTAAACTATTGAAAGGAGAAAAGAAAATGAGAATACATCTCTAGAAGTAAGCAAAGTCCAAGGTCCAGACTTCCTGCAGTTTTTTTATGTGCAACTTAAAAGAAGGAAGAACCTACCCCAACATTGGATCTCTGCAATCTCCACAAGTAATCCCTAACGGATGTTTGCGCTCATGCAAAAGCAAACAGAAAGCTCTAATAAAATTTGCTAATTAAGTACTTCGTATTAAAGGTTTGTGCTATTAACTTATAGTATAAAACGATTCCAAAGGTGAACTATTTTGAAACTTATATGCTAGAACTTTGTATAATCTTAAAATAACTATAGACATAGTATATGTGTGCTTATTTCTATCTGATTAATGATTATAAATACCATGAAAAATATGCAAACATATGAATAATGGAGGTCAACTCAAGGTAGTGTGTCATGGATGAGTAGTGTTGTTATGAATGAATAAAACACATACTCCGTATATTTTAATAAAATGAATTTGGTGTGTTTCCTTAATATTGATATACCGAAAGAAATTAGTATAAAATTCAAATTTGTTGAAAAGGGCTGCACTTTATTTTAAATATTACCAAATATAGCACCCATGTGCATGAGAAGGGCTGCATATTTGTCAAGTGTTATTAATAAGAACTACTTCAATCTTTAAAAAATAAGGTGTGTTGTTGGTAAACATTTTTCACGATCCATAAATTGTAAAACATGTAAATTACGCCCTGTCTACTATACCAGTGTAGAATTGATATTCTAGCTTAAATTAAAACATGTATTTATTTGATTAGTGCTAAAAATTGTGTAAATTAAAATTTAATAATGACTGGGAGATGTGAAACTTCAAATGAAAACTTTTGATGAAAAGAGCTTTAATATTTTGCTATAAATACTTGCACCCTCATAGCAAATGAACGTCCGTCTTTTGCCTCTTCCCTTTCATCTAAGATTTGTGCCTACAATAAAAAAATATCATCATGTATATTCATACTCACTGAAAGGAAAGTATCCACGGGAAGGAGAAAAGCGAATGGCATACAACTTTACAGGTATAAGAAACTGAAGAAAACGCAAGAATATCATATACACGGAAAGGAAAGCAACTATTCAAAGGAGAAGAGCAAATGGGCATACAACTCTAGAAGTATAAGCAAAAGAAGAAAAAGCATAGTTCTACTACAAGATTGATAGTCCACAGCTAACCGCTAATGATAATTTGCAGTTCATGCAAAACCATACAAAAAACTTCTATCCTAAACTCATTGATTTCATTTTAAGAGATTATATTAGGAGATTAACAGATATACAACATGGGCAGGTTTAGCAATGCCCAGGAAATCTCTATTTTCATTTTCTGGAATGGGCAGGTTATTTGTTTTCATATTCTACCAGGATTGAAGTCGAAATACTGAAAAAACTTATAATTTCATTAATGAGTACAGACTGGGCAAATGAGATATGTTAAAGATGGCAAATATACATCATTTTTAAGACGTAATTGTTAAGAAAGGTTTTTTTTTTCAAAGGCAAGTAAGATTTAGAAAAATCAAATGTTACCTAGAGTACATACAATTCACCTATAATTATTTCTGAGTCTTCAGTATATAGTACATAGAGAAGAGTAACATAGGGAACTTTATAGTCTTCAATATATAGTCAATATTTCTGAGTCTTCAATATAAAGACAACGACTTCATTGATTTCACTTCAGGAGATTATCATTTATTTAAGATTAAAATATATACAATTTGGGCAGATTTTAGCTATGCACATGAAATCGTTGTTTTCATTTTATAAGACAAAAACACACGAATTAGATTAGCCAGTCCTAAAAAATTATTTGAATGAATTCATGAGTTTACAAAATAATTATTAAAAAATGATATGGGCATTATATTCTATTGTAATTCAATACTTTGAGATTTTAAATATTTAAAAGTAGACCAGTATTACAATTCTCAGACATATTAGGCAAGTTGGGTAGATTAAGTAGATTTAAGCATCTTCAGCTAAAGTATTGATTTCATTTCAAAACTCTAGCTTTTGAACATTGAAATATAGTCAGATTAGGTAGAGTATACCCATTTGCAGCATTCCAAATATATTTTAGAATCATTTGTTAAAACATTGGATAAAAGAACTTCAATGGCATCTGCCAAAAAAATTGACAAATACTCCAACTTAGAGAAATTTTACATAAAAAAATTCAAATGACTAATTTAACTAATTTATAAATACAAAGTGGCTTACATCATACTAAATTCAAATGATTAAAATTGCATAGCCGAGAGATGTGTAAAGGCACAACAAATCTGCGTTATTGATGAATATAAGTGGTATGCAATTTTGTGCATACTCCACTTATTGATGAATATAAGTGGTATTCATAAGAATTCAAATGTCATAGTTAACTATGACTGTTAACCATTTAGATTTATTATAGTAATAATAAGTATGTTCAGTTTAATTCTTACTCAAGAATAGTCCACACTCCAGAGTAATACTTAAAGATTTAGATTGAATACTATTAAATTAAAACAGTGAAATAAATTATTAGAATAAATTACACCCAAATTAGTAAATGTCTGAAATACCATGAATAATTTCTAAAATTTTAGATGAAATTTCGTCCATTGCTATGAGAAAAATTTAAAAAAAAATGAGTTCATAGTTGAAATCACAGAAAATAAATAGGAATCATACCTTTAATGGATTGAAATACCTATGAGAAACTCCAGTGTAGTCATCGGCGGCCTTTCCTAGGAGGCTATGATTGAATACATCCGGCTACCATCGAGCGTCGATGACTGTGATTTTGCTTGAATGGTAGATAGGTACTAGAAGTGGGGGAGAGAAGGATAATATGGGGGAGGTTGTGGTGTTTGTAGGGTGTCACTCATTGGAGGTTTTCGTCGAATGAGTTTGGATGGAAGGGAAGAGGAAAATGGTGTTCGAAGGGTGTAGAGTCTTCTCGAGTTGGTGAAGGCGGAAGAGCATCAATTTGATATCTATGACTGGGCTGGCCGTTTATAAGCCCCAAAAGATCACTCTGGCTATGCATCAGCCCACATATATTATACGTACTACTCCCTCCGTTACCCGGTTATTGTCTCATTTCCTATTCACTAGGTCAATACAAATTACTTTTAATCTCTAATTGTATGTTTCAAATTTTTATCAAATTTGATTCAGGTTTTTGCGACTTTGTATTGCTTTTAATGTAGTTTCTGAATATGTAATTTTTTTTCTAAAAATAATTTGAGTGCTGACAGGGATCTGTTTACTTTATCGTCGGTCAAACATCGTAAACCACAATGGGACAATAACAGGAGGACGGAGGTAGTATTTATTACGGAATACTATGTACTTAGTATATGTTTTTAATGAATTGATAATTTGTTTTTGTTAAATATCGAATTCAAAATTAAGTGTCTCCAAATTTAAAATGGGAGAAATGGCTATATAGCTTAACAAATAAGTTCAGCCTCTATTATTTTTATTAAAGGATATAGCACTATAGCAATTAATATAAAAATATGATAAAGTTAAATACAAGACTCAATTGTATTTGATAATTAAAAATGTATTTAGATGACATCAAATTTCATGGATTTCGGTGTTTATATCGGACATGCATATAACTCATAAGCTTCTGCGATATTTTAAAATGCTAAGTACTTTATTTTTTGTAAATGTATCACATAAACTTAAATGAACGTATTAAAAATGTATATACACCCAAAATTTTCACTGAATATTTGAAATGGATTTTGAAGGAATGGAGGTGGATGATTAAGAAAGAAAGATGAATTCACGCTCAGGAAGCGGTTGAATTTTGACAAGATGAAATATCAAACCCGACAAAACGAAGAATAATGAATATCATAAATGTGACCCCAAGATGCAGCAAACTTTTAGAGTATACTCCCTCCGTCCCTTAAAACTTTGTCATAATTCCTTTTTAGGACGTCCCAAAAAACTTTGTTTTTTCCTTTTAATCAATATTTCGTGGTTCCTATTATTTCTCTCTCCTCTGCACAAGCTTCAATCACACCGTTTTTATTTTATTATTCTCCGTACCGGTCAAACTTGGCAAAGTTTTGAGAGACGAAGATAGAATTAAAATTGAATAATATACATTTTTATTAGGATCTCTAAATGTGGAAATAATAGAGTGAATTTCAAGTTATCCGAGAATACACCATTGGTCACCCCCTGATTGGCTTGCATTACTAGAGCAATTAATTTTACTGTGACAATTCATATACTTCCTCCGATCCTAAATACTGTTCACACTTTCCTTTTTTGGTAGGTCCAAAATAAACTTCACACTTTTATTTTTGACAACTTTTTAACATAAAGTTACCCCTAGACCCTTACTTTATTACCTACTTTACACTCACTTTCTCTCCCAATAAACTTCATCACCTTTTTGTAGGGGCATGATGAGAAAGTCAAAAGTAAAAATGTCACTTTTTCAAAAAACGTAAAGTCAAACTATAAAGTTTATTTAGGACCGGAGGGAGTATTATATTTTACCGCTTACAATCAACCATAATATTGGTTAAGTGATATATACCATCATATATTCAACATATTCGTCTTAAGTATGGCTGTGTTATGGTTAGTACATCGTGATATGTAGAGATATACATAAGCAGTGGCGGATTTGGAATTTGAGTATTGGGTGTTCAATGCTTTTTTACAACTACAAATTTAAAGAGAAATAAATAATTATACCTAATTTACACACTCACACACACACAACATATTTTTAAAACATTGGGGTGTTCATGAGAACCACTTTGAACATGAGTGGCTCCGCCACTGTACATAAGGGTAATATACATGCATGAGTAAAACTCATACAAAATCCCGGAATATGACTTGGTGACATTCTTTTCTATTGTATGACCCGGGAAATTTTTTAGATCAAAATATGCTAAGAAATTAAAAGTCATGTAGGAGTCTTTGGCAAGAAATATTAAATTTTTGTCTAACTACTCCGTACAAATTTTTTAATTTCGTTTTAATTGCAATTGACCTCAATCAGTAATACATTTCACATTATCTCATTATTTGTCGGGGTTCTAGATGATGGCGTTAAGGGTAGGACCTGTCCGGACTCTGTTGGTTTTTCGATGATATAAAAAACTATCCATAAGATATCGGTTATGAAAATCAAATATCGAAAAAATTCCTTTACATTTAGTTCAAGTCAGCTTTCGTTAGCTCAGGTTTAGTCTAGGATCGAATAGAGCCGGTTAAGGCCCGATTGAAGAATTATCATATTTGAGTATTGTTTAATAATGCCATAACACACTTTCACATATTTGCACCCCCCTGATTTGCCAATTTATCCGGGCAATTCGTGTAAAAAATGCAATTCGTATAAATGCATAATCACCATATTACTTGAGATGTTTATACTTAAGACTTATTTCAGTCTCAAACCGTGCAGTTGAGGGTACTCATTTGAAGATTTGCTTTTAGCAGGTGTTGCCTAGGACACCGCATGGGAGTAGACAGGACGTAGTCAATGCGATGATTAATTCATCTTATCTGTGGCCTGAATGCACAATCCTTCGTCTCACAAAAAATGTGCGCCTCTAGAACATAACTAATCCATCGGATTCTTACGATTAAAAGATCTTTTCAGATTGGATTGCAAGCATTGGTGAGGGCGTTGCTGGTGAAAGTAATGATGGGCATGTTCGTATTACTATTCTTGAAGATCTATTGATACGCACGAATAGAGATCCTATAGCTGCGATCGTAGAAAGCATATTTCCGGAATATGTTGAATCTGTCGGTGATGTGAGTTGTTTGCGTGACCGTGCAATTTTGGCACCGACATTGGCTGTGGTTGAGGCTGCTAATGACTATATGACAACGCTTAATGTTGGCGAAGTTTCGAGGACATATCGTAGTTTTGACACTGTATCTAAGGTAGCTTCCACGGCAGATCTAATGGCGGAGCTGCACACACCTGAGTTCTTAAATAGTATTAAATTGTCTGGTGTGCCGAATCATGAATTAACGTTAAAGGTAGGGACCTCGGTTATGCTTTTGCGAAATATCGATCATTCAATGGGTTTGTGTAACGGGACACGCCTTATTCTAACGAGGCTTGGTGATCGTGTTTTGGAGGGGAAGATTTTAACCAGTGTGAGTGCCGGACAAAAAGTACTAATTCCCATATTGTCCTTGACACCATCGGATACCAACTTGCCTTTCAAATTTTATCGACGGCAATATCCTATTAAGACTTCATATGCTATGACTATTAATAAAAGTCAAGGTCAATCTTTGTCCCATGTTGGGTTGTTGTTGAAAAACCCCGTATTTACCCACAGACAGTTGTATGTTACAGTATCAAGGGTGATCAATCGGTGTGGTTTGAAAATTCTGATTGTTGATGAAGATGAAGGAACCACTGACAAGACTCAAAATGTAGTATTCAAAATTTCAAAGAAATTTTCAACAATGTTTAGGTTTACTTGAAAAGGATATTTACAAGGTCATGGTTGTAACGTATTTCCGTGACGGTTTTGAACTTTTAAGTAATGCTTTGTAATCTAATTTTAACCACATTATTATAAGTGTGTTTTGTGTATTGCGTTTATGTATATCTTTACTACATGGCATTGCATAGTGTCGTCAATAAATAGAGTGTTTTGAATTGTCGAGCACAAATACATTTTAAAAAAATATCTCATGCCGTGCATCGCACGGGTGAGATCACTAGTGATATATAAAGTACGAGAATAAGAGAACGTTCAAATGACTACACTGATCATTGATGCAGTCAAAAGATAATTTCTACACAAAATTTTACACATGAATTATATTTTCCCCAAATTTGGAGTGGGTAGGGGCTTAGCAATGCCCCCTTTACTTTTACGTTTAGTTGTGTTATAGAAAAAATAAGTGTAGGTTCTAAAAATGTAAGTATGATTTTAATACTTATATAAATAGCAACAAGAAATAAAAGTTTTTGCTTCCAAATGGAACAAAGAAGGATGGAAAGTATGGAACCAAAGAAGGATGGAACCAAGAGCTATCACATAATGCTGTTACTGCATGTTCAACATTTTGTTTGTAAAAAAACTAGAATCTCATTTTAAGTTCTGTAGCAATGCCATAAATTCCCTAGACACATTCCTGCAAATATCTTGCTCAGGAGTCCACATATGCATTCAAGCAATCTCCCAACTACTATTCAATAATTTTTTTACTCACTTTTCTTGCACAAATAGTCCAACTAAATTTCCGCCCAACAGCTCAAACAAGTGAATATCAATCAACTGCAAATATAATCTCTACCTCGACCACTACTAGCAAGTATTGCCTGTATGTAAGAGAGATCGAATTTATAAGATCTTCAAAGCATCCTTCTTTCCTTAGTATGAAAACTGTGCAACAGTGCAAGTCCACCATTTCCATATCATAAATAACAGTTTCAGCCCCAAACACGGCTAAGGCCAGACATATAATCCCTTTTATTATTGGGTAAGTGTATTCTTTTATCACATTTATACTTTGATAGACCTTTTCGGCCCGTTCAGTAATAGACCTTGATGTCCTCCTGACCTTATATACTCCGTAGTTGTGTTGCTAACCTCTTTAAGAGCCTGATTGCCTGAACTTCAAAGAAAGTTGTGGTTGACTTGGACGTGTTGTTTGTCCAAACACTTTAAATAGTAATGTGATAGCATAAATGAGGAAAATTGTAAGCGTTTTATTGTATAATAAATCTACAAAAATCAAACCTAACACTATATATATTACACAGCATACCAAAGTAAAAAACTTCGCTTGAGTTCAGCCAGTTTTATTTAACCGTCTTTTTTAATATTTGGCTCTATATTACTCCGTACAATATGCATGGATCATTTTAAAGTTTTTAGTATTTTTTCAAGTGTGGATGTTTTTAAAAACAAATAGATCACTCAGATTAAAAAAAAACATAAAATTATGAAAAAGTCTTCGCCCCAAACTCTAAAGTAGTCCTAGGATTATTACTGTATCCAAACCCAATGTTCTGGCAAACATCTTATCAAGGTCAATCAACGTGACAGCTATTTAATGAAAACAAGGAAATGAAGATTATTATTACGGCTTAAGTGGACTTTGTCTTCAGTTTCAGACCAGGGGTCAACAAGTTTACAAGTGCCTCTTCGAAATGGTCGAAGTAAACTCTGAACGAATTATTCAAAGACTGTCAAATCCCAAAAACTCATACATATTGAGCAGAACTGCTACCAGCTACCTCATCATTCCATGCGTTACAAAGTTAAAGGTTTTCCAACATGGAGGCTGCAACAAGATATTTCATTCTTCTTTCAATTGTTGGAATATCATTCATAATCTTTCCCACATCAGCAGCAAGTGATGGCAAGAATGCTACCGCAGTAGAGGTTGGTGTGGGTGTGATTCTTGACTTGGAATCCATATCTGGAAAGACGAGAAGGGCATGCATTACACTTGCTCTGTCTGATTTCTACACCGACCGCAACCACAGCAATGGCAGAATCCAGATTGTCCCACACTTCAGAGACTCCAACTCCAATGATGTTGGCGCAGCATCTGCTGGTCGGTAAAGACTTCATGGTCTCATGTCGTGCCAAGTATGTATTGATGTTTAGCGTCAATGCACACTTGTCACAATTCTAGTCTTGCCATTTCATAGGTAGGGGTTGACCCGGTCCAGTTTCGGTTGCAGGTGGTGAGAAGGGAGGAACCGGACATGACCAGGCTTGGACCAGTCCGGTTCCATAACCGGGTTCACCTCTCGTTGAGTAATGGGTGGACGAGATAGTATACTATTTTCTAATTACTTGTTCATAAGTTCATCTATGAGTCTAATGTTTCATTAGTGATGTATATTTGCAGCCATAGACCTGCTGAAAAACAATCAAGTACACGCAATATTAGGTCCCCAGGGATCGACCCAAACAGACTTCGTAACAGACATAGGAAAGAAAGTGAGAGTTCCCATCATTTCACCAGCTACAAGTCCTTCTCTTTCACCCAGCCAAAACCCATACTTCATCAGAGCAGCTTACTGCTCCTGCGCTCAGGCCAAGGCCATTGCAGCAATTGTTAAGGCCTTTGGTTGGAGGCAAGTCGTTTTTATCTATGAAAACAGCAACTATGGAAGTGGAATCCTTCCCCATTTGACTGATGCCATGATGGATATAAGTGTCTCAGTAGCACACCAAAGCATTCTTTCGCCATCAGCAGATGATGATCAGATCATGGTGGAGCTACTTAAATTAAAGACGAAGCAGACACGTGTTTTCATAGTCCATTTGCATCCACACTTTGCCCCTCAGTTTTTTGTAAAGGTGCGTAAATATAACAAACTATGGTACACTACTTCTATTCAAATGACTCGTTGGCCTCAATTTCCTGACATTAGTTAAAGTGGAAATAGTCCCAGTCTCCATGTGGGCACATTTAAGTATTCCACATGAGGTCTCAAAACTAATACTTATATAGTGAAATAAAGTGTCCAAATCCAATAGGAACATGAAACTAAACCTTAAACCAATTGAGAATAGGAAATTATAGTAATACAAATAAAACATGAAACGATATTTACTAAAGTTTTATAAAATGACTTTTATATTACTTTAACAAGGTTAAAGAAGCTGGAATGATGAGCAGTGGTTATGTATGGATGATCACAGATGAATTCACTAGTCATTTGGTCTCTATGGAGGCTTCAGTTCTTGACTCGTTGCAAGGGGTTATAGGATTGAAGCCTTACGTCCCAAGTTCAGTTGAGTTGAATGACTTCATCAGGAGATGGAAATCAAAAGAGTTTCGTCAACAAAATCCAGACATTGATGGAGTGGAGCTCAATGTTTTCGGGCTATGGGCATATGACAGTGCCATGGCATTGGCTACAGCACTTGAGAAACTAAACACTTGGAGTCTGAAATTTAATAGAACATTTATTAATAAGGAGAATCCAACAGATTTGGATACAATTGGGACTTCACAAATGGGTCCTTTGCTACATGAATCCATAAGAAATATCAAATTCAGGGGACTAAGTGGTGATTTCCACATAGTTGATGGAGAACTACAGCCATCTGCATTTCAGATTGTGAATGTGATAGGTAGAGAGAAACAGATTGGCTTCTGGACAGAAAAGTATGGGATCTCCAAGAAACTAATTAACCCAAATAGTACAAACCTTTACTCTGCTAAGGCAAATGATCTTGGGGCGATCTTATGGCCAGGAGACTCTACTGCTGTTCCAAGAGGCTGGGAAATCCCCACAGGTGAAATAAGGTTGAAGGTAGGAGTTCCTGTTAAAACAGGGTTTCAGGAGTTTGTTGAAGTCAAAATTGATCCCCAGGGAAACACTGTAAAGGCAACTGGTTTCTGTGTAGATGTTTTTGAAGAGGTGATGAAGTCTATGCCTTACTCTGTGCCATTTGATTATATAGCAGACCCTTACCCACGACGCAAAGACCATCCATACTATGACCACTTAGTTGATCAGGTCTCCATTGGGGTAAATACTGAATCTATCAACCTTCCTTCATTTGTTCATTTACTTTAGTTACGTTATATTTATAATGTCACACTTGCACTTACTACTTTTTTGGCAGAAATATGATGCAGTAATCGGTGATATTACCATCTTATCAAAGCGTTCCAAAAATGTGGATTTCACTTTACCATTTACAGAGTCCGGGGTCACCACTGTTGTTCCCGTCAAACAAGATGAAAAAAAGAACGCGTGGATTTTCTTGAAACCTTTCAAGACAGAACTATGGGTGACAACTGGTGTGTCCTTCGTCATCATTGGCTTTGTGATTTGGATCCTTGAACACAAGGTCAACAAAGAGTTTCAAGGTCCACGCCACAAACAAGTTGGGATGATCTTCTGGTTTTCTTTCTCAACTCTTGTCTTTGCACACAGTAAGTTCTAAAGATTACCTACTCCCTCATCAATCCCATAAAAAAGAGTTGTGTTTGAGTAAGTTGCGACTTTTTACTTCTAGTCGTCTCAATCAAGTTACAAGCTTTTTTCACAAATTGCAGAGGAGAGGGTAATAAGTAACTTATCAAGATTCGTGATCATAGTATGGGTGTTTGTTGTTCTGGTCCTGACATCAAGCTATACGGCAAGCTTAACATCTATGTTAACAGTACAACAATTGCAACCTACAGTCACTGATCTCAATGATCTGATCAAGAACGGGGGGCATGTTGGATTCCAGGATGGTTCCTATGTTGCTGGGATGTTAAAGAGGATGAAATTAGAGAGCAACAAAATGAGGAATTATAGCAAATTAGAAGAGTATGATGAAGCACTAACGAAAGGTGGTAGAAACGGAGGAGTTGATGCTATCGTGGATGAACTGCCATATATTAGGCTCTTCCTTGCGAAGTATGGTGAGAAGTACACTATAGTTGGTCCAACCTACAAGACTGCTGGCTTTGGATTTGTAAGTTCTCTAATCTTGACAACCAGAACCATCACCTCAGATCATTAAGGCTATGTTTGGGGCTAGGGTTTTGGAGGGGAGGGGTTACTTTTCATTTTAAAAAGTTGTTGCTTTAAAGCACTGCCGACTAACCATTATGCATTTTTGCTTTCTGTATAAGAACATTTCCAATATGCCTTTCTGCATTAATTAACAGTGTTAAATATTTTTTACAATTAATTGGCACAAAAATCTAATGTCACATTATCCAACTAGCTTGTATTAAGGTGGTGACAATGTGATAATTGCTTTAACTTAACAGTTTTGAAAACAAAAGGAATAAAAGAAGATACATTCATTAGAAACTGAATGTTCTATTCATTTTTTTAAATAAGATAAATCATGTATAACCCTCGTCCAAATTCTAACACTCGAGTGATCATTGCTTAAAATTAGCAGTTCTTCAAAACCAAAGCGAAATAAAGATAAAATAGAAACTGATAATTCTATATTTATATATATATATACGTAGCAGTACTACATACGGAGTAGCAGTTAAGAAAAATCGTATAGCATCCTCATCCAATCCCCTCCACATTCGATCACCTAAACATAGCCTGGGTGTGGGACTTTTTCTCATTGTTGCAGGTTTTTCCAATGGGATCTCCTTTGGTACCTGATGTCTCAAGAGCAATCTTAAATGTGACAGAGAGCGATGCTATGATGAAAATAACCAGTAAATGGTTTGGGAATGAAGCAAAAGATGAAACCATGGCTGTTTCTGACAGCCTGGAACTGGACAGTTTCAAAGGCCTTTTCACCATTGCTGGTGTATCTGCAACATTAGCCCTTTTCATATTCATCTTCTCCTTCCTTAACCAGAACAAAGGTATCTTCACATCTGATATCTCAATCAGGCAAAAGCTTTCTGCATTGACAAACGCGTTCTTTAAAGAAAAAGAAGACTCGCCTGGAGAGTCCCAGAAGCCAAAAGAAAGTTCTGTCTCCTCTCCACAGCCACTGCCTACCCTTCATGAACCGCAAAGACCAGACACCAGAATAGCACAAACTCCAGAGCAAGACACTTCCACTCAGGATGAGATTCTGGATCCACATATAACCGAACAGACAAGTCCTGGTTCATCACCGTCTGCAGAAAGCTGAAGCATAAATATCTTAAAATTCTTAATATATTTAATTATAGTAGCAAGGGTTGTAAGTTTCCAGCCGCGTTATTTATGGTTCAGTTTCGTATGGTTGCGATGAATCAAAACTAGAGAATTCTTGCAACTAACATTAATAAATTAGCACTCCGTATTTCATATTGCTTGTTCACGCATTCTGTCATCATTAACAGACAAACCTAAGTAACGCCACATCACCATCCAAGGCACTCGAGTCCCAACCAGCAACCGTAGGCTGCGGCTTGCTTCACTGTGACGAAGGAGATGGCAATTGTGACCGATCCGATGGATACCCGTCCCGGTCAAAACGGGGAAAACCGCATTGACCGGGTAATGGATACGGGGCGGGGAATACCCGTTTTGTTTTTACGGGTAACGGGGCGGTTACGGTTTTATGCATGCCCGCCCCATTACCCGCCCCATTACCCGCCCCGTTTATTTTTAGTTATATTTTTATTACATTCTTATCTATTATTTGTCCCACGACTAATAAAAGATGAGATTTTTAATGTTCATTGTGTATATATGGATAATAGATGTACTAACTATAGTGTAAGAATGAAAGTTCTCAATAGAACTTAATAGTTTTGTTTGATTATTATATGATTTTTCGTGATTAATTATTTTTCAGATTAAGTATTTTTAGGTTCAAATTAATTTAGGTTGTCTTCTTTCTCGTCTTATAGATATATGAAGCTGTAAAGTAGCGTATGAGTTTAGCGTCGTCTAGGTGATGTCATTTTTCGCATTTTAAAATATTATTTTTATTAAAATATCAATGACTCATTTAATAAAGTGATTACCCGCGGTTACCCGCGGTTATACCCGTTACCCGATGGGGCGGTTATGGTTTGGGTAAAAATTACCCGTTGGGTAATGGGGCGGTTATGGGGCGGGGGAATTACCAAACGGGGCGGGTACGGTTATATGTAAAACCGTCCCCGATCCGCCCCGTTGCCATCCCTAAGGCCAACTCCACCCACGGGTAGAAGTAACTCCATCCATCAGTCTGATCTAAGGATGGACTCAGGCCGGGTGGCCCGACCCGGAACCGGCCCGAACCGGCACTGTTCCGGCCCGGCGCGGTGGCCCGGTCAATGACCCGTTCGGGTAGGCCCGGCCCGCTGGGGTTCCGGTCCGGGCTCGAGCCCCTCAAAACGTGAACCGGCCCGGCCGGTTCGGGCAATTTATTTTATTTTTCTTTTTTTTTTTTGAATGTTTTTTAGGTTCTTGGGTTGGGCTGGGTATTTTGGGTCATTTGAGATGTTTGGGATGGTTTGGGGTGAGGAGGGGTGGTTAGGGGTTAATTAGGAAAAGGCAAAAAAAAAATATTGAACCGAGGCCCGGCCCGGACCCGGGGGTTACCCGGGCCGGTTCCGGGCCTCCCCTTTCCTGAACTGAGGCCCGGTTGGGCCT
The DNA here is from genome assembly GCA_945859915.1 of Cuscuta epithymum. Classification (NCBI taxonomy): domain Eukaryota; kingdom Viridiplantae; phylum Streptophyta; class Magnoliopsida; order Solanales; family Convolvulaceae; genus Cuscuta; species Cuscuta epithymum. The sequence goes on from CAMAPF010000098.1 coordinate 338,751, forward strand.
AGGCCTGAAACGGGCCCGAATTGGGCCGGGTCCATGCCTAGTCTGATCATCCATCGTCTCTGGGGCAGACCCGCGGGCACATGATCATCAACTCTATCAAGGAGTTCGAAGGGAACAAAGTGATTAAATAAAAGTTGATAGTGTTTGAGAAAAAAGTGATTTTGAAAAGTAAAAGTTGGTAGTGTTTGGTAAAATAAGTGTTTTTTGTGTAATAGAAAAAGTAAAAGCACTTTTGACACGAAAGACGAGAAAAATAAAAGTTATAGTGTTTGGTAATAAAAGTGTTTTTTTAAAGTCAAAAGCCGAGAAGTGCTTTTTTTAAAGCTTTTGCAAACCAACCCCGAAACGATACAAACTTTGACAGGCAGGTTATAAATTTATTTTGAGCTTCCAATTTTGCCCTTGCCTCTAAAAATAGAGAAGAGGGTAGATTGAAATTGATTAGGAAACGTGAGCCATGGAGAGTTTTCGTGCTTCCTAGTGTGTAATTGAAGATGGGAGAGAAGAGGGTAGATTGAAATTGATTTACTCTTCCGTAAATGGGGTGGGTGGGAGTAAAAAATGCCAAAGGTAAAAGTAAGAGTAGGCCAGTCATTTTGTTCATACTTCCATACCTTAAATAGAAGTGGAAAATCATTTTGGGACGGACAAAAAAGGAAATTTTGCAAAACAAATCGGAACGGAGGGAGTAGGAGTAAAATGTTTCTACTTGGACTATTTTTTGTCTCAGACCAGATTAGATTAGATCATACCAATTCAGACTAGACTAGACCAGACCAGACTTGGATAGTTATAAAAATATAAAGAGACCAAACATTACCAGATCAGTTCAGACCAGACCAACAAATTAAAGTCAAAAGTAAAAACATCCTAAAGATGCAATGACTTGTCTAAAATACCCTTAATAAAGTTCTAGATTTATTTACAATTAAAAATTAAATAATTTGTTAAAAACCAATCAAAACCCTAGCATTATTCTGCCGCCTGACTGGTCCTCCGTCGTTGCAGCCGTCCGGCTTGTCCGCCGTCACCGTTCAGCTGGTCTGCAGTCGCCGTCTTTCGGCGAGTCCACGGCTGCCGACGTCCGGTTAGTCCGCCGCCACTGGTTGAAGAACCACCATCGCAGTCTTCCGGCGAGTTTGCCACCTCATGGAAGCAGCCGTCACCAACTCCAAGGAGTCGTTGCCGCTCTCCGACTACTTTTCACAAGGCAGTGGTTGAGTATTATCTTTCATATATGTCTTCTCCGCTGATGTGGTTGTCTCTTCCCAAAAGATTGTCTTTGCAAACATGGCATTCACATATCTAAAAATATTGCATTTACAAATGCAAAAAAATATGGTGATTTCAGATAAAAAGATGGCATTCTCGTGTGATGTGATGGCACTTTTAAGATAAAATAGACTGAAACTTAAAATCAAGGCTAAACATGGGACTATACAAGTGAAAACATGGGACTATAACTACAAGGCTAAAGAGTCAAACGGACCCTTGGATCCGTCTGAAATGCTCAATTCGGCCCCTAAACTCTAAAAGCTCCATTTCACCCCTGAACTTGACAAAATAAATTCAAATATCAGTTTTTGCAGGTAAAAGTCCGGTCACCTCCACGTCACTTGGTTAGATGCCAACCGTGCATCCCACGTGACAATTTGCAATTTAAGGGGTCAAATAGGCCCCTGAACCCGATAGAGTTATTCAATTTACCTCCTCAACCGTTCAAAAGTGTAAGAATTGCAAAAAAAAACAGAAAATAAAAAATAGAAAATAAAAATATGAAATAAGATACAAGTCGAAAGTATAAAATACATGCATCTATTAAAAGAAATTCATTAAAACATTTTGATATTTTAAATCTATATTTTTTTTAAATAAACAATATGTGTTCTTACAAATTAAAATTAAATTTGTATTCTGTGAATTATATGTAATAATTGGTATTATAAAACATATTTTAGGTTTTGTATTTTACAATTTATGTTATATTTATATTTCAGAGTTGTATTTTTCATTTGATATTTTTTAATATTTTTAATATGTTTTAGATTTATATGTAAAATTACACACACATGCATATATGTATATATACTTTGTATTATTTTATTCTAGAATTATATACTATACTTCATACGGAGTATTAAATATATATGTCATAAAATAATTTATACGATATAAAAAGTATAATATGAAAATAGTTATTAGTTTTTTATATTATTTATTTAAAAATAATTTATTCTTGTTATGTTTTTTTATAAATTTAATTTACCGCAAAATTATAATTTTTTTTATTATATTATAAATAGAAGTCTATATTTTATATTATGAACTTGTATATTATTTTATATTTTTATTTTCTATTTTTTAATTTCTTATTTTTAATAGCAATTTTGACACTTTTTAACAATTGAAGAGGTAAATTGAACAACTATGTCGAGTTCAGAGCCCTATTTGACCCCTTAAATTGCCACTTGGGATACACGATTAGCATATGACCGGGTGACATGACGGTGACCAGACTTTTCCCTGCAAAAAATGAGATTTGAACTTTATTGTTGAGATCAAGTGGTGAATTGGAGCTTTTTAGAATTCAGGGGGCGAATTGAGCATTCAGACGGGAGCTATTTGGCCCTTTAGCCTAATTACAATACTTTTACTATTATTTCCATCTTGATCAAATTATGCCATAAAAGTGATATTAATTATTTGCCAAAGTGACAATAATATTGAAAAATATTACACTATAATTAAACACTTTAAACACTACAAATACCCAATTTTAAATAAATATATATCATTAAAACTTAATAAATTCTGCATACATTCGGCTTAACATCTATCTATAATAATATAAAGTAACAAGGTGTAGCACCTTGCTTTTCTCTCCAATTAGACATTTAATGTTTCATACTCATTAAAAAATAAGAGTTACATGAATATCTATCTATAATAATATAAAGTAACAAGGTGCAACACCTTGCTTTTCCCTCCAATTAGACATTTAATGTTTCATACCCATTAAAAAAAAGAGTTACATGAATATTGGAGTAATTGGAATATTTTCAATTCAAAATAATAATAATAATGATAAGAATAGTCATAATAATAGTAATAATAATCTATCTATCTATAATAATAATATAAGGTAACAAGGTGTAACACTTTGCTTTTCCCTCTAATTAGACATTTAATGCTTCATACCCATTAAAAATAAGAGTTACATGAATATTGGAGTAATTGGAATATTTTCAATTCAAAATAATACCTCCTCCGTCCCATTTTACATGTCTTACTTTCCATTTTGGGTTGTCCCAAAATAAGTATCATTTTTCCCTTTTTGGAAAGCAGTATGTGGTTCACAACATTTCACTTTACTACACTCAAATCTCAACCGCAACTTTTACCTTTTCAACTACTTTATTAAAAATTGTGTCAAAATCAAAAGAGACATATAAAATGGGACGGAGGTAGTAATAATAAATAATAATGATAAGAATATTCATATCTATCTATATCTATATCTATATCTATAATAATAATATAAAGTAACAAGGTGTAGCACCTTGCTTTTCCCTCCAATTAGACATTTAATGTTTCATACCCATTAAAAAATAAGAGTTATATGAATATTGGAGTAATTGGAATATTTTCAATTCAAAATAATAATAATAATAATAATAATAATAATAATAATAATAATAATAAGAATAGTCATAGTAATAGTAATAATAATCTATCTATCTATAATAATATAATATAATAATATAAGGTAACAAGGTGTAGCACTTTGCTTTTCCCTCTAATTAGACATTTAATGCTTCATACCCATTAAAAAATAAGAGTTACATGAATATTGAAGTAATTGGAATATTTTCAATTCAAAATAATAATAATAAATAATGATGATAAGAATATTCATAATAATAGTAATAATAATCTATCTATCTATAAAAACATAAAGTAACACAAGGTGTAACACCTTGCTTTTTCCCTCCAATTAGACATTTAATGATTCATACCCATTAAAAAGTATTACATCATATTCATGAATGATGAATTGAGATGCAAATATTATTAAAAAGGAAAATGATACTACCTCCGTCCCCCTAAATTTAATTTGGGATAAAGGGGTGTGATGTGGTTTTTAAGAAAAAGTAGAATTGCATGATTGATATGGTATTGATAAAGTGTGAATAAAGTAATTTAAGAATGAATTATATAACCACCCAAATATAACCAAATATGGTATGAGAGATGCAAACTTAATGGGATGGACAGAAAAGGTAAAACGGGATAAAGTTAGGGGGATGGAGAGAGTAGTAATTAATACCCCCCACATAAAATGTGACTAAAATTGACTTGCATGTGAAATATAAAGTAAAAATTATACGATTGAGATTTGTGTAGATCATAGAAGGGAAAAACAATTTACCCCGAAATTTTAAATGTATATGTATTTGTATGTATATTTTTGTACTGCCGCCCCTGCTACCGGAAATTCCTGCGTCCACCGTTGGGGGAGTCTAGAGTAATCAGGGCCTGAAACTCACTCCATTGAGTTTCAAACCCTTATGTGCCTAGCGTGTTTCGAACTCGAGACCTCTCACTATGCACAGTAAACTCACAACCGACTAAAATGCTTGGTTTAGGGGAAAAGGTTATAAACAAAGATCAACGTATGAAGGCATGAAACAAAAGAAAAGTTAGAGAACACACAAAACTACGAAAAGATTGCAGATGCACGCATGAAAGATTGGAGGAATACATAGCAAAGAACTAAATTGACATTCAAATTATAAAGAATTTCAAAAATACCGCGATATACATGTACACCAGGTGACCCGACTGTACAGTATAACTTACGGCTTGCAAACTACTTCTTTATTAGGGACTAAATTACAAATAATCAAACTTAGTACTCCCTATATTAACTTAGTACCTCATTTATCTAGGAAGGTACGGTAGAAAATTCCTAAACAAATAATTATGGGTCATGTTTTCCTAATTGACTTCAGCTGTGGTCAAAAAGCTACTCTTAAAATACTTTTTTTCAATTGATTCGTGAAATTCAATTTCCCGATAAGAATCCCACAAAAGTTTAATTATCAACAACGTCAACTACATTTTCAAAAGAAAATGGATACTTAGCAATAATTATCCACAAAAGTTTAATTATCAAGAGTGAATAATTCAAATAATGAGGGAAACAAACATTAAAATGGATACTTAGCAAGTTAGCAATCAAGGCAGTTTGGTTCACAAATGAGTAAAAGTCTCCTTTGAATTGGTCCAAGTTATGACAAAGCAATGTGGGCATCCAGGAAACTCAGTTCATCCAGTGATCCAGGTCTAAACTTTGTGGGAACAATATATGCAAGCTTAAATCCCATCCAAGACTACATTTTTTTTTTGCCAAGTTTATGCCCTCCCCAAATGGAGATTCCAAAAGTCTTAAATATCCTTTTAATGATAAAAATGATGGTAATAGCTTTAACTACCATCTCCACATCCCCTGTAGCTGGCCAGAACACCAGTGCTGTGAAGGTTGCTGTTGGTGTTATTCTTGATAGAGACACCATATCTGGAAAGATGAGAGCTGCTTGTACATCGTTAGCTCTAGCTGATATCTATGCCAACCGCAATCACATTACCAGAATTGTCCCTCACTTCAGAGATTCCGCATTGGATGATGTTGGTGCAGCATCTGCTGGTAATCTTCCTCCTGTTTCAGAAATATCAAACATAAATGAGACAGAAAAAAACTTTCAAGCATTATTCTTGGCAATACTTTTTCCTATATCCATGTGTTCCACTAAAAGTTTGAATCATTGTTTAATTTATATGCAGCCATAGACCTGCTGAAGAATTTTGAAGTACAAGCCATCCTAGGCCCTCAAGGATCCACACAAGCAGATTTTATAACAGACATAGGGAAGAAAGTGAGAGTACCCATCATTTCATCAGCCACGAGTCCCTCTCTTTCAGCCAGCCAAAACCCATACTTCATCAGAGCAGCTTACTGCTCCTGTGCGCAGGCTAAAGCCATTGCAGCAATTGTTAAGGCCTTTGGTTGGAGGGAAGTCGTTTTTATCTACGAAAACAGCAACTTTGGCAGTGGGATCCTTCCCCATCTGACTGATGCCATGATGGATATCAGTGTTTCAGTAGCTGATAGAAGCATACTTTCTCCATCAGCAAATGATGACCAGATCATGGAGGAGCTAAAAAAGTTAAAGTCTAAGCAGACACGTGTCTTCATAGTCCATTTGCATCCAACTTTTGCTCCTCGGTTTTTTGTTAAAGTGAAAGAAGCTGGAATGATGAGTACTGGATATGTATGGATAATCACGGATGAATTCACTAGTCTTCTGGTTTCAATGAAACCTTCTGTTCTTGACACACTGCAGGGGGTTATAGGAGTGAAGCCTTACGTCCCAAGTTCAGCTAAGCTGAATAACTTCACCATGAGATGGAAATCAAAGGAATTCCGTCGACAAAATCCAGACTTGGATGGAATAGAGCTCACTGTATTTGGGCTATGGGCATATGACAGCGCCGTGGCTTTAGCCATGGCACTTGAGAAAGTAGGCACTACAAGTCTAAAATTCAACGGAACTCTCAATAAAAAGGATAATCTAACAGATCTGGATGCAATTGGTACTTCACGTCTGGGGCCTTTGCTACTCAAATCAATGAGAAACATCAAATTCAGAGGACTGACTGGTGATTTCCACATAGTTGATGGAGAATTACAACCATCTGCATTTGAGATTATGAATGTGGTAGGCAGAGAGAAAGGGATCGGGTTCTGGACAGAGAAGTATGGGATTTCCAATCAACCAAACCCAAACACTACAACTCTTTACTCTGCTAAGCAAGATGATCTCGGTGCCATCTTATGGCCAGGTCAGTCTACTGCTGTTCCTAAAGGCTGGGAGATTCCTACAGGTGAATCAAAGTTGAGGGTAGGAGTTCCTGTTAAAGGAGGACTGGAGCAATTTGTGAAGGTTACAATTGATCCCCAGACAAAAGCTGTAAAAGCATCTGGTTTCTGTGTAGAAGTTTTTGAAGAAGTCATGAGGTCTATGCCTTATTCTGTACCAGTGGAGTATATACCATTCCCAATCCCTCTAGGTGAAAACCTTCCAAATTACGATGACTTCGTTGATCAGATCTTTTCCGGGGTAATACTGACTTCCATACTAGCACTCAGTTGTTCATAGCACTAAGGTCTATTTTGGAGGTTGGAAAATGCCAGGAAAATATAATACAAGGAAAAGTAAACATTGAATCAAACTCAATTAAATAATTCTATACATTTGCTCAAACTCAATTTATTTTGTTTACATAATGACAGGGAAGTCTAACACGTCTAAAAAATTTAAAAAAATCATCTTTCACTTTCTTTAGCACTTTAAGAGGTACAACTAAAACCAAGAAAATAACTTTTCTTAGTGATTTATTTGTTTCACTGGTATTCTCCAGGATTCAACCATACCATTACATATTTCATGCTATACTTACATTTCGTTGGCTTCTGACAGAAACTTGATGCAGTAGTTGGTGATGTCACAATTTTAGCGAAGCGGTCCAAACATGTGGACTTCAGCTTACCATTTACAGAGTCTGGGGTCACCACAGTCGTCCCAGTCAAGCAAGGTGACAAGAAGAATCGATGGATTTTCTTGAAACCTGTGAAGAAAGAGCTTTGGGTGACGACGGCAATGTCCTTTGTCTTCATCGGCACCGCTATTTGGGTACTTGAACACCAAGTAAACAAAGAGTTCCAAGGTCCACGCTACAAGCAAGTTGGAATGATCTTCTGGTTCTCCTTCTCAACGCTTGTTTTTGCACACAGTAAGTACTCAAGCAAGTTACATTCTACATATATCAATATTATTCTGATTTTCAAAAACTACTTATTTCATTGCAGAGGAAAGGGTAATAAGCAATTTATCAAAATTCGTGATCATAGTATGGGTGTTTGTTGTTCTTGTCCTGACATCCAGCTACACAGCAAGCTTAACATCTATGTTAACAGTACAACAGTTGCAGCCCACTGTCACTGATCTCAATGATCTGATCAAGAATGGGGAGTATGTGGGAGTCCAAGATGGTTCCTATGTTGCTGGGATGTTATATAACATGAAGTTCGAGAGAACGAAAATTAGGAATTACAGCACTTTAGAAGAGTATGATGAAGCACTTACAAAAGGAAGTAGAAATGGTGGAGTTGCTGCTATTGTGGATGAGCTGCCCTTTATCAGGATATTCCTTGCAAAGTATTGTGGGAAGTACACTATAATTGGTCCAACCTACAAGACTGCTGGATTTGGATTTGTGAGTTCTCTAATCTCTAAGGTTGTATTTGATAGCCACTTGTGAATTGTTCAGCTTATCTTTTCTTTATCAGCAGACTGAGAAAGAGTAAGTAGCTTTTGAATTGTTTGGCTTTTCTTTCAGAAAATTAAGCATATTCAGTTAAATAGCTCTTACCAAACATGCACTAACTTGGATAAACAACATCATATCAGATGGTTGATAGGCGTTTTTCTCATTTCTGCAGGCATTTTCGAGGGGATCCCCATTGGTGCCTGATGTCTCAAGAGCACTGTTAGGTGTGACAGAGAGTGAGACTATGATGAGAATAACGGATAAATTGTTTGGAAAAGGAACAGAATGCTCACAGCGAGATGGAAACTTGGCTGCTTCTGATAGCTTGGCACTGGACAGTTTTATAGGACTTTTCACTATTGCTGGTGTGTCTGCTTTATCAGCTCTTCTCATATTCTTCTGCTCCTTCTTATATCAGAGCAAGGATATCTTAAAATCCGACTTCTCAATCCAACAGAAGTTTTCTGCATTAGCAAAAGCTTTCTATGAAGAAAAGGAGAAACCATCAAAGGAGTCTCAAAATCCAGATGAAGGCAATGCACAGACAATGCAAGAATTTCATCCACAAACTCCAGAAACCGAAAATGCATGTTCTCCCAATCAAAACATCTTCACTAGTGAAGAGGGATTCACTACAACAGAGCCGGGAAGTCCAGTAAATGACAGCTCCATAACTGAGGGGTCTGCAGAAGGATGATGCACCAAACTGTAAATTAGGTAAAATTTCTTACATTGTAAAGTTAGCTGAACAGAAAGGCTAGAAGAGATCGGAATTCCTGTCAATTGTTTCATACTTTTATTGCTGATTGCACCATTAATAGTCAATTACACTTCCTATAAAATGGTATCACCAATTGTTTAATGATATATATGCTTGATGATTACATACTGAGCTTTGGGACATTAAGGGCTTAAGAGGACATGGCGTCTCTCTTTCAGATGTTAGTCGGCGATACAGGCAGAAGGTAGGCGACAAGCATAAGGATTATAAATTTCGCCGCTACTGCTGTGTTCCAATAGCAACCAGACTCGAATATATACCAGTAAGAAAAGCTTTTGAATTTGATTCCAAGCCTTTTATTCAAATCTCTGAAGCGGAAGTGCAAGTACTCTCAAAGTGGTTCCGATATGGAATTGGAAAATTTTCACATCCTTTGCCAAAAACTGATTCTATTTGTGTTTTTCATAACAATATTAAGACAGTATTTGTGATTTTCTTATTAACCTTCATTTTCATCAAACTACATTAATCAAGTTCTTTTCCAAAACTAAACTATACATCATATGTACTTCTATATAATTTTTTGGATTGTTGATACAAGGGTCACCCCTTCTCAATTTTGTATGTAAGTAATAAGTTGATTCTACTAATTAAGGCTCTCTCTAAGCAATGTGTGTTCTGTTAGTCTAGTGATACATAGTACTGAAATACTTTATTGATATGATAAAGAACACTTAAACCTTGACAGATGAATTGAATTTCCGGTTTACAAGCCACCTTATTTTTAAATCGATAGTGTTGTTTGGTTAAAGTTTTATGTTTCTGTGAAAAGGTTATGCTTTCATTTCAATCATCTCAAATATTTAGTTTAGGTTATGTTTTTCTCGAACAACCTTAACTTCTAATGTATATGTAACACGTCAGATTTGGGCTCAGAGGAGTTTTTGGTTATATGCAAGGGTGACCATTGATCTGGTAATAAAGAATTCATGGTTAAAATATTACAAAGTAAGAGATGCTACGAGAACTAATTAACTAGATAGATGCATGGTGTTATTTCAAGTTGACTTGGTGATCACACATTCACACATCCATATTCCTCTGTCAAGAGTTCAAGACTACTGATCTTGAATTTGAAGTTTAGTGGACAAGTTTAAGAATTTAAATAGCCATCGACTCATTGAGTATTTCTCTTAAATTCTGTATTGAAATATAATGATTTATTTTGGTTGTTGTTTCCTTAAATTGAAAATTGACATATATTTTGATATGGATTCATGACTGAATGGGGTTAGTTTGCCCCAACATGCAGAACATTTTTTATCCCTCCTAATGTTTGGGTGATAACAAGAAATTTCATTTCGGTTTTATCAAACTATGTATGCATGCATGCCCATAGCAAATAGATACATACAAATCCAATTGGGCATTTATGTTATCACACATCGCGCGTGATAGAAACTAGTATAATATATGCATTGTCCAACTAGCACGTGTATATACATAAATACATTGTCCATACTTTGAATATCACAAGTGAAAATTGATATACATTGTCCAACTAGCACGTGTATATACCCAGCTGGGTCTCAAAGTATATGTATATACACGAGAAGTATATACATATATACACTTGTGAAAATTTATATACATACGTACATACACGTGTGTGTGAGATATCAATTTTCATCCTGTTAGGACCCAACTATGATGATTTTGATGATGCCACTATACTTTGCACCAGAATTTTGTGTCTAAGTTAACTCGTGCATTAAATGCTTAAAAGTGACAAGAATTCCAATGTACAAACTATGTATCAAATTAAACATACTGGAACTATAAAATGCAATAAGGTAAAAATTATTTACCTTACATGGATATTTAGATCCAACCAGTATAGCTTTAAATTTGGTACATAAGTTTAATCATGTCACTTAAAGAAAGAAAGTGATTAGTAAAATAAGTGACAAATTTTACTGTGAAATTTGTACCAAATAAATTGTACTGGAAAGAACAAAATGCAATAAGGTAATCTTATTACCTTAATAGGATATTTCAAAGATCCTACCAGTACAAAATTTATTTGATACAAAATATTCTAAGTCACACATTTTACTACTTCACTACTTAAGCAGGTTCACGCACTGAGCTTCACGAGTATAGTTGCAAGACAGGCCAAAATGCAAGAGCAGAGAAAACATCAGAATGGGTGAATAGTGAAGAAGTTTCAGAATAGGCATGCAGCGATAAGAAGGCCTAAGGTATGGGTGTTATCTTCGTACAAAGCAAGTGGTCTTCAAAAGACAAATCCTTATCCTGCTCCAACACAAGAAGACGCAAGTACAACACTTTGGACGTCTAGGATTAAATCCTCTTAACCAACGGAGGAGATTAATCTACTGGAGATGCCTATAAAAATAGGCAGAAGCATGAGATCAAAGGCAAGTCATTGAGTTCAAAGCAAGTGGTTCAGTCATTACACTACGCATATCCAGCAAAAGAGAAAGTGCTTGAACACTCTGCTTTGACTCATGCTTCACTAAGCTCTTAGATTAGATCATAAATTGTCATATTTTTAGAGCTTAGATTTTAGTTGGTAGGCCAGAAATTCCTTGTATTTTACAAGTGGTTGTAAACACTTAGGAGAACAGTTGTTCGGATCCTATAGTGTGGTTAGATAGATAGAGTACCTTTTGATCCCCACTGGATCAATCGAGAAAAGTCTTAAGGACTGAGTAACTTTGAGTGGTGTTATACTCATCGTGAAAAACCTTCAATCTAGGCCAGAGTTGTCAAGGCTAGATTGGCACTAATTGTATTGGGCTGAATACTTTAGTGGAAATCCATCTGAAATAGGGTGGGACTGGATGTAGGAGGATTACACCACCTCTGAACCAGGATATATCGTGTGTTGATTTACTTTCATACATGCAGAAGCACACACCAAACACATCTCACTAAAGGATTGTAGTTTGCCAGCAGCATCCTAAGCAGTAGTCTTCATCGACTGTACTGCTTAGCCTACTGCTTAATAACTCACTCTCCTTGAGAGTGTTTTCCACTAGAAGTTATCTTACACTCAGAAGGTGCCTCAGCAGTACCCTGGTCTTCACCCTCCTGCTGAGCCCACTGCCCATTCATATGTGTCTTTCCGAACGCCATAACAAGCCAGAACAAAAAGCCATCCAAGAGTCATCCTGTTCTTAACAGTTGCCTCAGCAGTAACCTGCCCACCAGCCGACTGCCAACTCAGCAGTTGCCTGCCAGTCAGCAAACTGCCTGTGCAGCAGTAGACTAAGCAGTTACCTGCTCACCAGTCTACTGCCAAGCCTACTTCCTCTTGTCACCAGTCTAAACATCATCTAAACTAGAAAGTTATCTCACACTAAGTATAAAGAGGTTAAAGACTTCCGCTGTGCATCTATTAATCTCTTAAAAGATTATAGATCAACTCATCTAGAGGGAAAACTTCATAAAGTTGAAAAAGATTTAAAAGTCTATTCACCCCCCCCCCTCTAGACTTTTACCTCTATCCGGGACCATCACATCCTTATCAAATAAGGTAAGCTACTTGATCAGAAGCATTATTTTTAAGAGATTCTATATTTGAATATCTAATAGTATTAGTTTCGTTTTTAATTTCAACAATATGGTGGTTATAGTTTTCATCATTATGTTAATAATTAAAAAAGAATTGTATGAAGATGCAAAAAAATAAGAAGTATTAACACAATTACTTTTGGGGCTTATAATTTTAATCATTATCTCTTTAAAAAAAGGATTTTTATCATTATCTTAACGTAACATTGAGTTTAGAAAAATAAAATATTACATTTTAGAAAATGGGACGCAATTTTTTTTATCAAATAAATTTGAAAATAAAGTTGTGATTCCAATTACTAAATTTAATACTTCTCAAACATGTAAACGATTTTGAAAAGTTACCAAATTAAATAGAGAAAGTTCCTGAAATAGGACTAAAAAAGTTCTAAAATTTTAAAATAGAACCGCCATGTTTTTATTCCCAAAATATGAGTAATTAGAGCATCCACATTGATGATCCTCAACTTTACGGTTTTTCATGGCTTATTATTGTCATGTCACCTCCACATAAGATAATCTCAAATAATCTCCAAACGAATAAATTTCTCAACATTCATGATCTTAATTTACCTAGATTTTTTATGAGACATACACTCAATTTCAAAAACTATACTCCGTATTACATACTACATATATATATAATACTATACGTACACTATTATATACATGTACTATACTACTACAAATTACATACTATATTAATAAAGTACTATACGTGCACTATAAATTATTGTATCTAACATTATATATTGTAATTTATAACATTTATATTTTCTTTAATAATATTTCAATTAATGTATTAAAACATGCATATGTAGTAGTGCCAAATAAAATGACACGCACTTTCAATTTGGATTGATTTGAACTTGGATGGTTAACACTATGTAGCACATGCACTTTCAATTTGGATTTACTTATTCAACGGACAGTGCATTTAAAGGAATAGCGCATGCGCATCAGTTCAGCTCTTCGTATTTTTGGAGTATGGCATGCATGAGCTCCTTAACATAATCAATGAGTGTGTCTAGAACATTGGGAGAGGAACCTAGAAATTGGAAATAATCCTCAAATAATCTAGCTTTAGAATTTGATACCAGATTATTTTATCAAATAATCTCTACAAATAATCCTAACTTCTCAATCATGATCTCAAAATAAATCTTCCACATCATCACAATGATTTCTAAAATAATCTATGGATGAGGATGCCCTTACTACCAAGTTTGTAAAATATTGTCATGTTTGAAGCATAGTTATTGAAATCGCTGGACAGCCCACGATTCCCGTTCCGGATCGTCCGTACCGGATCGCGGTACGACTGCGTACAGTACGCATCTGGTTCGCGACTGCGGAACGCGGCTGTAGATAGGTAAGTCGCGTATTACGCGATGTTGGTTCGCAGACTCCATCTTGGGATACTCGTTCCAGCATGCCAAACGACACAGGAGACTTGAAGTCCCAAACGACGCAGGCCACTTGAAGTTTCCAGCGATTTCTTCCTAACAAAGGTCGGCGACTTTAAAGGATGAAACAACGCACTAGATAATAGCTTCTATTAATATTATTGAAGTCAATTGTTTAATATCATATCAATTATATTTATACTTATTAAAATCTAATAAGTATATTTATACTCCGTATTAAATAGAAGCTTTGTATAAAAATCTAATTTATAACACATAGGTATATTACGTATATTTATATTTATGGTTAATTTAAAATATAATATACTAAATTAAATAGAAGCTTTGTTTAACTTATTAAAATTTAATGAGTATAATTTAATCTAAGAATATTTAATTGTCTAAATAGTATATTTACAATAAATTTTAATATATTTATATTATATTAAAATCCAGAAACTTTTTTTACTGTTTTATAGCTTCTATTGTTGCAAACTTTGTTAAGTTTGTTTAATGTTATTGAAGTTAATTGTTTAATATTATATTAATTATATTTATACTTGTTAAAATTTATATGTTTATGGTTCACCGTACCATAAACATAGGGTATAGCGTACCGCGTACCGAAGAAGCCTACCCCCCCACGTATCGGATTTATAATATTCGCGATCCGCGTTCCCGTTTTCGTACCGCGTACCGAAGCGTACCACGATCCATGTGACTATGGTTTGAAGTCTGGTATTGTCAAAACATGGCAGCTATTAGTCCTATTTTGGGAATAAAAACATGACAGTCTTATTTTGGAATTTTCAAATTTTGTCACTCCTATTTCGGGTAATATTCTCAATTAAATAAGGTGGATTTCTACGGTCTTTTTTTCCATATTAATATGCAATCAAAAATAGAATCTAATAAAAATAAAAGGTATAAAAATAACTAAATAATTGTTATATATAATGACATGGCAGGATTATGTGGCGCTTTGTATGCTCTTAAAAAATTCCTCTTATATATATTGATTTGTTAGTTTTTGACTACAAATAATAACTATATAATTACTTAGAGTCTTAGACCATGTATTTTATATACTGTTGTATCTTTGCTTTATTTCAATTTTTTCTAAATGTAAAAATTATTTTAAATTTACATAAGACACATCCCTTTCCCTCTCCTCTGAAATCCCCCAAACAAACTGGCCCGGAACAAGAAAAGAAAAGTACTCATTACAAACACATTTACAGAACAGTTTGTAAGTTTTGTAATTAGATTAATGAATCCCACTCTTCTCTACATGTACAGAATAGGGATCCCTTAATTTTTCATTTGACTTTAATGACAAGGCATCATGTACATCATGTACTTAAAATATGTTGTAGTTGTATAACACATAGATCTATTCATGAACTGAAAGGTGATCTTCAGAGTCAGTAAACTGGTTTCTATGCAAATACTTTGTTAACAATTCCGGAAAGTACCCCTTTTATTCTGCAACATTGAATAACCTTAAAGAAATCCTAAATTGCATTGTTCCAGTCTGATTATTTCATTGATCAAGCCTTCGGAGGGGTATTACTGAATGTTTCATGCTTTAAACCATTTCCTCTTGTTTTCCTGCATTTTGGATTAGTGCAGTAAAACATGTAAAGTCTTTCTTGAAATTATCAGCTTCTTGAAAAAAAATTGATGCAGCAGTGTTATCAAACCTGTCCAAACATGTCGCTTTTCACATTACCTAGCATTTACAGCAGAGCAATCCTAGTCAAACAAGATTAGAGCAAGAACACATGAATGAGTGCAACTTTTTCGTTACTATGAATAGCATTGCTATCCTAGAAGCAATGAATATGTTCATATAAACATTACAACGGACATACATTACAACGGTCCAAAGACCACATTCTCATTAGTAACTCCCATGAGATCTCACAGATGATATCGACTGTGCTGAGACAGAAGCTGTGGGGCTGTTCAAATCTCTTTCCCCGTTGGCAACTCTAGGCCTTCCACTCAGCCTATCCACCGCATCTTGACAAATATCAGTGAACCAGTCCTCTTCTGGAAGCACACTGCCAATACAAATGGTTAACATGCAAATACTAAAAAGAATGATTTCATTTCTAAATCATAATTGCACTTGCATACATGTTACAGTAAGCTAGGTTGACTAAGACATTCGGTCATTCGGAGTTGGTTGAGGTGAGTGTAATCTTGTTCTAAAATTCCCCGCATAGGCAAACTCTAGGCATCATGTGGTCAACTATATTGCTTTCCCAAATTGACCCCGTCTAATTCTATTTATATCATGCTCCGGTAGCTCCCTAGCTATTTTCAGAACATTCGTGTATGCTAGAAAAAGTTATGGAACTAAAGTACTCTACAGTCACGTGATAGTTTTTATTAGTTAGTGATTGAAAGGAGCAAGTATCCCACAAGTCTAAAAATCCAGAAATGATCATATGCATTAACTAAGCTAATAAAGTGAAAGTGTGGATTTTTATAGAGTAAATTGTGTGCATACCTCAATGGATCCATCCCAGTTGAAGAAAACGCTGATACTGCCCTACTTCTGATATCACCAACGATGCGGTTCAAATTCCTAGAAAAGTAGCGTCCTTGTGAAGCAAAGTATCTGACAAATGTCATATCCAAATAGAACTGCAAAGAATTAAAAAAGAAAGAGTAAAATTCTGTATGCATGTATTTGTCGCACACATTCTGCCTTTAGTAGAACCATACAAAAGCTTAGGTATGTAGTATGAATTATATAAACCTGCTGAAGACCAACAGGCCCTAGAGGTCTTGGTCCTTGAATATCATCCCAAAAACTCTGGTCTTGGGAGAGCCACAACATAACAGTTTCTACAAGTCTCATCAATAACAATGTTGCAAACCTTTCCCGTCCAACAAACATATCTGCAGCTATGGAAGCTATCGTGTTTAGCTTTAAAAAGAGCCCCTGATGATTCCACAAAAAATTGGGTGTATTCACAAAAGTGAAATGTCAAATGAGAAATTTACCAGTCAAAAAACATGCAAATAGAAAAAATGAGAGGAAAATAACGAGGATATTTAATGTTTTTGTGAAGATACAGATAACGATACACATAAGTTGGTATTCTACTAAAACAAGTATTCAAGTAACACCTCAAAAAATAGGATAATGGAGAACAATTGGGAAAAATATATACCTGGAATATTTGAGAAGGGAGCCATTCTATCTCATCCGCATTACCATCCAAGTTTATGTACATGTCTGCGGTAAGGTTGCTATCACCATCCTCATTGAAAATGAGTTCAAGAGCATGCAATTGACAAAAACTATCTTTTAATTTGTCAACGGTGCTCACAAGGCGCTTTTTCCATTCCCTTTGCTCTGGAAGACGACTTTGTCTATCAGTCCTTAGTTGATGCTCATCCTTGTAATTGGCTTGACTGAAAGAAGAAAGGTTCATTGATGCACGTGGTAAGAGCTCATCTGCTAATAAGGTGGCATTTGCAAGCAAAGTAATCTGTTGGGCTTCAGTCTCAGCCATCCGGACAATTTTGTTTGTTAAACCATCAAACTCGGTTTCTTCTTCTAAAGAACCAGGTAATGCTTTTATTAGCGTGTTCACATAAGCATTGAAGACCTCGAACAAACCGTCCATCGCTTTTCCACCCAACTGCATGCTTACTAACGGCCCCACATCCTCAAAGAAATCCTGCACAGACAAATAAAAGATCAATATGACTAAAACAGACCATTAGAAAAAATAACATCATAATTATATGCTAACAAGCAGTATATCATAGGGAAGACGGACTTCCTAAGTTCCCATCTTTCTTCATCAAAAGGGGTAAGTAAGCGACTTGGTATGCATCTTCATCCCCTAGAGTTTACGTGAAATCGCAAATTGGAGTCTTGTGCACCGGGTTTTACATTTTTGAGTCCCTCCGCCGCAAAAAAAAAAATGTTTCAAGAACTTTGTTTTGTTTGTCCCCAAAAAAGAGTTGGCTTTGAAAGTCAACTTAAATTTTAAGTAAAATTCTTGTATGGCCAAGAGGTGGGCGCTTTTAGTCAATCACTCCAGACAATCTAGGAAATAAGTATTAGGGGTATAACTTACCATACATAATTTGTAACAGCTTGTACCTTGATTAGATTGACTTAAAAATTAAAAATTACACCTCGCTATAGGAAGACTCTTTTTGCGACTAAAGGGGGTATTTTTTGTGATAAAGGGCAGCCTGGTGCGCGAAGGCATCCTTACAAGGTGAGGGTCCAGGGAAGGGTCCCACCACAAGAGTGTATAAGGCAAGCCTTCCTCTGTCAAATTTTTAACAAGAGGTTGCTCCCAAGATTTGAACCCGTGGCCTCTCAGTCACCGGTGTGCTAAGGCTTCCCTAGTTCCCTTCTGGAGCATTTTTTGTTATCAAGATAAAAAATTACCTGAACCATCAAGTAAAACCGATGGGCACTACTTGAAAGTTTATGTTGATACATAGCAGACTGGCGGAATGAACTTGGAGGATTTGTAAGTTCCCAATCATCAGCTGCTGCTAGAGCAGAAGTGCTCTCCTCAATTCGTTTTAAATTGGCTTCCAGTGCTTGCTCAACACTAGGCCTAAACAGCTTCAACAGCACAGGGCAAAGTGCAAGCCCCCGAGCTTCCAACAATGTGCAGTGTCCAAAAGCTATCTGAACACACTCTGCAGCAGCCCTAAGGCCCCCAGCAGCTGCAGATGATGACAATGCATGCCTTTTAACAAGGACAGCGAAATCCTCTGTCTTCTTATTAGCCCACACGACAAGCTCAGATGTATAAGCTGGCTCCTTTCCAAAAATAGTCAATGAATCACTCGCTGCTTGGGAAATGGCAGAGAATACCAATTGTGAGAGTGCTGCAGTATATGCTCCTCCATATGTTGTGCTTGATGGACGAAAACTTTGCATATTGTATTGATATCTCTTGTGATGAGCGTTGAGTAGTAAACTATGGGCACGAGGACCATCTCCAAGCTTCTTGAGAGCTACAATAGCAGCACGAAGCTCGGCACCACGTGTTGATGTTTGGAAGGCAATATCAGCAAGCTGATCTGCTAATTTTTTCCTACGTTTTGTAATGGTAGTTTGTAGTGACAACAGGACTCTGGGACTTAGTGTACTCTTTTGTTTTGCTTCCAAAGCTATTTTTTCTCCTTCATCAAGGCTTGACAAGGCTTCATCTATCCTCCTCTCAGCTAATAAAACATCAAGGTTATCAGAAAAATCAGCTAACCATTCCTCTATTTCTGAAGGTTCTCTTGTTTTATCATTCAAAGTGTCATTTGTGGCATTATAAGGACTAGTATCAGATAAAGAATCAACATGCACTCCTTCAGCTAAATTATTGATTAAATTAGCCTGAGTAGATAAGAGCCTTTTCATTGATGAAAGTTCACCCTCAAGATCTGAAATCTCTTTTGATGTGCTGCAAATGCAAAATGGACAAAGGAAATGTAGAAATGAGTGTGTGCTTATTGCAGGGAATGATAACCTAAAAATAGAAAGAAAAGTTTATCATTACCCATCCAGAAACATAGGAACTGATTTCTTAGAGCCCGTTCAGTAATACCAAAATCGGCTGAATTGGTTGATTATGATGAAATTTATAAAATTCTGCTAAAGAGACTGTATGGCTGATTTTGCTGATTTATGAAAAAATTATATTTAAACTGTACTAGTATATATTATTAATAAAATAAAGAAAAAATTGTATGTAAAATAGCTAAAATGGTCCTCTACGATAACTTCAACCAATACAGCCAGAAAAGTAACTTCAACCTTACTTTTTCTTATTATTACACAATCGAAATCAAAAGTTACGTGTTTGGTGAAAAAGTTGGTTGATAAGCCCGATAAGCTGAAAACATGCTTACCGAACGGGCTCTTAGTTCCTGCAAAGAATTTTCTCGCTAGTGTCATATACACTTTTTAAAAGTTCAGTTTGGAAGGTAATTTTTGGTTCATCTATGTTTCCTACAGAAAGCGGGTGTAAACAAAAACTAACAATAACTTACCGAATGAAAGCTGTATAGTTAGCATAAACACTCCTGCGCATTTCCTCAGCAGAGGCCTTTTTCAGATCCACCAGAGAGGAGCATAGCTGCCTAATCTCCTGCAAACAGAAAGCCATTATAATATCAACTTTCATGCATGATGAATATATAGAATCCCCATAGCCAGCCAGCCCGCCACTATATACTTACAGGCTTACAGATTCTTCTCAAAATAAAAATAAAACTGCAGGAACCAGGCTGGATATATAACCGCAGGGTAGTTTATGAGCTTAACACACAGATTTATACTGTCTCAAAAAGTTTTATTTATTTGCAACATTCCAGGGCACTCATAAATCATATTAACTGATAACGAACTTTCCAGATATACATACAGAAACAATGCAGTTAAGCCATATGCAAGGTGGAAAGCTCGGTTAATTCATCAACATGCACAACCGAATGGGGGATGCTGAATTCTATCCATCAAAATGACAATTTAAAAACCACTTAACGTTATAGTGCAAAAAAACAGGCCTTTTCATTCAAGGAATGGCACTTCGATTGGACAAAACTATCGGCGTCGAAACTGTCGGAATTGAAGACGGTGAGTTTCTCCTCCAGCTTCGTACCCGTGTCTCTGTTGGCATATTTTGCCGGCGTCACGGCCGCATGCGTTCTTGACCTAGACGACTTCACTGTTGCCATAATTACCCGATCAGCTCTGGTTGGTGATCAGCTAAATTTTCCAGATAAGGGAGCATCCGTATCTAATTAATAAGCATAAGAGGCGTTGAGAATTATTGAAGTGCGGAAGAAGAAAGAGGAATCCCGCAGAGCACTCAACTAGACGTGGTGACTGGCGAAGATTGAGATTTTTGAGTCTGCAACAATGGAAAATGCGGAAACAACCACCTGAACGGCTGAACTAAGCAATAATAGTAAGCAATTTTAAACAATTATGAAGCTTTTTTTTATGTCAAATTACAGGTCATCAAAGTATTTATTTATAAGTTATCAAAAAAAAAATATTTATTTATATGAATATATGGGGTTGTTTGGATCCGATTCTTAAAACTGCTTCTGCTCCTTGAAGGAGCAGAATAAGAAGTTGGAGTGTTTGGGTGAAAGTGCAGAAGTGATTCTGGTGCTCTAATTTACTCCCAGAATCAGTTTTTTTAGAAGTTGGGGGTGACCAGCTTCTTAAAACTGATTCTAATTCTGCTTCCGCTTTAAAAAAGAAGCATAAGCAGAATTAGTTCCAAACACCCCCTATGACTGTTCGAACATTTTTTTTACTTCATTCATTAATTCTGCTCTCTACTTTTTAAGAGAGCATAAATAGAAGATGAAAGTACAAAAGTATTTCTCGTGCTCTAATTTACTCTTAGCAACCTATTTTTTAGAGACTTGGTAGACCAACTTTTAAAAACTGAGTGTGACCCTGGTTCTGCTTTAAAAAAGAAGAAGCAAAATAATTTCCAAACACCCCCTAAGTATAGTTAAGTATAGTTACAACGATATAGAATCTTTTTTTATTGCATTTAAAAACAATTTTAAACAGGAGAAATTAGGAGCATCTCCATTCATGCTATTCAAATAAATGAGTTTTCCAGTACACCTAATTGCCACATTACTCTTACCATTAAATTTTGAATAATCTCAAAACTTAAAATTATTCACGAACAATGATATACATATTAAGGACGTAGATCTGAAAGCCCAACACACGCTTTGGATACTAAGGACGTAGGTCTTGGTTAAAAAGGTGTGCGAAATATAAAAGATGAATAATGTTAACTCAGAAAGCCCATCTTGTACTTAGTAATACTCTGATTACACGGTAACACGGGGACTACCCAAACGATACGTCAGTACAGTGCTTAATACAAGAACTAAAGTGAAAAACTATTCTAAGGTTCTGAGTCTCAAAATGCTAACTCTTTGCAATGTATTCAATGCATTTATTTATACTAAGAGGGGGTAGGTGGAGTGATGACGTGACCGAACCCGGTTGGCAGCTGCCTCTGCCACTTGAGCACTCATGTCTCTACTTGCTAGCGTCATACTCTAGCAATTAGTGTTCTCAAGTGATAATTTCTACTTAAATTAAGCACTTAAAGGATAAAAGATGAAGCATATGAAGTGGTGCTTTAAATCGCTTTTATTTTTTCTATTATACAAAAAACACTTACTTTACCATACGTACATTACCAACTTTTACTTTTTCATAAGCATTTTTTTCTTAAATACTACTCCCTCCGTCTCACTATGTTTGGGACAATTCGGCTTACGATGTTTGACCGACAATTCTGTTTTACGATGCACTCAAATTATTTTTAGGAAAAATAAATCACATATTCAGAAACTGCATTAAAAACTTTACAAAGTCGCAAAAATCAGAATCAAATTTGATAAAAAAAAATCGATATTTAAAGTAAGAGATTAAGAGTGATTTGTGTTGACCAAGAGAATAGTGTCTGGGACAACTTGAGCGGGACGGAGAGAGTACCAATTTTTACTATTAAGCATTTCTCCCAAAATCACTTAAAAAATCACTTTTTAAAAGTAGAAGCAGCTAGAAACACACCCTAAAATAGGTTGGAACACAATTGATCGAATTGGATTATATTAAAGTGAACCATTGTTAAAATGATGGGTGATTTTTTTTTTTGAAATTCAACGCAAAACATAACATCCTAAAAAATGTGAAGTGTCAAGTCAAATTCCCCCTAAGTTA
The DNA here is from genome assembly GCA_945859915.1 of Cuscuta epithymum. Classification (NCBI taxonomy): domain Eukaryota; kingdom Viridiplantae; phylum Streptophyta; class Magnoliopsida; order Solanales; family Convolvulaceae; genus Cuscuta; species Cuscuta epithymum. Next base: position 361,627 of record CAMAPF010000098.1, read on the forward strand.
TACTATTTATGTCCCTTTTTATTTAGTCATCTTTGACTTTTCCAGTAAAAAATGATAAATATTGATTAATCATTTTAACTACTATATTTATGTAAAACATTTAAATTTAAATCATGATAGTATTTTAACAAAGAATATTTTCATATTATTTTCATATTATCATATTAATATATAATCAGTCAAAATTTAACATTTTTTACATAGGGGTATTCCTTTAACTCATTTCAATGTTACAAAATTGGCCCAAAGTGTTTGATCCGGTCCAATTCGTCTGACCAACTGCTCAACTCGCAGCCAGACGGTCGTACGCTATACTATAGTGCTCTCTCCGTTTCCATATCCTCTTGACCTCTTCTCCTTGGGCCAGACGCAGTCTACACCACGCCGTTCGTCCTGAGGTTAGTCGATTATTACTATTTGTCTTCTTATTTTATCTCATCTTGTTTGGTTTGTTCCTACATATCTTATTTTATTTTATCAGCAGTGAATAGATCAAGCTTAGATAGTTAGAGGGTGTTGTTGAGGTTCGTTTTTTACATGTTCTTTCATTTAAACGATGAATAATTTTCTAAATTAAGGAGTTGTAATAAGCTGCAATTTAATGACCAACCAATATGCTGGCACTGTGAACTAACTTTGTGCTCTGATTTTGGTTATCAGTTGAGCAGTGAATGGATTTTGCCAATTGCTCTTCACTCTAAAGAGTTTGCTGGAAAAGAATGAATTGAAATCTTTCCAACTCTTCAGAATTCTGATTTGTCAAAGATGAAAGTGAAAAAGCAGAAGCGCCATAGGAGAGCAGTCAGGTTTTACGCAGCTTGTTTTGGTTTCAGAGAGCCGTATAAAATTCTTTGTGATGGAACTTTTGTGCACCATTTGATTTCCAATCGAATCACTCCTGCTGATACTTCACTCGCTAATACTCTTGGTGCCACTGTTAAACTTTTTACCACCAGGTCTGCATGAAAGAAATTGTCTATTGAGAAAGTAATTTTTAGTTACCTCTTCTGCTCAATTTTCTTTTTAATGTATTGGTTTACAGATGCGTTGTTGAAGAATTGAAGAGACTTGGGACCTCTTACTCCGAATCACTCAATGCAGCCCGTAGTCTTTTAACTGCAAGGTAAATCTGTTCAAGTGATAATAATGTTTGGTTTGATCTCAGGAAAGTAATGTGATGTTGAAAGGCTTTCCTAGAAAAAACTGGAATATATTTGCAACGGAGCCAAAGATTCATTATTTTTTGGCTTGAGAATATGATAGAATAAAGCAAAATGGCTCACTAAACTGTCTGCGCTTCTTTGTTATGAAGCAACAGTCAGTCCATGCAATTTTGGACGCGATGTTCTCTATGGGTCATCCGGAAACAGTCTCTTTCTGCTTTAGTACATGGGTAAGACTGCGTACATCCGACCCCCCCTTACCCCACCGTAGGTGGGAGCCTTTGCGGCACTGGGGTAAATGAAAATGAAAAAAAATGATAGGTTTGTTCATCTAATATTACCACCTCCATTCCAGTTTAACATTGTCATTAAAAAAAGGCACATTTATTTAGACATTAATTAAATAAGATTATTCAAGTATATTTTGAGAAGTACTTTTGATGGGTGTATATATAATCAGTTAATTGATGATAACTGTGATGTTATAGGTGCGTTATTTTTAATATTTGATGATTAAATTGTCAATTAAAAGTGCTAATTATTTACCAGAATAGAAATGAGACCTACGATGGGGTAAAGGAGGGTTGCATGTACGCAATCTTACCCCTGTACCAAAGCACAAAGAGATTGTTTCCGGCTGACCCATAGTGAAAATCGCATTGAAAATTGCATGGACTGACTGCCGCTTCATAACAAAGAAGCGCAGACAGACAGACAATGTAGTGAGCCATTTTTCTTTTTTTCCATCATATTCTAAAGCCAAAAAAAATAGTGGGTCTGTGGCTCCATTGTAAATGATGGGAAAATCCAAAAGAGACAAGTGAGAAGCTCAAAATGGGACGGAGGGAATTTAATTTTTTTACCTACTAAAATAGAAAACGAAAACATTATTTTGAAAAATGACTTTCCATTATCAAATCAGAAAGTCGTTTTCCATGAAAACTCAAAGAATCATGAGTTTAATGTGCCAAACACACTAAAACCTTTCCAAGAACTTATATTCCCACAAATAAACGGAGCCTCCCTTATAAAACCCAACTGTTTCTTTGGAACTGTGAAAATGCTGTGGAAACAAAATAGAGTTGAAATTTGGAAGGGAGTGAAATGCAGGGGAAAACAAAAAAGTTGCTTCAAATTTCAACATATCGATTTTATGTATATGTTCAAACTCATTTTATTAAAATGCTATTACTATATAATAAATTCTAAATTTCTAATAAACCCAAATATATATTGTTACAATATGAAAGGAAGATGTGAATTTCTTAATGAAAATGACAACTTAGTGAAGGGATGAAGGATAACACATGAAGGACAACAACTCCACAAGTAGTATATCAAAGGGATAACATATACTCCCTCCGTCCCCTTAAGTTTGTCCCGTTTTACCTTTTTCGTCCGTCCCACTAAGTTTGTCCCATACCATATTTGGTAACATTTGAGTGGTTAGAATTCATTCTTACTTTATTTACACTTTATCAATTCAATACCAACCACACAATTCCACTTTTTCTTAAAAACCACACCACACCCCTCCGTCCCAAACTTAGGAGGACGGAGGGAGTACTACTTATGTTCTTTAATAAATGCAACATGTTGATTTTTGCACTATTCACATGTTATACTTTGATTACATTTTATTTATTAATGCCTTAATAATTTATTTCAAAAAAATATTGTTAAATTTATCTCATTGTAAATTTTCAATATATTAAATAAATAATTTATTTATTTTACTAATAGATAATTAAATATATTAATGGTCAAAGTTGTGCATCGGCAAACGTGATAAGTTGATTGTTGCATTTATTTAAGAACAGAGGTAGTATAATATATGCTTCAACATTTACAAAATTTATAAAACCTTGTTCCGTTTTTTCTAGATGAAACCAGGCATTTAAAACAAATTTGATTATTATCCCCTGCATATTCTGAATTCCAAACATATGCCAACTGAATTATAGAATGACTAATGACATCCGACTTGAAGATTTTGTGTGTGTATAGATATGATACAATTTAGTGTACCTAAAATCCCGTCTATCATTGTAACAGATGTGATCACGAGAGCAGGAGAAGTGCTGTAGCTTGCATAACAGAGATCATTGGAGAAGACAATCCTGAACACTTTTTTGTTGCTACACAAGATGCTGATCTAAGGAAAAATCTTATGCAGGTGCTTCAACTTTGTATTCTATTTTGTGTAAAAATCTTATTGTATAGGGTATTTTTGGATGCGAGTAAGTCTTAGGGAAGGGGAAAATAATGCTAAGGAAAGTTACTTTTTTATGTTTGGTTTTATTTCTACAAATCGCCAAAGAAAACGAAATATGTTCATCTTTTAACAAGTGTTTAGCTTTCTTCGTGATAATGTAGTACAAATAAATACTTCCAAAATAACTAACAACTGGGTTATCTACTCGGTGAGTACTCGGCGAGTACTCGGTGAGTACTCGCAACTCGGGTCCTTACCTTGCCGATTAGCAACTTAACTCGGTCCGAGTTAATTTTCCGAGTTACTCGCCGAGTACTCGGCGAGTTTTGCTACTCGGTCAACATCGGAAATCGGCGAGTACTCGACATTACTCGTTTTTTTTTAAATTGAAGCACTACGGTTAGAAATCCTAAATTAAAACAAAAAAATAACGGAGTTCCAAGTCTCCGACTGCAACATCGGCTCTCTTGGAGTCGCGCGACATCTGCTATCCCTTGAAGTTGAGACTGCGACATCGGCTAGTAACTCTTCTTTCTCTCATAACTTCACCTCTTCACTTATGGTTTCTTCTTCCCCCCTCTCTTAGTCATGTATGTTCATGCCTTCTTGGATAGTTTTGGTTCTTGTTTTCGGTAAGCTTTCATATTGGATAAGTAGTCTAGTAGACATCCTGCTTTATAGTATCCAATGCATGACTTCTTGGACTAAACTGATAAATACTTTTGAATAATATAAGTAGTCTAGTAGACATCCTGCTTTATGTTGGACTAACGCCCTCATACTCCCTATAAATTCAATTTCAACAATAGACATTAAATTTTGATCACTTATAAAATTTAAATTTTGAAAACTTGGAATATTTAAGACTTTTGCTACTCCATCATTAGGATAATAGGATTTGTATCTTTTTATTCATTTCTATGCTTTTAAAACAATTTTAAGACTATTTTAAGACTATTATATTTCTAAATATCTGGCAACTATATTATTAAATTTAATTAATACAGGACCGAGTAATCACCGAGTAATCCCGAGTAATCGGTCCTACTCATTACTCGGCCCTTGACCGAGTTACTACCGAGTAGCGAGTAAACTACTTAGACTAACAATGAGTTTCAGCTAATTAAAAAACATCGGAAATGTTACAATAATCCTAACTATTCGCGATTACTTTTATTTAGCCCATTCTTAATTGTATAACCATAACTAAGGTATACGTTTGCCAATAGTGCTCCCAAATCCGTCATAACTGACAATAACCATTTACTTTTAAAATGAGAATTCAATGTGCTCTTTAAGTAACCTGAACTATGTTCAGTTGTTAATACCAACTACTCCCTCCGTCCCCCTTTAAATGTCCCATTTTTTCATTTTTGGATGTCCCTCTATTATTGTCCCATACCATATCTGGTAACATTTGTGTGGCTCTAATTCATTCTTACTTTATTCCCACTTTATCAACTCATTATCAACCACATAATTCTATTTTTCTAAAAAATCACATCACTTCCTATTCCGTCCCAATATTAGGGGGACGGAGGTAGTATCATTTATTTCTTTGCTTCTCTTTCAACTTCATATGTTTCATATTATTTTCTAAGTTAATAAAAATATATCTTCATTACCTCATGTTTTGAGTTAAAAATCGCCAAATAAGCTATTTTCTTTATGTGTTTTCATATCACCCTTCTCCCTCAATTTTTCTCCAACATTTTTCTTTTAGTTTTTCAAACTGAGTACCTATCTTCTTATCATGTACAGAGTATCTTTTATGAAAACCTTATGTAGAATATTACCGACTATTATATAAAATACAATATTTTAGTGAAGTAACGGTATTTGTATAGATATTTCTCAAATATGTTTACTGAGAAGTATAGTTTATTATTATTATAAAAAATTTCCAGACATGATAAAATATTCATTGTTCAATCCGCGTATTTATCTATATATATTTAGTGACGTTTCTCCAGGCTGCAGTTTATAGAATGAAATATCTTTAACCGATTTTGTATGTTCGTATTAAAATTTACAAAATATATATGAATGCATCTCCTTATTTGTGGATATTTCAAGCATTTTACTCCTGTAACACAAACGGATAAATTACATACTTTAACAATGTCTGATATATGTATATGAAATATGTATAAGTATTGACATATGAAGTTTGATGATGGGTGTAGAAATGGAGAATGTTAATCCTAATAAAGATGTGTGTTGCCATGAGTTTTATTTTCAACTGGAGCAATAAGGAACTAATATTCATGTTTGGAATTTGATAAAAGTCGATCAAACATAGTTTAGATGATTATAAGACTTTTAACTAATTGTTTTTTATTAAGTTGAGGAACATATTGTCGGTTAGGGTGATCATTATTGGCAGATGGATCCCATAGCTGGGACTGTACACAAAAAATCAGTAGTTGAGATTAATAAAAGTGGAGCGCACAGAGTTAGGATTGTTGTGATCACTCTTTCCAAAATAGATTTATTGAGATTGAGTCTTGTCCTTTTTTTCTCCCAAATTTCCTTTCCTTTCAGTCTTCCTCTTTATTTCTGCCTTCTATTCCTAGTATTTCCAGCATTCGAGATGGTTAAAGATTTCCTTGCATGGCTCCAAAAATGGATCCTTAAAGTTATTTTCTTATTCTTGGGTACTCCCACTATGAAAGTGTTAGCATCGCTTTGATTGTTTTGACCATTTTTCATTGATGTGGTGGCAGATACCTGGCGTTCCTTTAATTTATGCACTTAGGAATGCTTTGTTTCTTGAACGGCCTTCCACTTTTCAACAGAAGTTTGCCAAGATGGCCGAAGAAGGGCGTTCACATATGACTGAGAAAGAGTATAAAGCTCTAAACATTAAGAAAAAGAGGAAGTTTTCTGACCACAATGCTATTGATGCCTCTAATGGAAGTGGAGAAGAGACAGGCCATGACTTAGAGGTCAAGAGTGTCAAGATGGATGGTGAAAGAAAACGAAGCAACATCAAGGATGATAAAGTTCAATTTAAAAGAAAGAAAGCCAAGGTAGGACATGTGAACTATTTCCATAATTCCGTTCACTTGGAGTCTCTCGATTAGGGTTTTCATAGAAACTAAGAGTAATTTTTTGGGTAGTGAAAAATGGGAAATAGAAGATAAAAAGTAAGGGAGAACTCCTTCATTTGGGTGATGGGAACATAGGAAATGTTGCAATAAAATGGAAGATTGATCAAGTAATACTCCATCCGTTCCAAAATTAACTTCCTGGTTTGACTTCATTGGTTTTTAGGTTGGATAGAAAACAAAGTTGACTTTCCAAAGTTGCCCTTGTGGTATTAAAAATGTAGTAACTGAATGGGTAATAATGCAGTAAATAAATAGTGAAATGGGGTTAAAGACATCAATTCAATAAAGGTATGCAAGGGTAAAGGAGTAAATGAACAATAAAAACATACCACAAATCGAAAGAAATTGAAGTAGGAACTTTATTTTGGGACATCCTGAATAGAAAAGGTGGAACTTAATTTCGGGAAGGAGGGAGTATTAAACTTCCATAAAAGAAAAGTGGAACCTAGTAAAGGTGAAGAGAAAGACTATATCAATTATCATGAATAATATTTTCTTTTAAAAATTATTGGTTAAAAAGGATTTATTGGTTTTAAGGCTTTATACAATAAAATACATCACAAGGCATATGTTTTAATGCTATGTTTAGAACATGGAACAGAACGCAAAAAAGGAAAAAGCGCTAAAGATTTTTGTTACATTTGTTTTATCTTGAAAAAACCGAAAAACAATTTGATTGAACTTTTAATTTATAATACAATTATTTACATTTCTTAATCTTCTTATAATAGAATTATTATATAAATTTAACGAGTTTGAACAAATATCTAACATTGATTTATTATTGACTTTGGTCCAAACCTGGTTTTCCCCCAACTTTTTTCCTTCCAATTCTTCCCCTATTTTATTTCCATGAAGTTATCCTAATCCCAAACATATCCCAACAATACATACAATATAAATGGGAGATAATTTCTAGAAAAGTTGATTGCATGATGACAGATGGTTTTGCCTGTTGATATGATGGGATTAAGAAGTTCTTAACTAATACTACCTCCGTCCCGCTAGAAGGTTCTCATAGCAAAATGGCACGGTTATTTAGGTGATAATTAAATAAAGTACTTCGGGTATATTTTGAGAAATAATTTTAATAGGTATATATTATAATGTGTTAGTATTGATAACTGTGATGTTATAAATGTATTATTTTTAATATTTAATGACTAATTTGTCACTTAAGATTATTAATTGTTTCCTAAAATGGAAATGGGAACCTTCTAATGGGATGTCCAAAAAAAGAAAGTGGAAACCTTCTAACGGGACGGAGGGAGTAATGTTTTAAACCATTTTACTAGCTGGTAATATAAAAGCTTTTGTGAATTGGTAAATGTTTTTCGTAAAATCATCCATAAACTTAGATATTCTATAAATGGCCTGAATATGATGTCAAGTTAAGTCCTCGCTTTTTTGTGTGCAACCTTTATTAACTATGTGTTTTATTCCTTGTATTGTGCATGTCAGAACCCAAATCCACTTTCTGTCAAGAAGAAGAAACCTAAACATGTGAATGCAGTAGCTGCCTCAGAAAAGGTAAATATATTCTGAATGCCAGTTTTGGAATCCCATTCAAATTGTATCACCTTCAGACTTGAGTCATTTTGATTAATCACTTCAGAACACAAATGGATTAATCATATAAATGTAAAACCAACACACTCTAGGTCTCAAAAGCACATTGGTTATTTTTCTCAGTGTTAAGTAAATTGCTCGGCGTCAATAAATTACATTAATGAATTTAACATCAAATGTGTGAAATGTTGAGCTCAAAGTTGTAGATGACTGATGGTTTTGCCTGTTGATATGATGGTATTCAGAAATTCTTAACTTATAATGTGTTAAACCATTTTACCAGTTGGCGATATAAAAGCTTTTTTGAAATGGTAAATGGTTTTCGTAAAATCATCTATACACTAACATATTCTATAAATGGCTTGATTATGTTGTCAAGTAAAGTCCTCGCTTTTTTTGTGTGCAACCTTAATAAATGTGTGTTTTAATCCTTGTATTTTGCATGTCAGAACCCAGATCCACTTTCTGTCAAGAAGAAGAAACATAAACATGTGAATTCAGTAGCTGGCTAAGAGATAATTTATTCTGAATGCGAGTTTTGGCATCCCCATTCAAATTGTATCACCTTCAGACTTTAGTCATTTTGATTAAGCACCTCAGAACACAATTGGATTAGTCATATAAATGTATAATCACTTCACATGAGGTTTCAAAAGCACATTTGGTTATTGATCATGGGGCTTAGTTGATTGCACAACGTCATTGAATTACATGATTGAATTTACATCAAATGGGTGATATGTTGAGTTCAAAGTTGTGGAATTCCCTCTCACATGAACTTACATGTAGAAATTTCTTACTCATATCGTTTCATGATGCTCACAATGGTTGTTCTAAATTCCCAGCCTAGCCACCAGGGCTGATCCAAGAAACTGCCAGTATTAAACTGACCAACAAGCCTATCATAATTGAGCCAAACTGTTCAGTCTTATTTGCGATTCAACTTGCGATTTCATATTGAATGCAAACCTGTTATATGTGTGTGTGTGTCTATAAATAATAGAACGGTTATCTTTACGAATTCCTGTATTGGTGCCTTGGTGGACTGTGGATGGTCAACTAAAAAATCTCTTTGCTTCCTTGCGGTGGATGGTGAAACCGCCAATACGGTTCCTTCTCTGTGGTTGGTAAAATCAAGCATCTTGTTTTTCATTCTCACACTAATACGGAATATAAAATTATTCTTTTCTATCTTGTTGCCTTAGTATTAGGAGAATAGGAGCAGATTGAACGAACATTGAAGAGTACTTAATCTCGAGATTAGGGAGCTTGTTTTCATTTCATTGTAGCCCTCAGCTACATGATTGTATTGTTCTTATTCACTTTATCAATAATAAAAAGAGAAAAGCGTCAAATTGCCCCTCGTACTCTGTATGGAAAGTCAATTATGTCCCCATACTTTAAGTTTTGTCAATTTCATCCTCCTATTTTGCAATTTTCGTCAAAATCAACTTTTAGCTAGGCTTGGACCCGGTTAGGGCCACCCGGCCCGGCCCGGCACTGTTTGGGCCCGGCCCAGGAACCGGGTACCGGTTCTGGGTCTAGGCCCGGTTTGTAGGGGGTAAGCGGGGCGGGTACGGGCTGAAGGAAATGAGAACCGGCCCGGCCGGTCCCGGTTCGGGCTTTTTCAATTTTTTTTGTTTTTTTTTTGTTGGGGCTTTGGGCTGGGTTTAAATGGGCTGGAATGGGTGTTTCAGATGGGTTTGTGGGATGGGGAGGATGGGGGTAGTGGATAAAATAATCAAGAAAACAAAAAAACAAAAAAAAAAACGAACCCAACCCGGCCCGGCCCGGGCCCGGACCGGCACCGGTCAACCTCCGGGCCGGTCCCGGGCCTCATTTAATTTTTTTTGGCCCGGCCGGGCCGGTCCCAGGCCTCATTTAATTTTTTTTGGCCCGGCCGGGCCTAGGCTCGACTCGGGACCGGACCCGGTTGAGTCCATGCCTACTTTTAGCAAGTAACCAGCCGGTTAGCACTCAGCAGGTTACCTCCTGATGTGGAGCACATCGGCACACGTCGCCTGACACGGTGCATACGTGGCGAGCCACGTTAGCTTTTCTTTTTTCTTTTCTTTTTTCATTTTCTTTTTCTTTTCCCATTTCCCCTTTCGCAGAGACCCAACCCGTACGTCTACTTCCTCCAGCCTCCTCATCTCCCCTACAAAAAAGACCTCAAGCTCCATCTTACTTTCTTTATTTCCTTCTCCAGTTCTCCCATTCCGCTTTCTTTTTTTCACTGCCAACGGTCAGAGCAAGAAACACCATTTATTGGAAGATCGATTATTTGCTCATAACTCAAATGTGGGCTATTTTTATTCATTTTTGAGACTAGATTGGAATTCGTTGGCTAGGAACGACACTCCATATCGATTTTGAGGAGCTGGGGACGAGATTTGGGGGCCTGTTTACAGTTGGTCGGAATTTCTCATTTTGTGGACCCGCCCGGCATTTTTTCCAGTGACTTTGGCGCTCGACCCAAAAATTAAAACATGCCAAGGAGGTCGCCGTGAACAGGTGCACCTCCTCATATTTTTCGTTTAATTTTTTAACCACACTCCATTTTGGCGAATACAGTTCATGCCGGCGAGTCCAGTGAGGAAGAGAAAGGTTGGCGGAGAAGAGAAAGATAGAAAGAAAGAAAGGGGGAGAAGAAAAAAAGAAAAGGAAAGTGAAAAAGAAATGGAAAAACAGATGTGGCTTGCCACGTCTGCGCCACATGTGCGCCACGTCAGCAGGTAACCTGCTGACCGGCTGGTTACCTGCTAAAGTTGATTTTGACAAAAATTGCAAAGTAGGAGGACGTAATCGACGAAACTTAAAGTACGGGGGCATAATTGTCTTTCTGTACAAAGTACGAGGGCCAATTTGACACTTTTCTCTAATAAAAAAGTTTGTTTTCTACAAAATACACAATGTCTTTTATTATAAAAAAAAACGTCGATAAAAAATCATTGAAGTAGCAACCTCTATGAGATATTCTAATATGTTTACCAAGGAACTCTTAATTTCAAGTTTCAAATTGAGTACTAACGCATGCAACTGATGCAAGTAGATACTCCATTACAACTTGAGAGTTGAGAGCATTCAAGGCCACATTTGTTATGCGTGAATCAATTTAAAAAAGTTACAGAACACTACTAAATTCTTACATGCATCTAGTTAGTATCTAGTCAGTCAGAGGATTTACAAATAAAATTAAATCTCTTCACATTTGTATTAAATTAAGAAACCTAACATTCTCTCGATCAACACCTTGACTAGAGCTCAAATTTTGAAATAAAAAACGCTGAAAATAAATGAAACCATTAAGATGATAGCATTTTTATCTCTTCAAAAGATGTAAACTCTTATAGAATGTCCAAGAGATGTGCATGAATTGATTTTGAAAGTGCCAATGTAACCAAACGATGAGGTTTAGAGTTGAGTCCGTATTATATTCCCAATTGTTGTTCTAGCCAGTCCTTTAGTGTTTTTTAAAGTGTTTTTGAAAATAATTAATTATGTATTATAAATGTAAATAGAACTGTAAAGATATTAAGATATTCATTTATTATAAATATTTAAATAAAATTGCGACGAAATAGGAAATCATACAAACAAAACATTTGATATTCTTCCTTGGTTTTGAAGTGCCTAAAGTCGAATTCATTTGTTTATGCTTGACTTGAAGACCAAAGAAACTGAAAAATCAAGTATCCCGAGTCCCGACCTGTTGGAGTGTGGTGTAATATGTTTCTCATCAAAACTGCAAGGATTATGATCTTGAGCATTTTTTTATTATATAAATTTCAGTTTTAATAATTTGGGTAGAGTTGCACTTCTATGTTTCCCCTTCAAGTCTTCAACTGGACTATAGATGCCCTTCAATTTTCGTGAAGTGATAACTTATATCTTTAACATCTAAATCGGTTAGAATTTCAGTTTTTCCACACACAAAAACAATACTTTAATTTTTTCAAATAATCTCTTGTATGTGTAAATCTCAAGAAGATGCATGAAACTGAATCAAATTTGCAGAGAAATCGTATTCATATAGAAGAAGAGCTTCACTGGGAGAATTCTAAATAAAAACTATAAAATCTACATGTAGAAGAAAATTTGGAAGAAATCACAAATCTCAATTTCGTATTTAATGAGCAAATCTCAAATCTTAATTTGGTATCCAACGAGCAATTTAGTTATGATGATAAACTCGCAAAACCAAGCATTAATGCGGCGGAACCATCCCATTTGAATATACTAGTTTTTATAATACACTAGTTTTTCGGGGTCAGTGGGATAATGTCCAATATCAATAAAATCGTAAATCTGAAGAAAAAAAACGTCAGAAGTGTGGTAGATTTTGACCAAGTAGTTTCAAACAGCAGTTGAATTTATGGAATGGAAATTCATAAAGACCGGCAGAAAATACATTCATACATCTTTCATTGTTTCTTTTTGTTTTGTGCTTCCCTCTGTCCCCAAAAGTAATTTGTCATTCACTCACATGGTTGACTTAAATTACTCTTAATCTTTTGCTTTATTTATAGGATTCTTATCAAATTTACATTTTTATCAAGCTTTATAGGGGTTTTAATGTATTTTCTGAATGTTTAAATTTAATTTACTAAAAATAATTTGAGTATAAACATAGATTAAGTTGTCTTATCGTCAGTCAAGCGTCGTAATTTGAAATGAGAAGCTAATTTTGGGACGAAGCCACGAAGGTAGTATATTTTTATCAGACAAGCCTGCACGGCAGCTCCCAAATAAGTTTATCCACAAAAAAATCAGTTAAAAATTCAATCAGAAAGGTTGTCAAATGATTTTTGGAAGTTAACTGTGTTTTATATGTATATTTTGAGCGCAGATACCTTTCAAAAATCATTTGACAGCTTTCCCGATTGAATTTTAAGCTGGATTTTTGTGTGGATAAATTAGACTTTATGAAGAACATGCCATAAAAATATCATCAAAAAGTTCGACCGGAAAAGGCCCCAAATGCCGCCATCCGGACGGCGATCTGGTCAGGAAGGCCTGACCGGAAGATTTCTCTCTCTCTCTCTCTCTCTCTCTCTCTCTCTCTCTATATATATATATATATATATATATATATATATATATATATATCAGAAATGCTCAGGTCCCTCCGGAGGGACGGAAACAGCCGTCTGAACTTCACTTTTTGGGGCGGTTCCCGGTGGAATTTTTCGATGAAATTTTTTGAGCATGTTCCTCATCAAGTCTAGTTTATCCATACTAAATTTCAGCTCAAAATTCGATCGGGAAGGCATGAAGGCATTCAAATAAATTCTTGAAACATACTGCACATTCTGCACACATATAATGTGCAGTATGTTTCAAGAATTTATTTGAATACCTTCCTGGTCGAATTTTGAGCTGAAATTTAGTATGGATAAACTAGACTTGATGAGAAACATGCTCAAAAAATTTCATCAAAAAATTCCACCGGGAACCATCTCAAACAGTAAAGTTCAGACGGAGCCTCCCGTCCCTCCAGATGGACCTGAGCATTCCTCTATATATATATATATATATAAAGGGTGCAAGTATCTTCCAAAAATCGTTTGACTGCCTTCCCGATTGAATTTTTTTGCTGAAATTTGGTATGGATGTACTAGACTTGATGACGAAGATGCTAAAAAAATCATCAAAAAATTCCACCGAAAAGGCTCTCAAAACGTGGAGGCCGCACGGCGGCTCCGGTAAGGTATACCTACCTTACCGGAAGAGTTCCCATATAGGAACTCTTCCAAAAAGCTGTGTTCGGGTGCTCATCTATTAGCAATTATACATCACTCATTATTCCATTAATAGTGTACACTAGAGTCCTGGTTTACATCCAAATAGCTAAAACGAAGGTCAGTGCTCAAACTATCTACTTTGCAAGCATTTCCATAAGACTTCTAGAGGAATAAAATCAAATATTCACATTGCTTCCTTTATTGTAGTGAAAGGAATTTTACATGGCCAAAAAACTAGATTTTTGACAAACTAAAAAGATGCGGAGTAAGAGATGTTAGAAAGGCATTCAGAAAACGCAAGTCTTCACTCAACCCAGAAACTGTTAGAAAGGCATTCAGAAAACGCGTCTTCACTCAACCCAGAAACTGCACCTATGGCTATGATTGATTCTTAATTAGAGACTCATTACTTAATCATTATCAGATTCGGAATTTTCCTCCCTACTTGCCTCTGCTTCAATCGCACCACTTGCTTGCCCTTGTCCTGGCTGAATGGAATCTAAAAAATAAATTTGTCATTTGCTTGTTTTTCATTTTCCCTCCAATGGAACAGAGGTTTTTAAAATTACGGAGTATTTTTTATGATGAGGTTATTTGTACACTTACTGGTACTAGGCACCCATATCTTCATCAGCATTGTCTTCACAAACTGGAATTCTTCTTGATGGAGACTGACGAACCTAGACTGAAATTCCACGAATAAAATCATTGTCCATTTTAGCTATTGCTTTCTAGATGCAAGTCTAATTTCAAATATAAAAGGAGGCTTGTATAAAGCATCAAGAGTTTTGTGAGGTCTGACTTTCACCACACTTGTCACTTTTCAACTAAGAGGCCAATACTTTGTAGCTATTTTTAGCTAAACCTTAACTTAAAAAAAGTATTTATTTCACAACTTGCAATTAGTTGCAAGTAATAGTTTATACCCCAAAATTATTACTCCCTACGTCCAAAAATCATCTTGGGGCCATCCAAAAATGAGCTTAAAGTTTCTTGTTATGGAAAGAACGGTGTAGGTGATAATGTTTTTTGTCTTTTAACTATATCCTAATCACACAATTTTAATTTTCTTGATAAGCACACAAATCAAATCAGAAATATTAATTGTGGACGGAGGGAGTTTTCTTGTTGAATGTGATAGGTCTCACTGATTGACCGTCACATTCTACTTTTTTTTGCTGGGCTGAATTATGAGGACTAGTAGAAAGTGTTGTATTACATAAAAAGGAAGATACATTTTGAAAATAGTAGCGTCCCTTGGGATTGTTAAATGGGGATCATGCAATGATGCAACACATCTTATGCTAATTAATTAATTAATTAAATTAAAAATGAAAGAATGTTTACCATTTCACCATATAAAAACCAAATTATTTGGTCAAGCCTAGCTTGATGCTTTGAAAGGAATGGACGAAGATGGTTCATATATAACATCTTTGCACCCTGCCAAACACAAAATATCAGGAAGGGTGTGAATGAGTGACCTCTTCCTATTTTCGCATTTAGCTAAATATCTAGAGAAACACCTACATATATTTACACATAAAAAAGAGAGCATTGAAGGTGGAATTACATCAATACATGGAAGTTGAAGCCAAACAAGAAACGCAAACTTCACATGATAGTATAGTGGAAACCTGATAGTATTGAAAATGTTAAAGTATTCATAGATTAAGGACTTAAGGTCGGTATAGTGAGATTTCCATATTACTATATCAGTAAAAACTGAAAGGGGCTTGAAAGATAAGAAAGCGGGAATATAACATGTACCAGTGAAGAAGTTTGTCTGTGAACAATTCGACTAAACTAAAAGATCCATAAGCTGCAAGAAAAAGTAACAAATGTCCTTAGTTCAAACAGAAACTTAAGAAAATCCACTCGAGAAACTGGCAAAATTGTTTGTCAAAACATTGGATGCAACTGCTTGTGAATTCGTTTTCTTTAGATTCATAAGATAGTAACTACGTGATCTCTTCTGAAATATTTCCCTTGTATTGATTACTGGACCCCCTCTCCCGCAAATAATATAAAAAAAGACAAACAAACAAATAAAAACAAAACAAATATTTAGTACTGTGCTGGCAATAACACTATTTCTGTCTCACAAACAACAACACCCAATCCTTAGTCCCAAAACATTTTGGCTAAAAATATGTTGGTCATGTAATCATGTTCAGTATCATTGTCAGCTTTCAGTTTCTTATTTTACAATAATCATACTTATACTAGTCGTGTTAATTATGAAAAATGCATACAAAAACTGAAACAACTTTTTCTTCATTAAAAGTTTAAAATGGAAAAGGATACAAAAATGAGTCCATAATTTTGCAACCCTGACAATTCATCATAAAGAATCAACAACATTACCAACCTGCCCAGT
The DNA here is from genome assembly GCA_945859915.1 of Cuscuta epithymum. Classification (NCBI taxonomy): domain Eukaryota; kingdom Viridiplantae; phylum Streptophyta; class Magnoliopsida; order Solanales; family Convolvulaceae; genus Cuscuta; species Cuscuta epithymum. The sequence continues at coordinate 377,811 of CAMAPF010000098.1, forward strand.
ACATGAGCCATTTTTGTTGTTGATCTTGATCCCTTTGTTCAATTGCTTTAAATGTAGAATAAACAGGTAAGATAACACCGACTGAGCAACTGCAGAAACCATACAATACTGAAGCGTCATCCGTGAAAGTTGTACAATGTTCAATCCATGAAAAGAATATTCTCATTCTAGCAGTCAGTATTATATAGGTATGCTCGTTGGTGTAATACTTTCTACCAGGAGTCTTGTTTGTCACAGCATATTTGGATACTTACAACAAGCAAAATCTGTTAAAACTCAACTACTATACACTAATACACAGTGCAGCATTGTGAGTCGTTTTATTAGCCTTTTTCTTTACTACTTACATAGCATGGAACTCCAGGAATGATATGTATTTTGAAAAGAAATGACATCCTCCTTTTGTGATATGCAGGTGCAGATCAAAGTGTTCGTAGACAAATTTATGTGTACAGACTTATATCTTTCTGAAATGGTTATATTGACTTTATTCTTTTTGCTAGCCTATTTGGGCTTATGTATAGCCACTAGGTAGTTTCTGGGTAGCTTTGAAGACACTGTTATGGTTGGTACTACTAGTGCATGGCTTTTGAACTGGTACATATTTTTTGTACATTAATCTAGTTTTTCATTCATCCAAACAAAATGAATAAATACAATAAAAAGAACTGTAAAATCTTACCATGCTGTTCGGAGAACGACGTTAGAGCCAATTGGACACAGAAGTACCCGCAACCCAACCTAAACCAATAGGACCCACACATTATTAAAAATAAGAACTTAGGCGTCAAACAGAAGTGTTAAAGCAACTAAAAGTGTATCATTTGTTGCAACATCACTAATCACATCTGAAAATGATGAAAGAGCCAAGATCTTCCATCCATCCCCCCCCCGTTACCAGGCCACGAAAGAGAAACCAAACAAACATTCAACACTATAAATGTTATATTACATTTCATCTAGCTGTACTTATTGCAGACAAGGAAACACATGTAATTCTCATAAAACCATGCAATAAAAAAACAATTACTTCTAGGAAATTGAAAATGGAATGGAAATGTGAAGCTAATCAGACAATACATACAAATACCAATTATCAACTCATCAAGAAGCTGGGCGTTATCAGTATAATATGGGGAACATGAATTCAAAGATTGTAACAAATCGCAATTAGGTATTGGTAAAAGTAAAACACATGAAAACGTGACTCAATCCTGAATGTAAAACTACTTGTAACTTTACTTATGTGTAAGGTGCAATGAAACAACAGGCACAACTCAATCCATACTCCACAACTCCAGGTATTGATAGATTAGGATTCTTAATCTAGAAAATTAAAGATTCCAATAGGAATTATTAGATAGTTAAGAGCTCGTTTTGGATTCTTTTAAAACATAGTAATTTGTTACTTGTATTAATACAGAAATGGTCTTAAGGATGTTGTAATCGTCAATTTTTTGCTTTCATAATGTTAAAAGCAAACACATATTTAAAAGTGAGTGTTGCTAGACCTTTTAATGCATCATAGCACAATCAATTCCAACATTTAGTCCAAATACTTGGGGGTAATTGTACTGTGTATTTCCCTGCTTACTCAACAATTTTAATACCACAACCTTCAGGTTTGAAATCTCGAGAATCAATTTCATTATATACAAAACTAAGGCTACGTTTACAGCATACAATATAACGGGGAAATTAAAAAGAATGCTAATGAATATTGTTGTTTATCTTTAATTTTACCTTAGAAATTAAGAAGGAATATCAACTTCAGTTCAAACATCTTAACTTTACAATATTTAAACTTCTTAATCATTATAGAATAGAAATATATATGTATACGTAAAGTAAATGTGAGCAACTACCCAAGATTGATAGATTGAGTTAGAAACAATCTTTATTTCGCTCAAAGAAAACTTCATATAGATTACCTAGCATTTTCTTGGTTCTAAGCGGCCCTAGAGATTTTAAATTTTGAAAATAACCATCATAAATTAATTAAAGAAATTGTTGTCTCTGCTATCATAATTTGTATAGGAAATTTGAAAAATATAGGATTAAGTCAACTCGACCAGGAATAATTCATGCCTAAATAATAACAAATACAAGTATGTGTAAGAAATTTGATACCTCCATGAAGAAAAGATATATTAAAGCTTCCTCTCTATGGTGTTGTCAGGGGCGGATCCAGAAAATTACAATGGGATGGGCTGAGGAAAAAAATTGAAAGATACATACATAATAATACGTCAAGTCGTCAACATTTTAAATATTCATCAGAACATCACTTAAGTTGAGCTCTACACGACTTCAAATTACAGAATTCATCAATAATAGAATCTACATCTATACTATTGACAAAATCTCTTTCAATGAATTTGCTTTCTTTTTCCTGAATCTCTCTCTCAATGGAAAAAAAATGAAGGCAACTCCAAATTTGAGATAGTTTGAATTCTAGGGACTTGCACTACCATAGGTATAGGTTTAGAACTCCCTTTACCAGTTTGACGATTCACTTTCGGAAAGAATGACGAAATCAACTTATTCCCTTTCATAGTTTCATGGCAATATATGTTCATTATCCATTCTAAAAAACATTTTCAATATTGGTATGGATCAAAATACTTCTATAAAAATATAAAATTATAAAACTAATAAGAAAAAACAATCATTGTACATAAAACTAATAAGTATTCCCAACTTCAAAATTCAATTGAATTCTTCATTTTTTTTTCTTACATGTCCACACAATAAATAAATTTTCAATTGTATTATCAATAAATCATTCTCTAAGATTTAATTCTATATTTAATCATTATAAAGTTATAATGAATTTTGCCCTATTAGACATATTTCATTATGCATTGAAATTTCAATTAATAATCAAATCATTCTAACACGGCGGCCAGAGAGTAAAAATTTCAATTAACTAACAGAAGGGGGGCCAGAGAGTAAGAATTTCAATTAATAATCAAATCATTCTCTAATATACATGTTAAAAAAATCTCACAAGATAAGAGAGTAAAAATCTGAAGACTCACCTGCGCCAGAGCTGGAGGCAGAACCCAGAGAGGAAGGACAGCCGAGTGGCCGACGACGCAGCCCCCTGGACGGATGGAAGCGCGGCGTGGACAGAGGAACGCGGCGCGGCTGATGTCTTGGTGTTCGCTCTTCGTCGCAGGGTCGCAGCTTCTCGCCTTCTTCGTCGCAAGCTCGCTCCGTGCCTCCGTCTTTCTTCTATTTTATTTCTTTCTCGTTCTGCCGGTTCGCTAGGAGCGGTGCTGCGCAGGTAAGTTGGAATATTCTGGCTTTGGGCCGAAAAAAAAATTTGGGGTGGGCTGGGAATAAATTTTGGGTGGGCTGATAGTAAAAACATTGGGATGGGCTGGAGCTCGCCCCTGTCCACACAGCCATCCGCCTTTGGGTTTTGAGGCAAGGGCTGTCATCAACCACAAGACTTTGGAAATTCCTACATCCTTTCTAACACATAGAGATGCATTTGCGAGAGAAAGGAATCACATTTAACGATGTTTATTTTTATCATTTTTAGAGGAAACGTTGCATGTAACCTAAGTTGGGATGAGGAAGAGGGAATGGCCTCGACATATTACCAAATTACTATTTTTTCTTAAGAAATTACTCTATGATTAATTAAAACATAAATAAAAGTACACGACTTATTTTGTCATTTTTTTAAACGAGAAAAGTGGCATGTGAGTGCATCAAGTTGAGAGTACATCAAGTCGAGAGTACATCAAGTAGAGAGCTGTAAAGTAAAAAGTAAACAATAATGCAACTCTGATTCAGAATTACCAAGTTGAGAGTACATCAAGTCGAGGGTACATCAAGTAGAGAGCTGTAAAGTAAAAAGTAAACAATAATGCAACTCTGATTCAGAATTACATAAAATTGAAAGTGATTCAGAATTACATAAAATTGAAAAAATCAGTGTTAATAATTTAGTATGAAATTGTATTAACATGTTTAAAACACTTGGCTAATGAATTAGGCTATTTTTGTTGAAAATTGGTTCTGGTAAAAGTCAACACGGCCCTCTATCTTCACTGAGATTCCATCTCAGGGGCTGGGGAGAAAAACCAGCATTGGTGCCCGTATCCAAAGTTGGTGAAGAAAAGTGAAAGGGGCACTTTGGACTAGGTCATCTGGGGCGTTGTGGCCTCGAACTTCGTCTCCATTGTAGGTTTGGCTGGAGCTGCCGGGGGCGAGGGATTTCACCGAAGATAGGGACTCCCACCTGGAATACATGGACTGTGTTGTCAATCGGTGAACAAGGAACGACCTTCATCTATGACTGCCGCCGAGGTGGAGGAGCGACCTTGATCTACGAAATGGTGGCGGCGGATTTGCAGGGCCGGAAATTGATGTTGCGCTCAGCTGCCAAAGTTGCGCTCAAGTGGGCGGCTAGGGGAACCGTCAACGCAGAAGAAAACCTGGGCAGAGCCAGTTATCCGGAGGAAGCGTCTAAGGGTTGGACTCCACCATTGATTTACCTCACAAACACTAATTATTGCCAAATCAGCGTTTTAAACCTAGTGATACGAGTTTGTACTAAATTAACACCGATTTTCCGATTTTATGTACTTCTCAATCACAGTTGCACTATTGTGTGCTACCTCCGTCCCATTTTATGTGTCTTAATTTAACTTGGCACGGTTATTAAAGAAGTGGTTGAAAAAGTAAAAGTTGTGGTTGAGGTTTGAGTATAATAAAGTGAAATGATATAGGCTACATATTTTTTTCCAAAAGAGGAAAGAAGACACTTAGTTTAGGACAACCCGAAAAGGAAAGTAGAACAGGTAAAATGGGACGGGGGGGGGGGGGGTACTATTTACTCCACAGCTCCCAATTTGATGTATTCATCTGACCTTTTCTCATTTTAAAACTATGAGGAATATGTCCTCTTGTACAGATACATTAATTGAAGAGTGAAGAGTCAATTTACATTTGAAACCAATAACTTGTCAGTTGTCATGTCAAGTCCTCGACTTGGAGAGTGCACATTTTTATTATTTATAACAGTTGATTCATTAAACCTGAGTTTTTGTTATTGAAAAGTGATGAATAAAATTTATTGTTTAACTTTTCCCGGTACAGTAAATTCAGCCTGGGACCACATTGAGGGTGGAGCCACCGACAATGTCGGGACCACATGTAATTCTAACCTTGGTCTATATATACTTATATGGTGGTAAAAAAAACGTGGGGCTAAATGAAAGTGTTAGAAAGGAAAAGTAGTCAGCTTGAGGCACATAAATGATAATTTAAAGGATATTAATCCTGTAATTAATCTTGAGGACAACCAAATTATGGTTGATTAACATATATTTATTCTAGGGACCCACTTAAATAACATGCACATAAATGTTGCATGTTTTAGGCAACGTTTCCCCTAAAAAACATTACCAAATGCAGTTTCTTTCTCTAGCAAATGCAGGGGTGGAGGGGTGGCCAAACCTAGGGGTGGGCAAAAATACCAAAAAATCGGTATACCGCACTTATCGTATCGAAAAGTACCGGACAATACCGGAATATTGGTATACCGTCATTTTCGGTACGGTATCATACCATACTGATTTATTTCAGTACGGTAATGGTAAATGTTTTCAAATACCGCAGTATACCGGTATAATACCATACCGATTCTCTGCCCAACAATTACTTTAAATTCTAAAATATTGTAAAAGTCCATTACAATTGTGAAACCCAAAATTAATATTTAAGTTGGTTACAAACACCAAAATACAAAAATAAAGGCTCAATTTCCAATCTCACTATAACCTTCTAGGCTTCTAGTACGTAACATTCAAACAAACCAACTCTAATGACTAATGAGTAATGTAATAATGTCCAGAAACAAGCTCATCTTGTTCCAAGAGCTTTGCGAGTTGCGATGACCGAATGAAGAGGGATACACAAGTGGTTAGTGTACCTACATAAGAATCTCGCGAGTCAAGACACACAACTTTGTCCGAAAGTCTTATTAAATATATTTCTTAAATATAAAAATGGCTAAATACACAATATCATATTAGGAATAAATGATTTTATATCTATGTTCACATAATTTTATTTATTTTTGTTAGAGATCACTATTGATTTAGTTATATATCTATATTGTTCAAGTTATTTTAGGAGAATGTGTTACTTTTAATATGTGGCATATTAAAACGCTTAAATATACTAATAATAATAATAAAAATGTCTAAATACACAATATCATATTAGGAATAATAATTATTAATTGTATTTTGTAGCATTTTAATAATGGATAAAATATGTCGCTAGTAACACCAATTCAGTATATTTCGTTAATCTATGATAATATGTTGTGTTGAGAGACACACATGGTAATTTTTCTATACCATACTGTTACCGAACCGAAACTACGGTATACCGAAATGCGGTATATAAATTTTTTATATCGAAAATTTTGGTACGGCAAAAGTATGAGAGAAAATATTCGGTATACCGTACCGAACCACCCCTAGCCAGATCCCGGACAATTTGTTTTTTTTTGTATTATTATATACGGAGTATATATATTTTAAAAAAAAAATTAGAGTTGGGCTAATGCCAGAAAAAAACTGATCCAGTATAAAACCATTCTGGTCCGGTGCAAAAAAAAAAAAAAACAATCCCGGCTCCCGTGCTAATCTGAAGAAAATAAGCGCAGCAGCCAAGCCAGGTACACGCATCACGCACGCCTCAGCAGTCGCCCGCAGGAGTGCAGACCACTCGCATCGCCGATTCGCCGGACGCCGCCGCACCTCCGCTCATCCGCTCCGCCTCTTCTGCTTTCCGGCTGCTACTGCTCGTCTGTGCAGGCGGAGGAATATTACTACGCTGCTGCTCTGAGGAAGTCAGGAAGACTCTGCTCTTCTTCCGAGCCCAAAGATCGGGCTATTTTTGGAGGCACAATCCTATTGAGTGGCTTTTCTGGAGGATTCCAGTCTCAACACAGCCTAAGGTAAGGGTTTCTATCTTTTGTTTTTACAATTTGGCGGAATCCATGCTAATAATCCATACTTTTATCAATTCAACAATAATAATCTCTATTGAGCAAATGTATAAAAATAATCGAAACAAGTAAACAAGTTCAAAAAAATATATTAAATGGTACGGAGATTAGGATTCCGTTTAAACTCTCCTCCTATCTTAATCACCCCAGGCTTCATCTCCCCCTATTTTAACTAATTTTGCATCTTTGTAAAACATAAAAAACAATTTGGAAAATATGGATATCACATAAAAACAATCCTGAAATTAACTCAATTTAACCCTAATACTGAATTATAATCCATTTATGGTGAAAATAAGCTCAAGAGATTGCTTACATGATTATTTAAAGACTTTCAAAGAACTGTTCTTTTGGGCTATTTATAATATGAGAAAGACTACATCCCCTCTTCAATTCGACTACTCCATATTTCATTTCAGTTGTGTCTTTGGTCGTTCCGGGATAACAAATGAAGTGTGTAGACTGAGATGGAATTAAGCTGTGATAGAGGAAAAGATTGTTCAAGGATAGAGATAGATCGAAGAAGCGTATGTGCATATGTATTTGATGATGGATTGGATGTTAAATTTTCTACCATATATAAAATTATAAGTGGTCATGATTAGAGTGCAGAATGAACTAAGAATATGGGTAAACATTTATGCTACTGGTAGATCAGTAGATTAAAGAAGAAAAGGTTTTGTCTTGGAGGAAGAAGAAGGCAAGAAGCTATGCACTGTCTAGAGAGGGAGACGACGACACTAGTGAGATTATAACAGACTAACAGTGCCGTTAGTCCCGTTTACTTTCACCTGCTTTTGTGATCCGGTTTCTGAGTTCGGATTCATCATCATTACCCCCAGTGCCGCAAAGGCTCCCACCGGTAAGGGGGGTCAGATGTACGCAGTCTTACCCTTATAATAAAGCACAGAGAGATTGTTTCCGGGTGACTCATAGTGAAGATCACGTCAAAAATTGCATGGACTGACTGCTGCTTCATAACAAAGAAGCGCAGACAGTTTAGTGAGCCATTTTGCTTTATTCCATCATATTCCCAAGCCAAAAAATAGTGGTCTTTGGCTCCATTGCAAATGATGGAAATTTTCTGAGTACAAATTATTTAAATTAATTTGTTGAGTATGGATTATTCATGTACCGTGTGAAAGTACAGATTATTTATATGAATTTTGCTTTACAATTTTTAGTTTAATTTTAGTATATACCTCAAAAAAAAAATATTAGTATTTTAAATGCTATTTTAGTCTGTTTTTACAATTGATTTGTGTGCTTTGAATTGTGAAATGGAAAATTAGAAATGTCAAATGTGATTTGTGAATTTCTCAAAATATTATTATGAATTATATAAATTAAAATAAAATATTGATTAGTTTTTTATATTTTTGCTAATTTAGTACTCAATCTAAATTAGCCTAGTACAATATGGCTACTCAATCTACTTCCAAAAAGGAAAAAATCACATTGTGTTCGTTTTATAAGCCTAGTACAAGCACACAAATTAGACAAAAGTTAAATGTCTCAATTGGAAGTAGTTTCTGATGCACTTGTAATTGAGTGGGATCCGGGAAAACGCAAAACGATAATTGATTGGCTGTTAGAGAAAAGAGATGAAATTAGATGATCTTATTTGATGCTTGGACCGTTACAAATGTATATGGTTAGTTATTCTTATAGTTTTTCACTCTCAGACAGGAATATGCTGGGGTCATTGCCCATATTGCCTCTCCCTCCTGCTACTGAGGATGGAAATCTTGGTCCATTGCCTCTAGCTCAATTGACAGAAAAGGACAAAGATGATGTTAATGAAATGAATGAGGAGGAAAAGAACAAAAGCAGTTCAGCCTTAGCATCAGTTGCGACACATGCAAAAACTATTGGGATCATTTACCCACCTCCTGATATTAGAAGCATTGTTGACAAGACATCTCAGTTTGTTGTTAAGAATGGTCCAGAATTTGAGAGAAGGATTGTTCTGAGCAATGCAGGGAATGCAAAGTTTAATTTTTTGAACCCCTCAGATCCTTATCATGCTTACTATCAACACCGCTTGTCCGAGGGCCGTGCACAGAATTTGGCTTCTGGTCAGCAGCTTCCATCAAAGATAGCCGATTCAGATGCTCCAGAATCAGCCCCTTCTGCACCTTCATCTGATTCCATTGATGCAATGGCAAAGCCCGACCCATCTGCACAGTTCAGACCCATTCGCAAGGTTCTTGAACCACCAGAAGCGGAACAGTATACTGTTCGGCTTCCTGAGGGGATCACAGGAGAGGAATTGGATATCATCAAGCTTACTGCGCAGTTTGTAGCAAGGAACGGGAAGTCTTTTCTGACAGGGTTGACCAGTAGAGAGATCAACAATTCTCTATTTCAGTTTCTGAAGCCTACACATAGCATGTTTATGTTTTTCACTTCACTGGCAGATGCGTACTCAAAGGTCCTAATGCCTCCTAAAGGCTTGACTGATAAACTGAGGAAGAGTGCTGCTGACATGACGACTATACTTGAACGGTGCCTAAATCGGTTGGAATGGGAAAGGTCACAGGAACAGGCTAGACAGAAAGCTGAAGATGAAATAGAATTAGAGAGATTGCAAATGGCTATGATCGATTGGCATGATTTTGTTGTGGTGGAGACTATAGATTTCGCTGATGATGAGGATCATGATTTACCCCCTCCTATGACCCTTGAGGAGGTTATCAGGAGGAGCAAGATGTCATCGATGGATGAGGAGGAAGATTTTGTTGAGCCAGGGAAAGAAGTAGAAATGGAGATGGATGAGGAGGAGGTTCAACTCGTTGAAGAAGGCATGAGAGCCACTACCATTGAGGACAATTCTGTCCAAAATTCTGAAATTATGGCAATAACAGAGGATCATGATCCGCCCATGAGAATTGTGAAAAATTGGAAAAGGCCCGAAGAGAGGTCCCTTCCGGAAAGAGACCCAACAAAGTATGTCATTTCTCCTATAACCGGGGAGATGATTTTGATCAGTGAGATGTCTGAGCATATGAGGATCTCTCTTATTGATCCTAAATACAAGGAGCAGAAAGAGAGAATGTTCGCGAAGATTAGGGACACAACCCTTGCTCAGGATGATGAAATTTCTAGAAACATTGTTGGGCTCGCTAGGACACGGCCCGATATTTTTGGAACCACAGAAGAAGAAGTGTCAAATGCAGTTAAGGCCGAGATCGAGAAGAAAAAGGAAGAGCCAAAACAGGTCATATGGGATGGTCACACTGGAAGCATTGGTCGAACAGCTAGCCAGGCATTGTCCCAAAACAGTGCAGAAGATCAATATGATTTTGTAAATGATGCAAGGAATCTTCCGGGCCCACAAGCACCACCCCCTCCCAGGCCTGGGTTGCCATCAGTTCGACCACTTCCTCCACCACCTGGTCTGGCATTAAACATCCCTCACGCTCCTAATACTTACCTCTATCCAACTCATGGTACCCCTGGGGTTATTGTTCCACCTCTTCCCAGGCCTCCTGTGATTAACACAATCCCACAGTTGCAACCCCCACACCCTACCAACTCACCCATGTCTGGGCAGCATCTTATGGTTAACCGTCCCCCAATGCACCCATCAATGCCCATCAGTGCTCCCAACATTTCGGTACCATTACCACCTGGCTCTCAATATACACCTATCGGTCCTCCTCGACCTTCCTTTGTTCCCCATCCCATGTCCCAATCTGGAATGAATGTGGTTCCACCACCTCCAATGCTACCCCATGGAATGCCTCCACCACCTCCGCCCGAAGAAGCTCCACCACTTCCAGAGGAACCAGAGCCTAAAAGGCAAAAGCTTGATGAGTCTATACTCATTCCTGAGGACCAGTTCCTGGCCAAGCATTCGGTGCGTACATCTATTTATTTTGACTTCTTTCTTACATTCTATTCTCATTTTGTCTAGTGATATCTAATAGACAGTGTTTTGTTTTGTTTTCCGTTTTTTTTTTGCAGGGTCCTGCCCGTATCAGCATTACTGTACCAAATGTTGATGAGGGAAACCTCAAAGGCCAGGTATTGGAAATTTCAGTGCAGTCCTTGTCTGAAACTATTGGCAGTTTGAAGGAGAAGATATCTGGTGAGATCCAGCTTCCTTCAAACAAGCAGAAGCTGAGTGGGAAGGCTGGTTTTCTCAAGGACAACTTGTCGCTTGCCTATTACAATGTTTTTTCTGGAGAAACACTCAATCTTTCACTCAGAGAACGTGGTGGCAGAAAGAGATAAATATCTAGGGCTTCATTCTTACTGTTGTTATGTTAGTTTTTGAGATTTTATTTCATATGTACCTCTAACAGTGCTTTTTGAGTTTTTTTTAATTTAAAATGTCTTTGAGCTGATGGTATGGTAATCCTCTTTCTGTCTTACAGAATTCGCAACTTGGTAAGGTACCACTGAAGCTTATGGGAGGTTTTTATTAGTTAATTAGTTGTATTTTATAAGATGCAATTTTACAATCTGTTTTCTTTTCATGGCACTAATTATGTCTTGTCTTGACATGCAGCTGACCTCCCTTCCCAACCGAGCTTTAATTGGTCTCTATTGAAATCTATCATATTCGATTGTCTTGATGTTGTATATGTTTCTTGCTTCAAGTATTTTTGGATGAATCTCCTGTTAGCAGGCAGTATGTGTTTTGCTTATTTAAAAACATAATTCAAGCTTCAAGTTGCCCTAAGATGTTCAGGTATCATAGGTTTCAACACCCATGCTATGGGCTGTCTGTCTCTCTTCTTTGTTTTTGCTGAGTATATACGAGAAGAGCATTCAAAGACCAGCTGCTACCCTTTGGCAGTTTGGGCTAGGCTTCTGATTGGAGAAATTCAGCATTTTTTGTGTTCTGTAGATGTGAAACCATTCTTTCATGGTTTCGCTCTTGACCAGGTCTTTGTGGAATTGGTGATTTTGCAACTTTGTGAAGTTACACGATACCTAAAGTTGAATAAATGAGTGTAATACTGTAATTTACTATAAATACAATGTTATGTTTTTTTAGCTGTGCAGACTAATATTATGCAGGATTGCAGATTTGCAGGACGATTGAGTAGTTAAAAGCAAGGTTCCCGAAGTTCTAAAAGGTTATGGGTTGTTAAGAATACCAGTTATTTGCGCTTGAAATGCATTATTTTGGTAATATATATTTTGGTTCACTTGTATGTGTTCGTTGTTGGAGGTATTCTCACAATTTGAGGCATAAAATTACAAAGATTTTTTGGGTGATGTTTGAAATTGTGTATTGCTTGGTTGGGCGTTGGGGTGGTTTGTAGAGATCGTATATTGCCTAATCTTCATTACAAGATACGAAGTTAAACGCAAGCCACAATTTCAGAATAATTGTAAAAGAACAATTGAAGTAATAATGAAAATATTGACAAGAAGAAATCATCTTTCACCGATTTTTTCAGAATAATTTCACTTTTATAAATTAAATAGTCTTTCACTGATGACTTCATTGACTTGTTATTCTAGGGTTTCACATATTTTGTGAAAAATATTAAACAAATAATCTCGTCTCATTGATTCTCAAAATAGTATGATGTAAGATTTTCTTTTCTCCCGGATAGTTTTCTTTCTTTGTTTTTATCCCTTCATACTTTTCTATTTCTTTTTCCGTTTTGTTGCAACTTCTTTTCCATATTTCTTGTTCTATTTCTCACTAGAAAAGTTTTAATTGTGTAAAATTCCCTTCTCGGGTAACTTTTAATTGCTTTTCTAACTCGTTCTATTTTATACAAGATCCTTTTTCCCATTAAACTTTTTGCTATATTTTTTTCTCACTTTTTACCTTATTTATTCTTGTTACTTTAAGTCCACCATCAATGTTTTTCTCCTTTTCTCATTATGATATTTTCTAAATAAGTCCTCCCATTAATTTCATCAATATTAGGAAAAAACTATTTGTGATTAAAAAACTAGTGGAAAAATGAAATATAATGAAAAATAAAAAAATCAGGGAAATGTAAGAAGAAAAAAATGACATACTTTTTACAGGAAAAGTGATAGATGAGAGGAAGATTAGGGAAGAAGAATGAGAATAAAAACCATACTACGTGGTCAAATTACTGAACTGATCACAAAGTGTGGTCAAGTTAGATTAGCGGATTAGCCATAACCATTTCCAGCAAATAATTGGGCCTCTTTCACAAATTAAAGCCAAAAAACTCGCAAACTATTCAATAATACTGCTTGTTCTCTTCCAAAAAAAACAATAATACTGCTTGTTCAAATAGTAAAAGCCAAGCAGCCAAAATCGTGTTATTCAAACTAAAACCAATGGCAAAATTACGGAAACAGAGGAATGTAACATACTACTCCGTAACATATATTCTTCCAATGGAAATATTATAGATCTCTTTTTCTTCTATTTAAGGAAAGCCCAAAATGATGATCAGTTCTCATGGTTGATCGCCTCTTCCTTCTTCTCATAATGGTGTTTGAACTTGGCAATTTGGCCAATGCTCTCAGCCATTTGACGCCTTGCACGGAAGTGATAGACCTTGCCCACTTGGTGTATCTTGGTCATCATTTTCTTTTTTACTTCGCACAAAACAAAATCAACTTCAATATCATTGCCCCAAATTCATTAGTTTTACTACCTCCGTCCCTAAGATTGGGATAAGAGGGAATGCTGCAGTTCTTAAGAAAAGTGGAATTTGTTAGACTGATATTGAATTGATAAAGTGTGAATAAAGTTAAAATGAATTGCAACTACTCAATTATTACCAAATATATTACGAGACAAATTCAGTGATGAAGCCAAAGATTCATTATTTTTTGACTTGAGAATATGATGGAATAAAGCAAAATGACTCACTAAACTGTCTGCTCTTCTTTGTTATGAAGCATCAGTCGGTCCATGCAATTTTGGACACGATTTTTACTATGGGTCATCCGGAAACAGTCTCTCTGTGTTTTAGTACAGGGGTAAGACTGCGTACATCCGACCCCCCTCCCCCCACCATAGGTGGGAGCCTTTGCGGCATTGGGGTAAATGGAAATGAAAATGAGACGGGAAAAAGATAAAATGGGACAAATCTAGGGGAGAAAGGGAAATGTTTTTAAAACAATACAAGGGTTAGTTTGACTCCATTTGAACATCATACTTAGAAGGTCGTCTCATTTTGAGCTTCAAGCTTGAAACTATTTTTCGTTCAAATAGCGTCAGCTTCGAATCTATCAATCTATATTTCCTTTGTAATCATACAAATGATTAGCATGTAGGGGTGCTCAATAGAGATCACATATTACATTAGCTCAAATTTGGGATTGAAACATGATCCATCATAATAGATTTAGTAGATAATGAATTCAAAATTGTAGGAAAATGAATCAAAGCAATAAAGGCTTGCAGGGGTGATCCTTTTAGATTGCAAATAGTTTTAAAAAGTTTCTGCATTTGAGCTGAAATTATATCATTGTGAATTTTGAAAACACGGCAATTATAATAACTGATAACTCACATTTTTTAAATATTTACCAAATTAAATATTTTCTATCATCAATCTTAAAAGTATAATTTAAGTTTATATAAAAAATAAGATTTCATCAATAAAAATAGAAGTTTTAAACTACACTTTTTTGCCTCTGGTAGAGGTTTTTTATCGTCTCTATTGATAAAGGTTGATGGGGCTAGACCAGAGTCTAATATGACTAAGCCCTGGAGTTGGACTCATGAGTCTAGGACTCTAGGCCCTAGACAAGCAGGCGCAAGCTCGATGTCTCAACACTATCAGGTCAGCCCGACTAACGGGCGCAGCAACCAAGGAATTCAGACCGGCCCAGCCAACCAATGAAAGAAGGAAATCCAACAAGGCAGAAGTCCAAGACGGCCTGCCGGTCCAATCCGAAGTTTTCCTACCAGCCTGCCGGGAGCCTGACAGTCCAGTCGAAAGCCTGCCTACCTGCCAGCCAGCCAAGAGCCCGTCTACCGGTCCAGCCAAGAGCCTGCCTGTCAGCCCAGCTGCCGAGAGTTGGTCTGGGATAGGTTCGGTTCTAGTTAAAAAATCATGGAACTGTTTATAAAAATATAATTTCTAAATTCGTTTCGGTTCTAATAAAAAAATCGAGAACAATTTTGGATCCGAATAAAATGTAAACGGTTCAGTTCTTGCGTTTTTCAGTTCTTTGTTTAATTTCTGCTACATAAAACAGAACAGTTCAAACATATGACCTATGGCATAAAAAGATGAAAGTTTCAACATATCAAAAAGATAAAAGTTCAAACATAATAAACTCCAATTTAAGGAAACATGACATAAAGTTATAAATTGTGTTCCGCCTCTACGCAATAAGGCTAGGCACTACGGATAATTTCTATTGATAGATGTGCTGGATGGGCATGAAAAAGCACTACGGATAATTTAGTGGCTTAGTGCAGGAGTAATATTTTATTAGTTTCTTTGTAGTTGGTGGAATCAAATTTGTTGTTTTAATACAGTGGAATTTTTAATTATGTATTAGGTAGTGAGTAATATTATCGATTCTTGTTTGTTATTTTAATTAGGAGTAATATTGATTCTTCTATGCTATTTTAATACAAGGTAGACCATATACTACATAGTGGAATAATTCGGAGTAATCATATTGATTCTTCTTTGTTATTTTAATTAGGAGGAATATTATTGATTCATCATTGTTATTTTAATACATAGTGGAACTTTTATTAGGAGTAGCCAGTGGCGGATCTAGGCATCGAGGGTCAGTGTATGCACAAATGATAATACAAAAATATGTGTCATTAATTGCGTCGCCACTTGGTTTTATAACAATCACAAAGGTATACATGGACTGATGGGCATTGTATTGATAAAAAATTAAAAATTAAAACATCATTATAAATACGAAAATTACAATACAAATTGTAATGTAGATTGTAAAATAAAAATAAGTTTTATAATATCAATATATTGTACTACGTATTATACAATATACTAGCTGAAAATGATCGAAAAAGAAAAAAAAAACTGAAAACTCGTATTTTTTTTTGCTATTTTCCTTCCTAATACTCCGTAACAAATTTACAATACGTAGTACGAAGTATAATTTTAGCTCAATCAAATGAAAATGTTTCACATGTATAAGTGTATAATATTATATATATTATTATTATATTATATTGTTGATATGTATCTACTTCATAAGACCAAAAAATAAAATTACACTTAGAGGTTTTAATGCTAAATAAATTGAAATTCGAGATCAGAGAATACAAAATGTCAATATATCTTAAAATAATACTCCGTAGTATGGAGTAATAAGGATTTAAACATTTATATTTAGAGAATACAAAAAAGTTGAGTAAAGTATTGGACCAAGTTATTGCAACTTGGAAGTCTCGGGCTCTAGGATCTCACATACATGCTATTAATTTAATAATAGACTCCTAGAGTACGTTGTATCACCACATAATTGTAGCACTTCAAAAAAAAAAATCAACTGTAGGACGAGTGAGATTAGAACACGGCACCTGAAGCCTAGTAGGTACTTATTCCTACCATTACTACCATTCAGGCTAACGACATATTTTGAGATGAAGCCTATGCTTACCCTAACTATAGTGTACGTCCGCCCCTGTGAGTAGCATTATTGATTCTTCTTTGTTATTTTATGCTTACCCTAACTATAGTGTACGTCCGCCCCTGTGAGTAGCATTATTGATTCTTCTTTGTTATTTTAATACATAAGTGGAACATATAATACATACTCTTCGATCTAATAAGACTAGAACTTTAATAAATTAGAAAATATTTATTTTTGGATGGGTTTATGACCTTAATTTTGGATATTTTCATTATGACATTAGTTAACTTTTAACTATTTTTTTACTTAAGTATTAATTACATTATTTGTTCTTTTATATAAATAAATTTGTTAAAAAGTTGAGGCTTACAGCTCATTGCGCAATTAGGCTTATGCAATATGCAATGCTATGAAACCGCCTCAAACACGCAATACGCAATTTCGAACTTTGAGTCATCAAGTTCAGTTTATAAAAGACTGCATGTTATTCCGTATAAATAATCTATCTGGAGCGCATTTTACATTCATTCATTTTACATTCCACATGTGGAGTGCATTTTTTGGAACAATTATACTTAAAATTAGGGGACGTAAATACATAATCTATATGCCCAACGATATATGATGTTTCCATCTATTCTATTGCTCTAAATGTAATTTGTTTTTATGTACTTCATGTTTAACAATGGAAAAAGGTATCTTTTTGAAAAAAAATAGAAAACTTGTACACATGATAGGCATGTAAAATGAATGAATGTTCAATCCTTTTTACTTACAAACTGACTTTCATAACTGTATCATCAATTTTAGAGAGCTCACTTTTAGAGGTACGTTGGATGCTACCGGCAAGATTTACCTAAGACAACAATATAAGAAGTATTTGCCAGCACACATCTTCACATAAACGTGAAGATCTATATTAAATTTTCCCCAAAAATAGAATGAATATATGGTTTTAAAAGATGTGTTATATCCAAAAGAGTGTACTATCTGATGTTCTACACCAACTGAGTTTTCTGTAAAGAACTACACGGGCAACTTTTCCTATTAGTTTAATAGAGATAACTTTCCATACAAAAAAATCTGTTAGACATTATAACACTCTAGACACATACATAATACATATGAAGTAGATCGGCATTGCTATTGATATTTACTACAGTTAGTGCCTTTCATTTTATGCTAAGCAGAGCAATTGTTACCGTGTCAATGTAAACCCTCTCTATCTAGAACCTGTGATTTTACAAAGAATGTTCATGTATGACGCTAAATTACATTTAAACTAATCGAGATATACTAAAGATTACAAATGTCAATTATTTTGAATACAAGAGTCGAGCTTTAGTTTTCTTCAAGCCGCACTACGGTCTACGGATCAACTATGTTCAAGCTGCCGTCTAAGTGTGAATCGGATATAATATTGGCATAAATTAAGGGGTATCAATTGGAATAATACCCCTTGAAGCATATATGTTGACGTCGACGACATACTCTGTGAAATCAACATCAAACCGTCCACAGGAGTTCAGAAATGAATGAGTAAGGAAAGTGGTTAATAAGGGGTTAGGGTCTTAGGTCATCTCCAACAGTTTACACCATTTTTTTCACTAAAATGGTGTAAACATCACATCATACAGTATTTTATCTCCAACAGTTTATACCATTTTCATCACTAAAAAGGAATATTCCTTTTTTATTCTTTTTTACTAACTTTTTACCATTATTAATATATTTAATTATCTAATTATCATATATTTATACATTAGCCCCTCATTTAAGATTTATTTTGGCATTTCACACATTATTTCATAAATACAAACTAAAATACTACTATAATCAATATTTCACGCATGAAATATGTATGGGTTGAATGACTACTAATTTCTAAATTAGTATGTATGATGTATGATTTTAATAATGTTTTTTTAATTTTAATGGTGTTATTAATTGTAATTTTAATTGTGTTATTTTCTTAAGTATCATTTGTATGTTGTTATTATGTTGTTTTGATTTGAAACTTAAATTTTATTATATATATTTTTTATTTTCTATCAAATTAATAATTTAAATTTGATTTTCTATAATTTGTTGTTCTAAAAATGGGTCAAAACTACAAATATCAAAATTTTGGATCACATTTGAAATAAAAAAAATTAAAAAAAATAAGATGGTGCAAGGGATGGTGATGCGCCATATATGGTGTAAACCCAAACTCACTCCCCCATTTTGGTGAAATGGTGAAAAGGATGGTGTAGCTATTGGAGCAAAAAAAATGGCAATTCCACCATTTTGGTGTAGGAAATGGTGATTGTTGGAGAAGCTCTTTAGTTTTGACATCTAAATTGTGATTTTTTTTCCAGGTCGGTGAAGGAGTTGCTTGCTGAAAGTGGGTATATGGGTGGTGAAAAGCGGATAAGAGGGAGTAGAAGAGACCAGAAGATAAAGGTGATCGCTTAGGAAAGTGAAATGGATTAGAAGAAGCCTGTAGACGAGTTCTATTTTGTTCACCCCTTTGGAGGGTGTACATCACCCCTCCCTCCCACACATGACACTTGGCAAGGCTTTTAAATTTTGCAATTGTAATACCAAGTGTCATGTGTTGGAGGGAGGGGGTGATGTTCACCCTCCGTGAAGGGGTGAACAAAATAGAACTCCCTGTAGACAATTATCTGAAGTTTTAGGGAATTTCAATTTTAGTGTAGTGCATTTTTTGGATTTGCAATTTATTTTAAAAAATGGATAACGAAGGCAATCAAAATATTTTCAGTAATGAATTTAAATTGCATTTCTTATGTGTACAGCAAAAATATTTTCAGTAATTTATGTGTACAAACTAAATATAGAACATATACTTCATCCATCTCTTAAAAGTCTTCTCACCGATTTTTTGTTTGTTCCAAAAATTATTCTCATTTTCATTTTTGAAAAATTTCGTGTGCCTAACGTTCATATACTTTTTGTTACTCAACCATAATCATATATTTTTAATCTATTTTCGCTTTCATAAGAATTTTGTGGGAGGGTTGATTGTTGTTCTTCTTACAAACCTTTAAAACGCATTAATTTTGATTGAGATTAAGAATATTTGGCCTGTGCCCTATTTGTTCAATGGATTTTTCTATTTTTATTCATCTTTCAGCATTAAATTAATAACACTGACAATTTGTGCAAATCTTTGTTCAATTTCTGTAAACCTAAGAAAATCCTAAGCAATCGAGGTTATTCAAAGCGGTACAATATTATATGAAAATTTTGGGTGAGATTCAATAAGTTTTACAGTTGCATTAATGTACATTTAACAAAATACTTTTCATATAGATTTTATTCTTAACTATGGGATAATATATAGTATCTCCGTTTCTTTTCAGGTGGAACGTGGAAAACTTTACATTTACATTATTCACATGCTCTACTTTAACATATATGTTATACTACGTATATTAATTTATGAAACTTATTTTTCTAATTCTAATATTTTTAAATTCGTCTCATTACAAAATTTCATAATATGTTTTTAAATATTTTTTTACTAATAGAGAATTAAATATAATGAAATTTAAAATTGTATTGTTAAGCGTGAAAATAGGAACACTGCAACTAAAAAAGAATGAAAGAAATATAATTAAAAGACTTTTTATTGTGAATAGTTTTTTCAATGTGGCGTGTAATATGTCTTGATTAAAATATTTTGGTGCATAATTTATTATTTATATATATATATAACAAAATTGAGAAGAAATATAATTTGATGCATAATTAACTTAATTATAAGATCTGGGACAAGAACATTTCAACTAATTTGTGTATCTTTGAGTTTTTGACAAAAAAAAAGATGATGCTCGATCCCTGAGGGCCCCAACACTGGACGGTTTGTTAGATGAGAGAATGTAAGTTAGACTTTAATCATAAACTGACAGATAGAGAGTGAAACTCTGACCTTGGTACTTACAAAGGTCATATGCATTTTTAGCATAATAACCTCTCATTGCACTTGCCCCTTTCTCTATGCATTTTTTTTTTGAGTTTTTGACAAAAATATCTCTCCTATTCCAAAGCACCTCCAATTCTCATAAGATTTATAATTCACAATATATATGACTCATCTGGCGTTGGAAATTTTTTATGTAATAATAATTGCATAAAAAGTAAAATTATTACTATGGAAAATCACTTAGGTTATTTAAGAAATAATGGCAAATTATTACCGGGCTGTAGATGAGGGCGTGCAAAGCGTGCCTTTGCACAGGGCCTCCAAAATTATAAGATCCATTTTTTTTGTAAAATCTATATAGTGTATATATATAGGGTAGTTATTTTTTAAAATAGTTCATTACTTTATTTTCCTGAATGATCCAAATATTCAAGTCATCCAACCAAAAGTAAAAAATTCACTTTTTCTTATCCTATTTTCATTCGTTCATTTCCGATTTTAGATTTTTTTTACTAATTTTGTTTGTTCAAGTTCGAAAAAGTGATTAATTCTCAATCTCAAATTTGTTTGTAGTGTTTTTGGGTTTTCTTAAGGTTGATTTTTGACATTGTATTGATTTAATATAAGGTCTATTTTTCGTGAATTGCACCGGGTCTCCTAATTTATTGAGCCGGCCCTGAATTATTACTATGTGTAAGAATAATGGCAAATCACTTTTGCGAATGAATGATAATTAGACGATTTTTTGTGTAAGAATATGTGTATGAAATTGTGTAAGAATATGTGTAAGAAATTGCACGCTAGATATTTAAGAAATAATGGCAAATCACTTTTGCGAATGAATGATAATTAGACGATTGTTTGGAAAATAACTATGAAAAGTAGAAGTTAGGTTATTAAAATGAAATGGATGCATGTTTCAAACTATAGATATGTTTTCTTAAATAGGAAGTATAAAAGTATAGGTTCAATTCTTTAAAACAGAAATATTTCAAATTTTTTAGATGGCCGAGGGATTTATACCTTCTACTCATTGAAAGCAGCTTATTTTGCATATCTTAAGTAACTCCACCGTTTTACAGATCTGCCGGGGAAAAAAGCAAATGGTGAGACTTACAGTTGGTGGACAATACAGGAGAAATAGAGGTGTTCATATCATCAATGATAATGGTAGCAGAGCACTAAATTGATTTCTGAAGAATCAAAAAATTGTGGACTGTTCATATTTTTTGGAATCTATGTTTTAAGTTGATACAGTGCAGCTTAAACGGTACATGTACTGATTATAAACTGTACCAACATTTTAAGTTTACAAGCTCAAACAGTGAAGATTGAAATAATATACTTCCCCCATTTTTAAATAAGTGCAACGGTCAACATTTCAAAAATATATATAAGACACAACTTTGACCATTAATATATATAACTCTCTATTAGTAAAAAATGTAAGAAATCAGATTTTGAAAATATACAACGAGACAAATTTAGTAATATTTTTTTCAAAAATATCTTTAATACATCAATGAATAAAATGTAGTCAAAATAGAACATGTGAATAGTGTAAAATTTTGTATGTTGCACTTATTTAAGAACGGAGGTAGTTTTATTTTAAGAGACATAGAGTTCAATTTCGTACTACGTATTGCATAGATATATGGTGTACAATGGTGTGTAAGAATGAATATATGTATCTGTACATGTTATTGTTCATTATAAATTGTAACAAAGTGAGATGTTTAGAAGCTGAAACAGTAAAGATTGAATACATTTCAATTTAGAATTATATAGAATATGTATGGTGTACTGTGGTGTTTAACAGACACGCCACCAATTTTGATTTCCTACTGATCAAAGTTGCGTATAGGTGCTGTAAAATCAGGGGATGAGAGATTGTAATTAAAGTACTTCACAATTTGTGGGTAAAGTTCTTGATAATAGACGGAAACTTCGAATTTCGAACACCGATTGTGGCGGCCGATAAGCGTAGAAGCTGCTGGTGAAGACTCGAGAGGTTGAAAACGACGTTGGGTTTAGGTGGAGTCCTATGCAGCTGTCGAGGCGTATGTGGAGGTGAGAAGATAGACGTAAAGCGGTGCTGAGAATGGTACACTGATCCGAGTAGGGGTTTTGGAGTTCGTATACGGTCGTATCACACCACATTGAGCACCGTGCTCTCATACCCAAAACGACGTATTTTCGCATTTTCTTTTAAAAAATTCGCGTGAACAGTATCACGTAAACAATAAATAACTGTTTTTTCTTTCTTTTTGTTTCAGTAGCATGAATGATGTAACTCACGTGTAAATTAATGTACGTAACTCACGTTATTGATTTATGTAACTCAAATTCAGTCGAAATGTAACTTGTCAAATACATGGTATACAAAATAAAAACATTGATTTCAATGTAAACAATGAAAAAAAGAGTCTAAATACTCGATTACTTTACATAAATAGTGAATATGTTTTGTTTTTAATATCACATGATCATTAAAATGATTTTAAAAAAATTTTTTGTTTTTGTTTTAATAGTAGGAGTTGATTTTTTGGTGTAACTCATGTTATTAATTATGTAACTCATGTAGATGACAAATGTAACTTAGGTGTATACCAATGTAACTTGCGTATTAAAAGATGTAATTCAAACAAAAACCAATCTTGATATTTAGAACGGGCATTTGCAATCTTCCACTGATCTACTCCCAAACAGATTCATCTTTTATTTCACAAACCTCTCATCTCCCTGCAATCGGTATCTTTCTCAGAAGTGGAAATTGGGTCAAGGAACTCCTGGCGGTTTGAACGGGCAACTCTCTGGAGATCGCAAAAATGAAGACAAGAAAAATAAGAAGTTTAGCCGGCAGCGCCGCTTGAACGGGATGATTGGACGCAACGGAAACAGAAGGGGCTAGAAGCTTCGAGGTCCCTCAAGCTTGAACGGATGGAGGAAGAGTTCGTCGAATCGTAGCTCACCAGGAAAGTGATTCAATGGAAAGTGATTGTTGGGTTGTTTATTTGAACAGTTGCAGAGGTACTCAACGAGGGGGAGGATTTGAGGTTTTCTAGGGATTTGATGGAGAGAGTTTTGAACTCAATGAAACCATAGGGATTGAGCAGTAAGTTTGTCGTGGATGATGAAGATGGAAGACGACAATGTGCTTCGATGATGAATCTGAAAATTTTCAAAGCTCAAGAATTGGGCGCGGTTGAAGTCGGAAGAAGATCTGGTGACTGATTTTGAGATCGGCACACCGTGCGCACGGTGGGTCGATCCCACGGTATAATTTGCGGAAAATAAATGGGGAGAAGTTCGAACTTCGAACCTCTACCTATATTTATAGGACAGAGAATAACCGCACGCCTAGTTCAAATAATTAGCTAGCCCACTTTAATTAAAAAGTCCACTAATACTAATCTAATAAACAAAGATAATTACAATTAAATTGAATTATCTAACAGAATTTATAAAGAATAAATAGTAGATTGAGTTTTAATTTCAGTTGAATATAAAGAAGAAAGTAAATTTATAATTACGTTTTTAATATTTGATGGAGAAGTAAAAGAAGAATAGTAGAAAATGAAAATGAAGAAAAAGAAGAAAAGAGAAAAGGAAATACATATGTGCACAAAAGCAAAATAAAGGAGAAGTAGAATCGATACACCATGTACGATGTATCGATCCCACAATATAATTTGTCTAAAAGAGTAGATAACTTGTAATTGAAAGTGTACATTTATTATTTATCAGTTGCCATCTGTATAACATTCTATTAATTACTAATAATAATTATTGATAATTGTAATTAGTAGTAACAGAATGTTATACAAATGGCAACTCATAAGTTATAAATGTATACTTCTTAAATTGTGAACAAGCCTTCTGAATAATCATTACCAACACATCAAAGTCAAAAATATCAAATCTTATATCGTTTTAAAATCTTCAATCATACGGTGTGGGATATTTTTAGACCTTAGTAGTAATGTCTTTTTTTTAACTCCAGGGGGGTCTGGGGGAGGGGGGGCTGGGGGGAACCTGGAGTAATCAGGGGTGAAACCCACTCCATTGAGTTTCACACCCTTGTGTGCCTAGCGGGATTCGAACTCGAGACCTCCCACTAGGCACGGTAACCTCACAACCAGCTGGGCTGGAATGTTTGGTTGTAGTAATGTCTTTTTATAATAACTAGTAACTCACCCGTGCGATGCACGGTTTGAGAAATTTTCTTTCAAGTTTCCTAGTACAGTACCCGTGCATACGCACGGGAAATAATCTATGGATATATTTGTAATCATGATCAAATTAATTAGAAAAGGAAACTAATTTCAAAAAATTGGTATTCTTCTTAGAAGCAAGTACAATATTTGAATATCATAAAGTGTAAGTTAATAAAATTAATATTAAGTAAAATATTAAACCTAAGTGTTAGAGATTTTGGAAAATCTCTTTGAATACGACATTGGTAGTAGTGTCGCCTCCATCCTTATCATGTATTAAAATCTTCAATCCATGTTTGCTTTGAACTCTCGATAATGCCACATACAATTGTCCATGACTAAAAACAGGTCTTGGCAGGTATAATCCAACTCTTTCCAGTGACTGTCCTTGAGATTTTTTTATTGTCATCGCATATGAGACCATTATAGGAAATGGTCTTCTGATAAGTTTAAAAGGCCATGGTGATTGAGAAGGAGACATACACATTCGAGGTATGTAAATCTCATCTCCACTATTGCCTTCAGACATGATTCGTGCTAGGGGTGAGATTTTGGAACCGGGAACCGTAGAACCAATTGGAACCGAACCGTTAACAACATCTAGGAACCGAACCGTTAACAATTAATACCTCATTTGTAGGAACCGAACCGAAGCGGTTTATAATGGTTCGGTTCCCGGTTCCTATAAAAAACATGTGCATGGAACCGTTAAGGAACCGTTATTAAAAAGAATAAAAAATAAATTAATATTAGTAGTAGTAGTAACAACAACAATAATAATAATAATAATAATAATAATAATAACAATAATAATATTACAATAGCAATAATAACCATCACCACAACAATAATAATAAAACAATTTAAGATATTTAAGTAACAATTCTAATTTAATCAACGAAAACGAAATAATAAATATTGTACATGAGGTTGATATAATACATTAAACTCCTTTCTACAAATCAAGTGTTGTTCCATCACATAAATTTTATAAATATAAAATAACTCAAATAACTTGTTGATGATTGCACATATTCTACTTTACTATTTTCATGATATTTCTAATTATTAGATTTATTATGAATCAATGGAATGTAATAATGTTTTTTATATCTATACATGCGAACTCAATGTATTTTTTTATGTTTTGAAAGACTTGAAGTAGGCGTCCTATTCTTGCTACTATGATGACGAGTTACCTTCATCGCTCTCACACTACAGCGATTTTTATATTTTTATTTATTACATGAAAATTTAAATCATTTTTTGTTCTATTAAGTGTTCGCAGTTCATTAGTTAAGTTTGATCTTTGATGTTTGAAGTGATTAGAGCTTCAAATAAAATTCTAATACTCATTTTTTGAATTTTCGACATGTTTATGTTGTTTGTAGAAAGTAAATTATGTGTTAATTCTTAGATGAGAAAAAATTATTCTAGGAACCGGTAAAAGGAAGAACCGAACCGTTTACTACCGGTTCGGTTCCATAACGGTTCTTCATTTTTTACATAGGAACCGAACCAATTTCATTAGTTAAAACTTTTATAACGGTTCCACTCATTTTGAGTAAGAACCGAACCGGTCCCAGCCCTAATTCGTGCTCCGATGACATGATTTCCCAGTCTTGTGACAATCAATCTAGTTCCATTACATAGTCTTTACTGGTCTATATTTCTTAACAACATTACTGGAGTCCTAACCTTAAGCCGTATGTTGTGATTTGGGAGACCCGATGTTCTCAAGGAATTGAGAAATTCTGGTGTCAACGTTTCAAATGCTTCGTCTTCAACTACATCTGACTTGTCTACAGAATCGCAACTTAAATATTCTCTTTCTTCACTTGTAGTTATAAAAGTTCATTAGTCTTAATTTAATTATTAAATTTGTTTAAGAATTTATTTTGTAAGTAAATAAGGAAGGTAGCATTTTTATAATATTACTTGGGAGCGTTGAAAGAACATAGTCGTTTATTTTATCGACAATTTCAATAGTTAATGCCAATACAGCTCTAGACTTGAGAAATTCCTCATTTTTGTATTGCTCCAGCAAGTTAGGATACGTGCTACGAATTATTGAATCAATTGGATCATCAAATTCTTTAATCAAGAATTCATCTCGAATTTTTATTTCTGCATAACCATCGTTTGGCTCTGATATTTTTCCATCCCCCACATCCAATATCCATTTTGAAAATTCTTTGAGCTCAGTAGCACTTGTCATATCCAAACTATTTTGAAGTCGCATATTTTTAGTAAGAGACAGTACCTATCGATAAACAAAAAAAAGTAATACTTATATTTGAGTATAACTTGTAAAGTAATTATTCCAAAAAAAATTATAAAGTGATTAGGCGAAATAGTTAAATAATTAATGTAATTAGTGGTACTTTGTTTAAGCTAAAAGTGAACGAATGAATTTCAGCTAATATAAAGTAATTAGTGGTACTTTGTTTAAGCTAAAAGTGAACGAATGAATGTGAGCTAATATAAAGTAATTAGTGGTACTTTATTATTCATTATATTGTGGTTAAATGAATTTGTAAATTATAGTAAAAGTAAACATATTTGTTATGGTACTAAAAATGGAGTTAATACCTGACAGTCATCCCATAGATATGAAGAATTGATTGTAGCATTAACAATGTCTGAACGGCTTCCTCCAGGAATAACTGGTAAAGTTTGTCTGAAGTCTCCTCCAAAGACAACCACTCTTCCTCCGAATGGTAAAATTGAATTACCATCATTGTTGATGATGTCATTTAGGCTTCTGTCTAGTGCTTCAAAACAAAATTTATTAGCCATTGTTGCTTCATCCCATATTATCAACTTAGTCTGTTTTAAGAGCTCTGCAAGTTCACTCCCTTGATGTATATTGCATGTAGAGTTCTCTAGAGTAGGAACTTGGATTGAAAATTTAGAGTGTGCAGTTCTACCGCCAGGTAAGAGTAGAGAAGCTATACCACTGGACGCGATAGTTAAAACAATATGACGCTGAGAACGTAAGGCAGAAGCTAGTGTCCTCCACATAAATATTTTTCCTGTACCACCACAACCATATAAAAAGTATACTCCGCCTTTTTGGTTATTTGCAGCTTCCATTATTGTGTCAAATATGTCTTTCTGTTCATCTGCAACATTAGCATCAAAATATATGCAGGAAATCATTTTTCTTCTTGACTCTCAAAATCATTTAATTTGACTTATAAATCATATGAATTGTATTTATTTTACCGGTAAGAGAAGCATACAAAGTTTGGAACTCCTCACGCAACTTGGATGTATCATAATCACTTTCTGCATAAATAAGCTTATTCCCTAGTTGTTCCGTGATATATCCATTTGGATACGGTATTGAGGGATAATCTTTTAGACTTTTTCTCTTTTTTTGCATCAACTTCTCGATCTCCACAAGAGTTAAATTTTGCAACTCTTGATCACTAAGTTGTAAATCTACGAATGTAATAAACACAATTGAATTAGTAATTAGAAGAAGATGTTCATATATGTTGTATGTGTTCACTCTCATTATGTTTTTATTGTAAATCATTCAATTTGTCACATTGATGCAAATAAATTGCAAATGAGATATGCAGACAATTGAAATTATGAAATATTTTTATTTGAATATATTCTTTTATGAAAATGAATGACTAATTTACGTTACTTGACAGGTGAAATAAATTATATGTTACTTGATACGTGAATTATTTTAATACCTAAGGTAAGAAAAGTTGATTGCAGTAATCGGAAAATAATGTTAATTTATGGTAACAGGAAATAACTAATTTAATGTTTTACTAATTTTTTAATTATATAATTAGTAAAAAATTTAAAAGAGTAACATAGATCTGCTAATCTAATCATATATACTTTATGTTTTCTATTCGAATTCAAATATAAGGTGAATGCAATTCAGGGTGATTCTTTTAATCACAAATCTTATAACTTTTTTGGTAGAGTAAGCCTCGTGAATAATTTTTCATATTACATATGATTAGAGAACAGTTAATTTTTAATTGATCTGACTTACCTTGGATTTTCGAGAGCCTTCGTTGTTCATACAAAATTCCATCAGCCAACCACTGCCAAGTTTGTTCCCAGACATGCTCAGGTCTGCTGACGGGACATGATAAGAGCAGAGTTACAAACAATTTTCTCAAGTAGTGCCCTGATGCTCAGCCTTAACTTCTTTTAATGCTCCAATATATTAGGATGGTTGGCAACCGTCCTAATATCCTCACAACAATGTGGCCCTTTTATTACAGTGAGCATCATTCTTAAATAGAATAGTTCACCTGTTGTTGGAAATAAATGGGGAGAAGTTCGAACTTCGAACCTCTACCTATATTTATAGGACATAGAATAACCGCATGCTTAGTTCAAATAATTAGCTAGCCCACTTTAATTAAAAAGTCCACTAATTCTAATCTAATAAACAAAGATAATTACAATTAAATTTAACACCATATAATATATCTAACAGAATTCATAAAGAATAAAAAGTAAATTGAGTTTTAATTTCAGTTGATTATAAGGAAAAAAGTAAATTTATAATTACGTTTTTAATATTTGATGGAGAAGTAAGAGAAGAATAGTAGAAAATGAAAATGAAGAAAAAGAAGAAAAGAGAAAAGGAAATACATATGTGCGCGAAAGCAAAATAAAGGAGAAGTAGAATCGATACACCATGTACATGATGTATCGATCCCACAATATAATTTGTCTAAAAGAGTAGATAACTTGTAATTGAAAGTGTACACTTATTATTTATTAGTTGCCATCTGTATAACATTCTATTAATTACTAATAATAATTATTGATAATTGTAATTAGTAGTAACAGAATGTTATACAAATGGCAACTCATAAGTTATAAATGTATACTTCTTAAATTGTGAACAAGCCTTCTGAACAATCATTACCAACACTTCAAAGTCAAAAATATCAAATCTTATATCGTTTTAAAATCTTCAATCATACGGTGTGGGATATTTTTAGACTTTAGTAGTAATGTCTTTTTATAATAACTAGTAACTCACCCGTGCGATGCACGGTTTGAGAAATCTTCTTTCAAGTTTATGTGTGCTTAGGGATTCAAATCACACTATCAATTGATGACATCATCTATTTTCATGTAATATTGATATACATTAAAGCATTAAACGATACACACTTATAATAGTATGGTCAAAATGAGAGTACTAAGCATTATTTAAAAGATAAAAAACATCCAACAAATACGTTGAAACCATAACATTGTAAAAATCCATTTAATGTAAACCTAAACATTGTTGAACACTTCTTTGAATACAACATTCTGAGTCTTGTCAGTGGTTTCTTCATCTTCATCAACAATTAGAATTTTCAAACCACAACGATTGGTAACCCTTGATACTACAACATACAACTGTTCATGGGTAAATACCGATTTTTTCAACAACAACCCAACACGGGACAAAGATTGACCTTGAGTTTTATTTATAGTCATAGCATATGAAGTCATAACGGGATATTGTCGCCAAGAAATTTGAAAGGCAAGGTGGCATCGGATGGTGTCAAGGACAATCTATGAATTAATACTTTTTGTTCAGCACTCACACCAGTTAAAATTTTCCCCTCCAAAACATGATCACCGAGCCTCGTAAGAATAAGATGTGTCCCGTTACACAACCCCATTGAATGATCGATATTTCGCAAAAGCATCAAGGGGTCCTCACCTTTAACATTAACTCATTATTCAGTACACCAGACAATTTTATATTACCTCCGTCCCATTTTATGTGTCTTAGTTTGACTTGGCACGATTATCGATGAAGTGGTTGAAAAAGTAAAAGTTGTGGTTGAGGTTTGAGTATAATAAAGTGAAATGATGTAGGTCACATATTTCTTTTCAAAAAAAGGAAAGGAGACACTTATTTTGGGACAACCCAAAAAGGAATGTAGGACATGTAAATTGGGACGAAGGGAGTACTATTCAAGAACTCGGTTGTGTGCAGTTCTGCCATTAGATCGGTCGTAGAATCTACCTTAGAAACAGTGTCGGAACTGAGATATGTTCTTGAAACTTCACCAACATTAAGAGCCGTCATATAGTCATTAACAGCTTCAACCAAAGCCAGTGTCGGTGCCAATATTGCACGATCACGCAAACAACTCATATCACCTGTAGATTCAACATATTTCGGAAATATGCTTTTAACATTCCCAGCTATAGGATCTCCATCTGCGTATCAATAGATCTTCAGGAATAGTAATACGAACATGACTATCATTACTTTCACCCGCAATACTGTCATCAACGTTGGCAATCCAATCTGAAAAGACCTTCAAATCGTAAGAATATGATGGATTAGTTGTGTTCTGCATTCGCATATTTTTATCAAATGAAGGTTTGTGCATTCCGACCACAGATATGATGAATTAATCGTCGCATTGACTATATCATGTCTACTCCCATGAGGTATCACCGGCAACACCTGCCGAAAATCAAAGGTTTATATAAATTAATTGAAGGTAAGTTATTTATTATAACTAGGTAATAAGGTGACTATAATTTTATACGAATTGCATTTTGTACACTAATTGTCTCTCTAAATGGGTAAAATAAGGGAGTAAAATATGTGAAAGTGTGTTATGTCATTCTGGATTTATACTTGAATCTAAATTTGTGGGAAAATGTTCAAATAGGTGCTTCTACTATTTCTAATACCCAAGTATGGTCTGGTCTGGTTTGTTTAAGTTTGGTTTGGTTTGAGACTGAAATAAGTCTAAGTATAAACATATCAAGTAATATGGTGAGTATGCATTTATACGAATTGCATTTTTATACGAATTGCCCGAGTAAATTGGCAAATAAGGGGGGGGGGGGGGTACAAATATGTGAAAGTGTGTTATGGCATTATTAAACAATACTCAAATATGATAATTCTTCAATCGGTCCTTAACCGGCTCTATTCAATCCTAGACCGAACCCGAGCTAAAGAAAGCTGACTCAAACTAAATTTTTTCTATCTCTGATTTTCATAATCGATATCTTATGAATAATTTTTTATATCATCGAAAAACCAACAGAGACCGGATAGGTCCCACCATTAACGCCATCATCCACAAACCCGACCAATAGTGAGATTATGTGAAATGTATTACTGATTGAGGTCAATTACAAATATGAGTTTACAGATTTAATAAATTCTACTTATTTTAAAATGCAATTTAAAATTTTGTACGGAGTAGTTGACAGAAGTATGTCCTTCAAATATTTCAAATAAGAAGTTTAGCCGGCAGCGCCGCTTGAACGGGATGATTGGACGCAACGGAAACAGAAGGGGCTAGAAGCTTCGAGGTCCCTCAAGCTTGAACGGATGGAGGAAGAGTTCGTCGAATCGTAGCTCACCAGGAAAGTGATTCAATGGAAAGTGATTGTTGGGTTGTTTATTTGAACAGTTGCAGAGGTACTCAACGAGGGGTAGGATTTGAGGTTTTCTAGGGATTTGATGGAGAGAGTTTTGAACTCAATGAAACCATAGGGATTGAGCAGTAAGTTTGTCGTGGATGATGAAGATGGAAGACGACAGTGTGCTTCGATGATGAATCTGAAAATTTTCAAAGCTCAAGAATTGGGCGCGGTTGAAGTCGGAAGAAGATCTGGTGACTGATTTTGGGATCGGCACACCGTGCGCACGGTGGGTCGATCCCACGGTATAATTTGCGGAAAATAAATGGGGAGAAGTTCGAACTTCGAACCTCTACCTATATTTATAGGACAGAGAATAACCGCACGCCTAGTTCAAATAATTAGCTAGCCCACTTTAATTAAAAAGTCCACTAATACTAATCTAATAAACAAAGATAATTACAATTAAATTGAATTATCTAACAGAATTTATAAAGAATAAATAGTAGATTGAGTTTTAATTTCAGTTGAATATAAAGAAAAAAGTAAATTTATAATTACGTTTTTAATATTTGATGGAGAAGTAAAAGAAGAATAGTAGAAAATGAAAAAGAAGAAAAAGAAGAAAAGAGAAAAGGAAATACATATGTGCACAAAAGCAAAATAAAGGAGAAGTAGAATCGATACACCATGTACGATGTATCGATCCCACAATATAATTTGTCTAAAAGAGTAGATAACTTGTAATTGAAAGTGTACATTTATTATTTATCAGTTGCCATCTGTATAACATTCTATTAATTACTAATAATAATTATTGATAATTGTAATTAGTAGTAACAGAATGTTATACAAATGGCAACTCATAAGTTATAAATGTATACTTCTTAAATTGTGAACAAGCCTTCTGAATAATCATTACCAA
The DNA here is from genome assembly GCA_945859915.1 of Cuscuta epithymum. Classification (NCBI taxonomy): domain Eukaryota; kingdom Viridiplantae; phylum Streptophyta; class Magnoliopsida; order Solanales; family Convolvulaceae; genus Cuscuta; species Cuscuta epithymum. The sequence continues at coordinate 410,843 of CAMAPF010000098.1, forward strand.
CACATCAAAGTCAAAAATATCAAATCTTATATCGTTTTAAAATCTTCAATCATACGGTGTGGGATATTTTTAGACTTTAGTAGTAATGTCTTTTTATAATAACTAGTAACTCACCCGTGCGATGCACGGTTTGAGAAATCTTCTTTCAAGTTTATGTGTGCTTAGGGATTCAAATCACACTATCAATTGATGACATCATCTATTTTCATGTAATATTGATATACATTAAAGCATTAAACGATACACACTTATAATATTATGGTCAAAATGAGAGTACTAAGCATTATTTAAAAGATAAAAAACATCCAACAAATACGTTGAAACCATAACATTGTAAAAATCCATTTAATGTAAACCTAAACATTGTTGAACACTTCTTTGAATACAACATTCTGAGTCTTGTCAGTGGTTTCTTCATCTTCATCAACAATTAGAATTTTCAAACCACAACGATTGGTAACCCTTGATACTACAACATACAACTGTTCATGGGTAAATACCGATTTTTTCAACAACAACCCAACACGGGACAAAGATTGACCTTGAGTTTTATTTATAGTCATAGCATATGAAGTCATAACGGGATATTGTCGCCAAGAAATTTGAAAGGCAAGGTGGCATCGGATGGTGTCAAGGACAATCTATGAATTAATACTTTTTGTTCAGCACTCACACCAGTTAAAATTTTCCCCTCCAAAACATGATCACCGAGCCTCGTAAGAATAAGATGTGTCCCGTTACACAACCCCATTGAATGATCGATATTTCGCAAAAGCATCAAGGGGTCCTCACCTTTAACATTAACTCATTATTCAGTACACCAGACAATTTTATATTACCTCCGTCCCATTTTATGTGTCTTAGTTTGACTTGGCACGATTATCGATGAAGTGGTTGAAAAAGTAAAAGTTGTGGTTGAGGTTTGAGTATAATAAAGTGAAATGATGTAGGTCACATATTTCTTTTCAAAAAAAGGAAAGGAGACACTTATTTTGGGACAACCCAAAAAGGAATGTAGGACATGTAAATTGGGACGAAGGGAGTACTATTCAAGAACTCGGTTGTGTGCAGTTCTGCCATTAGATCGGTCGTAGAATCTACCTTAGAAACAGTGTCGGAACTGAGATATGTTCTTGAAACTTCACCAACATTAAGAGCCGTCATATAGTCATTAACAGCTTCAACCAAAGCCAGTGTCGGTGCCAAGATTGCACGATCACGCAAACAACTCATATCACCTGTAGATTCAACATATTTCGGAAATATGCTTTTAACATTCCCAGCTATAGGATCTCCATCTGCGTATCAATAGATCTTCAGGAATAGTAATACGAACATGACTATCATTACTTTCACCCGCAATACTGTCATCAACGTTGGCAATCCAATCTGAAAAGACCTTCAAATCGTAAGAATATGATGGATTAGTTGTGTTCTGCATTCGCATATTTTTATCAAATGAAGGTTTGTGCATTCCGACCACAGATATGATGAATTAATCGTCGCATTGACTATATCATGTCTACTCCCATGAGGTATCACCGGCAACACCTGCCGAAAATCAAAGGTTTATATAAATTAATTGAAGGTAAGTTATTTATTATAACTAGGTAATAAGGTGACTATAATTTTATACGAATTGCATTTTGTACACTAATTGTCTCTCTAAATGGGTAAAATAAGGGAGTAAAATATGTGAAAGTGTGTTATGTCATTCTGGATTTATACTTGAATCTAAATTTGTGGGAAAATGTTCAAATAGGTGCTTCTACTATTTCTAATACCCAAGTATGGTCTGGTCTGGTTTGTTTAAGTTTGGTTTGGTTTGAGACTGAAATAAGTCTAAGTATAAACATATCAAGTAATATGGTGAGTATGCATTTATACGAATTGCATTTTTATACGAATTGCCCGAGTAAATTGGCAAATAAGGGGGGGGGGGGTGCAAATATGTGAAAGTGTGTTATGGCATTATTAAACAATACTCAAATATGATAATTCTTCAATCGGTCCTTAACCGGCTCTATTCAATCCTAGACCGAACCCGAGCTAAAGAAAGCTGACTCAAACTAAATTTTTTCTATCTCTGATTTTCATAATCGATATCTTATGAATAATTTTTTATATCATCGAAAAACCAACAGAGACCGGATAGGTCCCACCATTAACGCCATCATCCACAAACCCGACCAATAGTGAGATTATGTGAAATGTATTACTGATTGAGGTCAATTACAAATATGAGTTTACAGATTTAATAAATTCTACTTATTTTAAAATGCAATTTAAAATTTTGTACGGAGTAGTTGACAGAAGTATGTCCTTCAAATATTTCAAATAAGAAGTTTAGCCGGCAGCGCCGCTTGAACGGGATGATTGGACGCAACGGAAACAGAAGGGGCTAGAAGCTTCGAGGTCCCTCAAGCTTGAACGGATGGAGGAAGAGTTCGTCGAATCGTAGCTCACCAGGAAAGTGATTCAATGGAAAGTGATTGTTGGGTTGTTTATTTGAACAGTTGCAGAGGTACTCAACGAGGGGTAGGATTTGAGGTTTTCTAGGGATTTGATGGAGAGAGTTTTGAACTCAATGAAACCATAGGGATTGAGCAGTAAGTTTGTCGTGGATGATGAAGATGGAAGACGACAGTGTGCTTCGATGATGAATCTGAAAATTTTCAAAGCTCAAGAATTGGGCGCGGTTGAAGTCGGAAGAAGATCTGGTGACTGATTTTGGGATCGGCACACCGTGCGCACGGTGGGTCGATCCCACGGTATAATTTGCGGAAAATAAATGGGGAGAAGTTCGAACTTCGAACCTCTACTTATATTTATAGGACAGAGAATAACCGCACGCCTAGTTCAAATAATTAGCTAGCCCACTTTAATTAAAAAGTCCACTAATACTAATCTAATAAACAAAGATAATTACAATTAAATTGAATTATCTAACAGAATTTATAAAGAATAAATAGTAGATTGAGTTTTAATTTCAGTTGAATATAAAGAAAAAAGTAAATTTATAATTACGTTTTTAATATTTGATGGAGAAGTAAAAGAAGAATAGTAGAAAATGAAAAAGAAGAAAAAGAAGAAAAGAGAAAAGGAAATACATATGTGCACAAAAGCAAAATAAAGGAGAAGTAGAATCGATACACCATGTACGATGTATCGATCCCACAATATAATTTGTCTAAAAGAGTAGATAACTTGTAATTGAAAGTGTACATTTATTATTTATCAGTTGCCATCTGTATAACATTCTATTAATTACTAATAATAATTATTGATAATTGTAATTAGTAGTAACAGAATGTTATACAAATGGCAACTCATAAGTTATAAATGTATACTTCTTAAATTGTGAACAAGCCTTCTGAATAATCATTACCAACGCATCAAAGTCAAAAATATCAAATCTTATATCGTTTTAAAATCTTCAATCATACGGTGTGGGATATTTTTAGACTTTAGTAGTAATGTCTTTTTATAATAACTAGTAACTCACCCGTGCGATGCACGGTTTGAGAAATCTTCTTTCAAGTTTATGTGTGCATAGGGATTCAAATCACACTATCAATTGATGACATCATCTATTTTCATGTAATATTGATATACATTAAAGCATTAAACGATACACACTTATAATATTATGGTCAAAATGAGAGTACTAAGCATTATTTAAAAGATAAAAAACATCCAACAAATACGTTGAAACCATAACATTGTAAAAATCCATTTAATGTAAACCTAAACATTGTTGAACACTTCTTTGAATACAACATTCTGAGTCTTGTCAGTGGTTTCTTCATCTTCATCAACAATTAGAATTTTCAAACCACAACGATTGGTAACCCTTGATACTACAACATACAACTGTTCATGGGTAAATACCGATTTTTTCAACAACAACCCAACACGGGACAAAGATTGACCTTGAGTTTTATTTATAGTCATAGCATATGAAGTCATAACGGGATATTGTCGCCAAGAAATTTGAAAGGCAAGGTGGCATCGGATGGTGTCAAGGACAATCTATGAATTAATACTTTTTGTTCAGCACTCACACCAGTTAAAATTTTCCCCTCCAAAACATGATCACCGAGCCTCGTAAGAATAAGATGTGTCCCGTTACACAACCCCATTGAATGATCGATATTTCGCAAAAGCATCAAGGGGTCCTCACCTTTAACATTAACTCATTATTCAGTACACCAGACAATTTTATATTACCTCCGTCCCATTTTATGTGTCTTAGTTTGACTTGGCACGATTATCGATGAAGTGGTTGAAAAAGTAAAAGTTGTGGTTGAGGTTTGAGTATAATAAAGTGAAATGATGTAGGTCACATATTTCTTTTCAAAAAAAGGAAAGGAGACACTTATTTTGGGACAACCCAAAAAGGAATGTAGGACATGTAAATTGGGACGAAGGGAGTACTATTCAAGAACTCGGTTGTGTGCAGTTCTGCCATTAGATCGGTCGTAGAATCTACCTTAGAAACAGTGTCGGAACTGAGATATGTTCTTGAAACTTCACCAACATTAAGAGCCGTCATATAGTCATTAACAGCTTCAACCAAAGCCAGTGTCGGTGCCAAGATTGCACGATCACGCAAACAACTCATATCACCTGTAGATTCAACATATTTCGGAAATATGCTTTTAACATTCCCAGCTATAGGATCTCCATCTGCGTATCAATAGATCTTCAGGAATAGTAATACGAACATGACTATCATTACTTTCACCCGCAATACTATCATCAACGTTGGCAATCCAATCTGAAAAGACCTTCAAATCGTAAGAATATGATGGATTAGTTGTGTTCTGCATTCGCATATTTTTATCAAATGAAGGTTTGTGCATTCCGACCACAGATATGATGAATTAATCGTCGCATTGACTATATCATGTCTACTCCCATGAGGTATCACCGGCAACACCTGCCGAAAATCAAAGGTTTATATAAATTAATTGAAGGTAAGTTATTTATTATAACTAGGTAATAAGGTGACTATAATTTTATACGAATTGCATTTTGTACACTAATTGTCTCTCTAAATGGGTAAAATAAGGGAGTAAAATATGTGAAAGTGTGTTATGTCATTCTGGATTTATACTTGAATCTAAATTTGTGGGAAAATGTTCAAATAGGTGCTTCTACTATTTCTAATACCCAAGTATGGTCTGGTCTGGTTTGTTTAAGTTTGGTTTGGTTTGAGACTGAAATAAGTCTAAGTATAAACATATCAAGTAATATGGTGAGTATGCATTTATACGAATTGCATTTTTATACGAATTGCCCGAGTAAATTGGCAAATAAGGGGGGGGGGTGCAAATATGTGAAAGTGTGTTATGGCATTATTAAACAATACTCAAATATGATAATTCTTCAATCGGTCCTTAACCGGCTCTATTCAATCCTAGACCGAACCCGAGCTAAAGAAAGCTGACTCAAACTAAATTTTTTCTATCTCTGATTTTCATAATCGATATCTTATGAATAATTTTTTATATCATCGAAAAACCAACAGAGACCGGATAGGTCCCACCATTAACGCCATCATCCACAAACCCGACCAATAGTGAGATTATGTGAAATGTATTACTGATTGAGGTCAATTACAAATATGAGTTTACAGATTTAATAAATTCTACTTATTTTAAAATGCAATTTAAAATTTTGTACGGAGTAGTTGACAGAAGTATGTCCTTCAAATATTTCAAATAAGAAGTTTAGCCGGCAGCGCCGCTTGAACGGGATGATTGGACGCAACGGAAACAGAAGGGGCTAGAAGCTTCGAGGTCCCTCAAGCTTGAACGGATGGAGGAAGAGTTCGTCGAATCGTAGCTCACCAGGAAAGTGATTCAATGGAAAGTGATTGTTGGGTTGTTTATTTGAACAGTTGCAGAGGTACTCAACGAGGGGTAGGATTTGAGGTTTTCTAGGGATTTGATGGAGAGAGTTTTGAACTCAATGAAACCATAGGGATTGAGCAGTAAGTTTGTCGTGGATGATGAAGATGGAAGACGACAGTGTGCTTCGATGATGAATCTGAAAATTTTCAAAGCTCAAGAATTGGGCGCGGTTGAAGTCGGAAGAAGATCTGGTGACTGATTTTGGGATCGGCACACCGTGCGCACGGTGGGTCGATCCCACGGTATAATTTGCGGAAAATAAATGGGGAGAAGTTCGAACTTCGAACCTCTACCTATATTTATAGGACAGAGAATAACCGCACGCCTAGTTCAAATAATTAGCTAGCCCACTTTAATTAAAAAGTCCACTAATACTAATCTAATAAACAAAGATAATTACAATTAAATTGAATTATCTAACAGAATTTATAAAGAATAAATAGTAGATTGAGTTTTAATTTCAGTTGAATATAAAGAAAAAAGTAAATTTATAATTACGTTTTTAATATTTGATGGAGAAGTAAAAGAAGAATAGTAGAAAATGAAAAAGAAGAAAAAGAAGAAAAGAGAAAAGGAAATACATATGTGCACAAAAGCAAAATAAAGGAGAAGTAGAATCGATACACCATGTACGATGTATCGATCCCACAATATAATTTGTCTAAAAGAGTAGATAACTTGTAATTGAAAGTGTACATTTATTATTTATCAGTTGCCATCTGTATAACATTCTATTAATTACTAATAATAATTATTGATAATTGTAATTAGTAGTAACAGAATGTTATACAAATGGCAACTCATAAGTTATAAATGTATACTTCTTAAATTGTGAACAAGCCTTCTGAATAATCATTACCAACACATCAAAGTCAAAAATATCAAATCTTATATCGTTTTAAAATCTTCAATCATACGGTGTGGGATATTTTTAGACTTTAGTAGTAATGTCTTTTTATAATAACTAGTAACTCACCCGTGCGATGCACGGTTTGAGAAATCTTCTTTCAAGTTTATGTGTGCTTAGGGATTCAAATCACACTATCAATTGATGACATCATCTATTTTCATGTAATATTGATATACATTAAAGCATTAAACGATACACACTTATAATATTATGGTCAAAATGAGAGTACTAAGCATTATTTAAAAGATAAAAAACATCCAACAAATACGTTGAAACCATAACATTGTAAAAATCCATTTAATGTAAACCTAAACATTGTTGAACACTTCTTTGAATACAACATTCTGAGTCTTGTCAGTGGTTTCTTCATCTTCATCAACAATTAGAATTTTCAAACCACAACGATTGGTAACCCTTGATACTACAACATACAACTGTTCATGGGTAAATACCGATTTTTTCAACAACAACCCAACACGGGACAAAGATTGACCTTGAGTTTTATTTATAGTCATAGCATATGAAGTCATAACGGGATATTGTCGCCAAGAAATTTGAAAGGCAAGGTGGCATCGGATGGTGTCAAGGACAATCTATGAATTAATACTTTTTGTTCAGCACTCACACCAGTTAAAATTTTCCCCTCCAAAACATGATCACCGAGCCTCGTAAGAATAAGATGTGTCCCGTTACACAACCCCATTGAATGATCGATATTTCGCAAAAGCATCAAGGGGTCCTCACCTTTAACATTAACTCATTATTCAGTACACCAGACAATTTTATATTACCTCCGTCCCATTTTATGTGTCTTAGTTTGACTTGGCACGATTATCGATGAAGTGGTTGAAAAAGTAAAAGTTGTGGTTGAGGTTTGAGTATAATAAAGTGAAATGATGTAGGTCACATATTTCTTTTCAAAAAAAGGAAAGGAGACACTTATTTTGGGACAACCCAAAAAGGAATGTAGGACATGTAAATTGGGACGAAGGGAGTACTATTCAAGAACTCGGTTGTGTGCAGTTCTGCCATTAGATCGGTCGTAGAATCTACCTTAGAAACAGTGTCGGAACTGAGATATGTTCTTGAAACTTCACCAACATTAAGAGCCGTCATATAGTCATTAACAGCTTCAACCAAAGCCAGTGTCGGTGCCAAGATTGCACGATCACGCAAACAACTCATATCACCTGTAGATTCAACATATTTCGGAAATATGCTTTTAGCATTCCCAGCTATAGGATCTCCATCTGCGTATCAATAGATCTTCAGGAATAGTAATACGAACATGACTATCATTACTTTCACCCGCAATACTGTCATCAACGTTGGCAATCCAATCTGAAAAGACCTTCAAATCGTAAGAATATGATGGATTAGTTGTGTTCTGCATTCGCATATTTTTATCAAATGAAGGTTTGTGCATTCCGACCACAGATATGATGAATTAATCGTCGCATTGACTATATCATGTCTACTCCCATGAGGTATCACTGGCAACACCTGCCGAAAATCAAAGGTTTATATAAATTAATTGAAGGTAAGTTATTTATTATAACTAGGTAATAAGGTGACTATAATTTTATACGAATTGCATTTTGTACACTAATTGTCTCTCTAAATGGGTAAAATAAGGGAGTAAAATATGTGAAAGTGTGTTATGTCATTCTGGATTTATACTTGAATCTAAATTTGTGGGAAAATGTTCAAATAGGTGCTTCTACTATTTCTAATACCCAAGTATGGTCTGGTCTGGTTTGTTTAAGTTTGGTTTGGTTTGAGACTGAAATAAGTCTAAGTATAAACATATCAAGTAATATGGTGAGTATGCATTTATACGAATTGCATTTTTATACGAATTGCCCGAGTAAATTGGCAAATAAGGGGGGGGGGGGGGGGGTGCAAATATGTGAAAGTGTGTTATGGCATTATTAAACAATACTCAAATATGATAATTCTTCAATCGGTCCTTAACCGGCTCTATTCAATCCTAGACCGAACCCGAGCTAAAGAAAGCTGACTCAAACTAAATTTTTTCTATCTCTGATTTTCATAATCGATATCTTATGAATAATTTTTTATATCATCGAAAAACCAACAGAGACCGGATAGGTCCCACCATTAACGCCATCATCCACAAACCCGACCAATAGTGAGATTATGTGAAATGTATTACTGATTGAGGTCAATTACAAATATGAGTTTACAGATTTAATAAATTCTACTTATTTTAAAATGCAATTTAAAATTTTGTACGGAGTAGTTGACAGAAGTATGTCCTTCAAATATTTCAAATAAGAAGTTTAGCCGGCAGCGCCGCTTGAACGGGATGATTGGACGCAACGGAAACAGAAGGGGCTAGAAGCTTCGAGGTCCCTCAAGCTTGAACGGATGGAGGAAGAGTTCGTCGAATCGTAGCTCACCAGGAAAGTGATTCAATGGAAAGTGATTGTTGGGTTGTTTATTTGAACAGTTGCAGAGGTACTCAACGAGGGGTAGGATTTGAGGTTTTCTAGGGATTTGATGGAGAGAGTTTTGAACTCAATGAAACCATAGGGATTGAGCAGTAAGTTTGTCGTGGATGATGAAGATGGAAGACGACAGTGTGCTTCGATGATGAATCTGAAAATTTTCAAAGCTCAAGAATTGGGCGCGGTTGAAGTCGGAAGAAGATCTGGTGACTGATTTTGGGATCGGCACACCGTGCGCACGGTGGGTCGATCCCACGGTATAATTTGCGGAAAATAAATGGGGAGAAGTTCGAACTTCGAACCTCTACCTATATTTATAGGACAGAGAATAACCGCACGCCTAGTTCAAATAATTAGCTAGCCCACTTTAATTAAAAAGTCCACTAATACTAATCTAATAAACAAAGATAATTACAATTAAATTGAATTATCTAACAGAATTTATAAAGAATAAATAGTAGATTGAGTTTTAATTTCAGTTGAATATAAAGAAAAAAGTAAATTTATAATTACGTTTTTAATATTTGATGGAGAAGTAAAAGAAGAATAGTAGAAAATGAAAAAGAAGAAAAAGAAGAAAAGAGAAAAGGAAATACATATGTGCACAAAAGCAAAATAAAGGAGAAGTAGAATCGATACACCATGTACGATGTATCGATCCCACAATATAATTTGTCTAAAAGAGTAGATAACTTGTAATTGAAAGTGTACATTTATTATTTATCAGTTGCCATCTGTATAACATTCTATTAATTACTAATAATAATTATTGATAATTGTAATTAGTAGTAACAGAATGTTATACAAATGGCAACTCATAAGTTATAAATGTATACTTCTTAAATTGTGAACAAGCCTTCTGAATAATCATTACCAACGCATCAAAGTCAAAAATATCAAATCTTATATCGTTTTAAAATCTTCAATCATACGGTGTGGGATATTTTTAGACTTTAGTAGTAATGTCTTTTTTTTTTACTCCAGGGGGGTCTGGGGGAGGGGGGCTGGGGGGAACCTGGAGTAATCAGGGGTGAAACCCACTCCATTGAGTTTCACACCCTTGTGTGCCTAGCGGGATTCGAACTCGAGACCTCCCACTAGGCACGGTAACCTCACAACCAGCTGGGCTCAGGGGCGGAGGGAGGGGGTGGGCTGGCTGGGCCATGGCCCAGGGCAATTTTTTTTTTTTGTATTATATATGAATTTTTTAAAAATAGTTAGAATTGGCCCAGTACAAAAAAAATATTGGCCCAGTGTATAGCCCAACACAAATAATCCGTCCAGTGAAGCTAAAGAAAAGTAGCGCAGAACCAAGCCTGCGTAGAACCAAAGCCGAGTGAAGAGACCGACGTTTTACCGATGGGCGATTTGCGCATCGCCAAGCCCAGCCGGCAGGCGGCAGCCCTGCGGCTAGCAGACCACTCCGTGCCTCGACCACGTACACCGCCTCTCCTCCGCCGATCGGCCAGACCAGCTACGTTCCATTGACCGCTGACCTCCTTCTCCTTCTCCAGACTCCCGTTCTGTCGAGAAGGTTTTTGTTGTTTCAGTTTTTTGTTTTTACAATTTGTAGTTTAATTTAAGTATTTTATTTGTTAAGATTGCTACTACAATTTGATAAATGATTTAGTAGTATCACCCGATTCGTTCGTATGATTTGTGAAGTAAACACTATAAGGATTTAGTTTGTGCTTTTAAACTAAACAAACGATTTAGTTTAATTTAAGTGGCCCACGATAAACCTAATAGTTTAAAATATTAATATGATTTATATAAATTCAAAGAAAATATTGATTAGTTTTTTATTCTTTTTTGCTAATTTTAGTAGGGATGGCTATTCAATCTACTTACAAAAAAGGCAAAAATCACATTTTGTTTGTTTTATAAGCCTAGTACACACTCAAAGTGACAAGAGTTAAATGTCTTGTTTGATGTTTGGATCTTATCAATGGAAATTGAACTTTTACAAAGATCGAGTGTACAAAGATAGAATACGTCGTTTTCAAATTAATTGGTTCAATGTATTTAGGGAAAACTATCAAATAGGTTCTCGAACTTTCATTAAAAATCAAGTAATTCCTTTTATAAGAGACTTTGTACGGCCGTCGCGATTTGGGGCGGTTCCCGGGGGAATTTTTTGATGAATTTTTTTGAGCATCTTATTCATCAGGTCTAGTTTACTCATACCAAATTTAAGCTAAAATTCAATTGGGAATGCATTCAAATTAATTCGAGAATGCAAAAATGCGCAGTTATCTTCAAGAATAATTTGAATGTGTTCCCGATTGAATTTTTAGTTCAAATTTGGTGTGCGTAAACTAGACTTGATGAATAAGATGCTCAAAACATTTTATCAAAA